>OU343220.1:137187860-137524324 GCA_910596185.1 Chrysanthemum makinoi
GATCGGGCGTGGATGTTTTTACAGTTTCTTAAATTGGACACTTCATGGAATGAAATAAATAAATAAAGTAATTTAATACTATTTTAAATACTTGTGTATTCTTGAAATGACATAAATAGTTTATTAACTTGAAAATTAATTAATTGAAACCATGGCGTGGTGTTCATAATAACTTTAAATTATAAATGTTTATGTGTTTCTTTGTAAAGTCACAAACATGAAGTCTTTTAATTATTACGAGACTTATAATATAAAGTAAGATATTATAACTGTTATGTCTTTTGACTTGGTCAAAGAATACTCATGTTATAAAGCATGCAATTGGCTTAAATATTCTATTATATCATTAAGTTGTCTTAGTTGGTAAAATAGGTAAGCCAAAAGGAATATGTTTATCTTATATATAGTTAGATTGTCTTACAATATTAATTCTAATGAAATACTGTATGTATATGGAATGTTCAGTTAGAAGAATCAAACATTTGTTATATTGTTTGATTCAAGATAACTATATTTTCTTTTCTTCCAAAAGCTATCAAGGTTAGGAAATTGAGTATTGATTGGATATACTTAATAAAACTCAAACCTAGAAGATTAATAAGATACCATTCTAGTATGGAATGTGATGAATCACATTGAGTCTTATATTAAAGTTCTAATTTGTTAAAACTACTTATGGAGTAGGTTATTAATGAACAAGATTTACGAACTGTTAATGTGATTTGTAATATCCTAAAAGAAAACAATTTAGTGTTGTTCTAATTGCTAAAGTATTTATAGACAGTCTTTAAATTACAAAAGCAAGTGGGAGTTTTGTTTAGATCTTGAAGAGATTAAATTACAATTACAAAACACATAATCTTCTAAAATACACTAGTAAATATCATCATGAGGACAAATATGATAGACCTCAAGATGGTGGAATTCTCATTCATAGATCCGTAAGGATTCTCAGATAAATTGATTGATGTCTTTGAGATATATGAGTTGTGATTATGGTAAACTGTTAATCATGATGATGCATTTACCTAATATTGAATTGTGGTAAATTATTCATACTATGAATGTTAAGATGTCTGTCAAAAAAGGTAATCAACTTTGGAAATTTGGTTTATCTTAATAAAGATGAGTTTCTTCAAAAGAAGGAAACCCTAGTGGTTTAAATCTTTGTGTAGAAATCATATGGACAATATTGTACATATCTTTAATGCATGACTTGTGAATAGATTATTAATCACACTTAAGCAATTAACTGTGATTGAATATTCTTTCATAGACACATTAAATATATAATGATTATGATTGTCATACTTATTTTCATTGATATGAAAAATGACAATAGAATATTAAAACTATTTCTTATGTGATTGCTTTTGCGAGGACGATAAGCAATCGAAAGGAGTTTTATCTATTCACATAATTTTGAAAAAAAATGTACAAACGCAAGAATCCATGAATAGATATATGCATGCATCTAGGAGATGATTCTTATGTTTAACTATTAAATCCAAGTTTTGGTTTAAAATTAAAATAAGATAATTTCTAAGTATTCCTGAAAGCTAGTGTGAGTATTATGTTTATTTTCTTTAAATCTTATATGTTGTGGGTAGTAACATTCCATCTATGATAAATGTTAGTTTAATTTGGAATGGAACTTCACATGAAAGATTTTGACAATAAGACATACAACCTTGGAATATATGTTTATTATTAATAAACATGGCTGGATGAATAAATGAGTCTAATAGAACATGATATATCATTTGGAAATGGATATGTAGAACATGAATTAAATCTTTGTTTGACATATGGATTTTTTCATGTACATCATGTTATTGTTGTATCATGCTTGAATACAAGATGATTTGACAACATTGATATCTAATGAAGTTATTAGATAACTAGTGTAATGAATATTCTAATGGAATATGTTTGAATCTAGAATTACATTCCTCAGCCTAGATTTGCTCTCAAAATTCTATGGATGAGCAATACAACAATTGTTGTGAAATTGTCATAGCTGACAAACTTGAAAGTTTGAAGGCATCAAACATTACACTGTAGATATTGAAGTTCTGAAAAAAATTTTTTAAAGAGCATATTGTTGTTTGTATACAATGATCTTTGGTTTAATGAGATGACACTCAATAATAGTCATGGGAGGATTTCATCCTTGTTGATGGCCATGCGAACTAGTTGTGCTCAACTAAGAGCATAGTTGCATTATAAAATAAAGAATAAGAATACTTTAAACTTTAAAATGTTTGAAAGTTTGATTGTCATAAATTAGTGGTTGAGGATGTCACACACTTTATGAAATATTATGTGGCAATATCAAGATATTTTGAATGCACACATACAAGAGCTTCACTAGTTGAATTCTTGAAATAAGTATTCTCAAAATTACGATAGATCAAAGTTAGTTGAAGTTATGCCTTGTCAACAAGTATGACTGTCATTACTTGAGACATAATTCATTAACAAGTATTATCATGCATTGATCTATTTAGTATTTGGATAAGGGATGTTATGAATAAATATTATTTAAATGAAATAAAATATTGGTTATGTTTATTTTCATTTTCTTAATATTATATCCTATATTTGCATGTTTAATCCGTGAATAACTTATGTTATTCTAAAAGTCCGTTGTCGATCAATGACGTGGGAATGTCATTGAATTAAGACAAATCTGAGTTTTGGTAGAATATACTTTAAGTATATTGATGCGTGGGACATGCCAAATTCACATGATATTCAATGAATTGAATATAGGACTCATCCCAACTTTACATGATGATACTTTATGGATCTTTGTCATTAAGTATATCATGAAGTGTTTATCCTCAGACTTGAGATACCGATAACCGATATGAATGTAGTGCATTTGTGTAAGATAGTCTAACGCTATCCGTAACTGGCAGTTATAAGGGCTATTTTCGAAAGTGTTACAAAGTTCATGAGTTATGTTTGTAGTCAAGAGAATTTGTTCATTTGAATTTGTTTCAAAGCATAATCTTGTTTGGGGCCCTCGTAGGATTGGCAAGATGTTTGTAAGGCCTTACCCAAGATCTATCGGAATACGTTCTAGATAATTTGGTAATCTTGTTAAATCAAATACAACGAAAGCAGAATATTAACTTAAGAAATGACTTGATCCATATTCATAGTTAATGTAGTATTAGTAACAAAAGGATAAGTAAAATGATGAATCATTAAATGGTTTTCGAGGAACCATACTCGATTCGATCTTGGGGCATTGGCGTGTTAAAGCTAGACTAACCAATGTCATTACTATATTAAGTAATATCCAAGTGGGAGCTGAAAGGTTTATGGATAATTATTAATATTAGTATGACCGATTCGAACTTCGAGACTTGAGTTGCACACATTATATATGAGAATCAATGTATAAATAATTAATATATAAAATGTTATATTTAATTATTTGATCACGAAATAAATACTTAATGATATTTAATATTTTACGAGTTTTGATTATCGGTCATTAAATGTCAACGGGATATGAAGAAAAGTTAACAAGTCAAGAGAAGGTTTTAGGAACTCTCTTTTGGGCTTGTGTTTGGCCGAAAACTATAGAATCCCACATCGGATACTATAGCAATCTTGACATCTACCATAAGGCTATAAATACATCCCCATGTATTCAACCTTAGGTACACTAGATTTCAATAGAAGGCAAAACTTCTTCTTTCTTTCCTCTTGTTCTTAGGTCGACAAAGCAAAACCCCATGTAAGGGATTTGCAAGTGACCTTGAGCATAACAAAGGTGTTTGGTTAATATATTGTGATCAAGAACCTAGCTTTTCTCATTGATTCGTTACTAATACGTGTGTACAAGAACGAAGAGCAAATACACTTGTGTTTGCATATCTTGGGTATTCGACTTTTGATGTGGTTGAATTATATAAACCCTAATTTATTATTGCTAAGCATAAGTCATTAAGCATGCATAAGCTTTACACGATCATTTGAGTAGTTAACTTCATACTATAGACTATTGCATCACTTTTGCATTCATATCATTTTATGAATATTTCATTTCATTTTGTCTTATGGTGAAATTGTAAGACGAGAGGTTATCTCGTTTACCCCAGTGACCGACACTAGGATAAGGACTTGATAAAACAAACGACAAAAGTCCGTGATATGGAATATTACAAAAATCAAAATATTTCAGACGCGTAACCATAAAATACTACGTTATAAAAGTTATCAAGCAATGATACTTCGGTCACAATTTAATATCGCGGGACACAAAATAATTAACACTCTTACACTTAAAACAAAACTCTATAGGACTCAAACACAATTAATATGTAAGTGTAACACAAGTACATACATGTACACAAATAAATTACAAGTGTAATACGTATACATACATTTTCACAACTAAAACTATAAGTATAAATTACCAATGTACACACACATTTATATTTGTATTACTTATAAAAGTAAACTTTTTATAAAAATTTGAGATATATACTCCTTTGTCCTCTCTTCCCACCCGACAAAACAAAAGCGAGAGAGAGAAGATATCCAAATCTTCATCTTCAACCTCCCTCTACCCCTAGACCTACGCCCCATCTAGGTCGGATCTTCCAAAGATGGAAAGCCCAACATGTTATCCCATCATATCATCCTCCTTATTACCAAAACCAAGTAAGTTTTGAGTCTCTCCAAATCTCCCCTTTGATGCTTGGTTGTAATTCGAATAGCCAAGAAGAATCAAGATAAAATCATCCAAGAAAAATCATATCTCCACTTCAATCTACCTTGAGCTAAGTCCAAGATATTCTAGGATTTGGAAGTTAACTAAATTTGGCTTCAATCCAAATACCCAAGAGGAGAAAGTGAGTCAAAATTTCTTGGGTTCTTCTCTTTTTATTCCAGTCGAGGCAACCAAGGGTATCCCACACCAAATAACACCACAAAAAAAAGGGTAAGGAAGCTAAGAGGAGAGGATTTCTACTTGAGTGTCATTTGGATCAATCGGGTTCGATTGTGGTGTAAGATATCCGGGTTGACCTTCGACATTTCCATCACCTTCTTCCTTGTAAGAATTCATGCAACCTAGTATTTGTTAAATCTTGTAAGTTGAATTGTTAATGAAATGTAAATGATAAAATCTTGTTTTAATATTCGATGTGTAAGTAAGGTGTTTGGCGTTACATAAATGTCATTTTTGATATGATAAATGGTTAAGGTCACTTGAGTTTTGAGTTAGTCATTTACCCTTGATGGGTTAGTTTCTGTCGAAGGTACCAAACAAAGAAAACTGGAAGGAAATTTGATAGGTCAAGTGTTATAGATGTTGGTATTGAGCCTAGAAACATAATGTGAGTTTAGTAAATTGTGTTGAAATCATTGAGTTTACATAAAGTGTAATGGTCGAGTTGAGTAGTACTCAATCGTCCCATGGTCTTATCAGTATCCGTAGTACTATGTGTTCGGTTCAAAGGTAAACTCACTTCGAGACCGATAGTATTCAGCAGCAACCCGCATACGTTTCCCTTTAGTGTTCGAGGAATTAACCATGTTGAGATAAATTTTGTCATTAGTAATTGTTGTTATTGTTATGTCGAGAAGAGGGAGGCAAGTTGGTGAAAGTTAAGTCATATAAAATTTTTGTTATTAACACTTAGCGTAGCGCCTGGAAAAGTATGAGTGTAGTGGCAAGCCGGTTAGCAACCGACACCTAGTTAAGCTGGGATGTTCATTGTAGTGTTAAATTGTCTTCAAATTATGAAAACAAATAGGCTAATATCTTGAATATTAGGGAGGTTGGCGTCAAGTGCTTGGTAAAGGGGTTTCCGCGAGAGTAACCTGTCGCACAAGGCATGACAAGGATTGATTTAGTGCAAAGGTATCAAGACTTAATCAGTCCAAGTAGTACTCGGATGAGACACCAAGAGTACGGTCATGTAGCTCGACATCTAAGTCTTTAGTGTGCATAGTATCGACATCTCGACACCCTTCTTGTCTTGAGTTGAAATCTTTGCCAAAAATACTAGATGGTTTTATCATAAAGCTTACCTATACTTGTCGAGAAATCAAGGAATAGCCCAAGCTCGAGTGATATGACAACGGGAAAACTTGAGTCAAGTTATCCACGGAATGCAAAGTCTGATGTATGTCCACTCTCGTAACCGAGATTTACTCATGGTAAAAGGCATTACCTTAGACCAATGTAGTCTATTCATGTAGGAGTTTGTTGAGTAGTCAAGAAGTCATGGCCAAAGACACGGCAGTGCCGAAATAAATCACGAGTTCAGGACCCATGAACTATTACCTCACGTCAAAAAGTTAAAGCATTATGGTATCTATAAATTTGATGTTTTGTATCATCAACATCCTTGTATTAGTAATGCATACAGGACCATATGGTCTTAATCCAAAATCTTTTCCAAAATACTCATGGGCCGAAGCCCTTTTGCACATTCAGAACCCACTTCGGGCCCAGGCCCAACTCGAGTACTCTACCACAAGTGACACCAAGCCACAACCCATTGTGATTTCGGGGTTCGTTTGGGCAGCCTGGGATAACACTCAGAAGGAAGCTCGAAGTGTCTAGTCGAAAGTCATAATATAACTAGACTTAATCCCCGCATATTCAAAAATCTCCTACTTTGATATAAAAATAATTGTATCGACAAGAGGACAAGTAATAAAAGTTTTATTGACATGAAACAAATAACAAATCATGTAAGATACATAATAAAACTGGTACAACGAAATTTCCGTCGATATGTCCAATGAGACATAGTTAGGACAAGTAAACTAGTTGACGTAAATGTTGAATGTTACAAACAAAAGTTTGATAAATAAACAAAGACAACTATATCATTTTATCATATATTAAATTTGAGAGTTTTCAAATTTAACATAACTATTTTCTAAAGACAATTAGAAAATAAACCAACTTTATTAAATTTTGACAATATCATTATAGTGACGACATGAGAAAGTATATATACATTCATATACTTACTAGTAAAACATTTTAATCATTTTTACAAAACAAAACTTTGATTTTAATACAATTATGAAACAATATAGATTGAACCATTTTAAGTAAGCGATACTTAAAATAATGAACTAAAGCATTGCCCTCCTTATCTAGGTCGCGTGTCGGCGCCGCTTCACCACATTAACTAGATCCCACATTTGGATTGCACAATTGCTAAGGTGAGTTTTCATAGCCTCTCTTTTACTTGATAAACTGTTTTATACATTTTGGGTGAGAAATATGCAAAACCTTTTTATGGACCAAACTATTACATGATTACTATTACGTGGTTTAGCCTAAGCCCTTATGTCCCTAGAGAATGCCCTTTTTCATGAACCGTCAATTCCCCATTGGGAAGCGCGAATGTTATAAATAGATCTATTGAGGGTGACTCCTCCGTTCGGTTGGCCATGCTTAGGCCAAGGCGAAACGTATACCATGTCGAGAATCAAGTGTTGAGGGACAAAACACTTGCTATGGGCCCTTATATTGTATGACATCTTTTAGCATCTGAAACCGTAAAACGTAGTATCGGTTGCATGAACTTAGAGATAACGTAATAGACTTTCATCCATATATCATTATATTCTTGATAATGACTATATGTCTTTGCTTATGGTCCAAACTTACTATTTTAATCTAAACCTATGAACTCACCAGCTTTTAGCTGGCCTTTTTAGCATATTTTCTCAGGTGTTTATTTGTGATCATGGATGCAAGGTAAGAGGTGGTAAATGGTCGTAGAGATTCCTAAAGAAGTGTTTTACACATAAACGATGTTTTCAAAATTGGGACCACTGAACTTATGGGTTGTGCCCATTTTATCTAAACAATGTTGTAAGATAATGTTTTAAAACCACTTTATGAAATCAAACGGAGTACGTATTCCGTTCTTTATTACTGGTGTTGTGATCCACCAATTTCGTAACGTTCCCAAATAACACGTATGCTTCCGCTAAACCAAATTTGGGGGTGTTATAGTTTGCATATCTTGGGTATTCGACTTTTTATGTGGTCGAATTATATAAACCCTAATTTATTAGGTTTTAGGGTTTCTTGGTCGTTGATCTTAATTTGGGGCTTTCATGAACCCTAATTGTATTGATTCGCAAAAGGTACGCATATACTTTTAATTTGGTTAATTAATTTACAAGTATTATTCCTATTACTTCCGCTGCATGCTTTGATGATGTTTACTTGTTTTATATAATTGTTATGATTAGTAAAACCCAACAAACCTAACAACCTAGAAATCCTTTTATACACCAAGGAAACCCTAATTGTCTAACAAACTTGTAGAAGGTAAAGATATCTTCTCCTAAGATATCTCTACACGTTCACATCTATTCCTAATATAACTCTAACAACTATTCTGTTTTGGACATAAACAGACTTAACCAACGACACTTTACTCTGCCAGACTTAACATCAGTGATGTGGCAGGACTTAACTAAGGACTTAAGTTTGATCTACCAGACTTAACTGTTAATGTTACCAGACTTAACTACTAAACAAGACTTAAACATTACAAAATATAATTCCCAACAATCCTCCCCTAACTTGATATTCACTTGTGAACTTCAAGTTCTTTTAAATTTCTGAGGATCTTGGAATTATCTTTAAGCTGCATCCTTGAGATTGTCTTCATTATATGTTCTGTGTAGCATCATATCAGCAAACACTTAGCATTCATTGATCTTTTCAGCAACTATGACTATCTGTACATCAAAACATGAAAGTTCTATACTATTCTCATCACTTCCATATGTGTAAACTTCTGTGAGAGGTGAATCATAGAAAATTCAATGGATATGATGTCTCTTTACCAATTAGCCATCACTACTAGAGTAGCCAATGTTTTGGTGTATAAGACCATGGTACATTGATAACCATTTGATTTTTTGCAAATCAGCAGCTATCAACATATTTGTTAAGTCTTTACCAAAAGTTGTACCCTTATGGACTAGTCATGGTTTTCCACAGCCTTTACAACAAGCCATGATCTTGTGGGCTAGTCAACTCTTCATCCACACAGATACGGTGAGTTGATTACCATACAATTTTTGGCAAGTTGTCAACCAAAAATGGATTTGAGATATCTTTACGTTTGCTCATGGATTAGTCAGTTCTTGTGTGGGTTAGACATGGTGAACTAATTACCGTTTGATGTGTCAGTACAAAGTACTTTCACCAAGTGCCTCCTCAAATCCATTTTATTTATAAACTTTAAAACCTACCCAACAACACTTAGAAAATTCTTCCAACACTTGAAAATATTGTTTTGAGCTTTTGATTCAACTAACCTCAAAAGTGATAACATGCATCATCCTTTCTTTCAGCGTAACTGTCTTCCTCCTCTATTTGGAAGAATCTTCAAGAACCACGGCATTAACAACGAACCAAAAATCCTATTAAATATGCCAAACAAACTATACATTTATACATTTAACCTCCCCTTAAATGTAGCTACGGATTCACCATACCAATGTTAACCACCAAGAAATTGAACCTAGGTCCTTCAAACACTTTGGTCAACAGGTTAGCCACATTATTATCCGTATGAATCTTTTCCACCCTTATAAGACCCTTCTCATAACAATCCCTTATAAAGTGATGCCTAATTTCGATGTGTTTGGTCTTGGAATGATAAACTGGGTTCTTAATAATACAGATAGTGCTTTCATTATCAATGTTGATTGGGGTGTTCATAAAGTTCAACCCATAATCCAACATCTGATTCTTGATCTAAAGCACTTGTCCACAACAATGTCAGCAACTACATATTCAACGGTTGTAGGTAGCCACAATTATGCGCTTCTTGCATTGCGAAATCAATCTTCTTCGAAATTGACAACCTCCTTTGTGGATTTTTGTCCATACTATCCCTAGCATAATCACATCGGGGAAAAGCTTCCGGATCAAAAGATGACTCTCTAGGATACCATAAGCCCAAATTGGGTTTGCCAAGATATCGAAAATCCTCTTACGACATGAAGATGTGAAGTCTTTGGAGTAACCTGAAAAATGAGAACAAACACACACAACATGCATAATATCAGGCCTAGAGGCTGTGAGGTACATCAAAGATCCAATCATGGATCTTTACAATCGAACATCCACATCAGCAGCCTGCTCATCTTTTGTTAAGGGCACCCTAGGCTCCATGGGTGTGACAGCAGATTTCACATTTACCAGATCAAACTTTTTCAACATATTTGCAACATATTTGTCCTGAGAGATGAATAACCCATATGACTTCTGTTTAACATGTAATCCTAGAAAGAAGGTGAGCTCTCCTATAGAGCTCATCTGGAATCTACCTTTCATTAATGCCTCAAAATCTTCACACCAAGATCTGCTTGTAAAGCCAAAAATGATGTCATCAACATTTGCAAAGCATGATATCCTTCCTATCCTTTTAATGAATAGGGTCTTGTCAATTGTGCCCCTTCTGTAGCCATTTTGCTCAAGAAAGGTGGAGAGTGTAGCCTACCAAGCTCTGGGAGCTTGATGAAGTCCATACAATGCTTTGATGGCTTTATAAACCCTCCTAGGATGAGCTGGATCAACAAAACCTGGAGGTTGAGCAACATAAACCTCCTCATCCGTGTGAAGACTTGGATTGTGTGTAAATCCAAGTGGACAAGGTGTATGTCTGTGAAGAGTGTGTAGATTGGTTCTAGCTAGGATTAGGACTCGAGATTTCGCTTAGTGTCGTAAATTAGTGTAAGCGTTGGTGTACTGTTTTCTCTGCCTGAAGGGAGTTTGTTGACATAGTGATTGTGAACTCTCGAGTGTGATACTCGAGGATTGGAGTAGGGCGAAGAGTGAGTTTCGTGTCGAACCACTATAAATCTCTGTGTCTCGGTTTGGTTGTTCTATTCCTCCATCTTTTGTTTATATCTCGTTTATTTCACGCATTATGATTGTGTTCATATGTATTTTATAGATATCACATAACTTCAAATCAAACGATTTCCAAAAATAATAAAAAGGATCTAACAAGTCTTAAAACGTAATTATAAACAGTGAAACTTGTTAATACAAATAAGCCGTAAAAACGTTTATTTATATTTTACGATCTTCTAAATGTTTTGTCGATAACAAATGTAAAATCATTTTAACGAAACAAATAGAGTACGTAAATAGTTTGAGTTAATAATTTTCTAACACACTTAAGTTGTCACATAAAACACTAAAACAAGTATAAGTGATTTTATGATTTAGATACATATGTACAACAACTAGTGTTTACATATTGGGTTAAACATATACTTAAACTAAGTATATTAAAATGGGTAAAAACTAAGTGTATGCTAAAATGGGTAAATACAAGTATATACTAAATGGGTAAATACTAGCAAATGGTTTTGACCTATAACCCATGGTTTTATATATACCACTTAACCAAGTTCATTGTATCTAGAAAGAAAACCATGGATCAACCCATAACCCATGACCCATAACCCATGACCCATAACCAAAAATACCCATGGGCAAAGAGGAGCGGACCACGGATCCCTAGCGTTGTGCTAGCCGGATCCCTTGTGGTAGGGATCCGTGGGATCCGGAGCAGAAGAGAATTTCTCTATAAATGAGAGCCATTTCTTCCCTCTACATATGGTTTACATACTTCCCAAAGTATTCTATTTTTGTGTGATCTACTAGGTTCCTCTTAAGGAGAGATCACCACCTCTTGAAGACGTGCAAGCTCAAGTCCATGAGTTGCCATGCTTCGTCATCATCAAGACTACTAAGGTTCTCTTTTTGATAGTTCTTCCTTTCTCCATAGATGTTGGGTTGAAGGCATTAGTGAAGAATGCCGAAAGTGTCAAGATAAAAGCATTAGTGAAAGGTGCTCATCATCCGTGTCAAAGCATTAGTGAAGGATGCTAAAGGTGTCAAGGCGAAGGCATTAGTGAAGGGTGCCAAACGTTGTGTCAAAGGCATTAGTGAAGGATGCCAAAGAATCAAATCAAGTAGCATTTGGGAAGAATTCTTAGGTCGTATAATCGATGAGGTGCATCGTTATACATATATGTATTTGTTTATCTACAAGGATGGTGATATCCTTGATGGTGTTGTAACAAGGAGTAGATCTCCTTGAGATTAGGTGTTGTGTCGTGAAGGTGTAGTTCACCTAAGGTGTGAAAGAACTAGGTGCTTAGCCTAGTACCTAATAAAGGGTAGGCGACGTTGTGATAGGATTAGTTCTCCTAAGGTGTGAAAGAACTTGGTGGTTAGCCTAGCACCGTATAAAGAGGTAAAGGCGGCGTTGTCTTAGGTGTGGTTCGCCTTGGTGTGAAAGAACTTGGTATTTAGCTTTGTACCTAGGAAAAGGTTAAAGCGGCGTTGTGAAGGCTATCTACAAGGAGTTGGTGTAGTGCTTACGAACTCGAGTAGGTGACTCGGGGAGTGGAGTAGGGCAAGGAAGGTGTCCTTGTAGCCGAACCACTATAAATAACTTGTGTTGTGGTGATGTGCTTCTTACTCTTTATATTTCATTACACGTTTATATATCCATCTATCAACGTCCAACATAAACAATCAAATAGATTGACATAAGTCGATCTAAATATTTAAAAGGAAGTTTTAAATTGGTAAAACTATTCAACCTTCTAGTTTTCCACAATTGGCATCAGAGCTTAGTTACCAAGTTTCTTAAAGTATGTTGTACTTTAAAGACTTGATACGATCCGTGTATGTTTGAAAACTACAAAGAAGGATTTTTGTTTGGGTCATATTTTCTTTTAAATCATTTTGTTGGACATTGATAGATGATTCTAACCAATTTTGCTCTTAAGAAAATTTCATGCTAGAAACTCTCAAAAAATCTTCATTCAAAGAATAATGAAGTCAACATTCAAGGAAGGATCTAAAATGTGATCACAACCATTACACCAAGTACAAAGGATTACTTTTAAGCTTCGTGAAGTATTTTTGGTATTATACCAAATCAAGAAGCATAGAGGTATGTTCTACTCTTCATTAGATAGGTTATATGAGTTCCATTTATCGTCATAAGTTCTTTTTGCTTAACTAATCACTAACATCATTAGAGGTCTCTTTCGTCACCTTCTCGTCTTTTTTAACATAAGGAATGATATTATTTTTTCTCGTCAAACTAAGCCGTCATGACATATGAACCCTCGATATGTGATTCATCAAAATCATCATTCAAAAACAATCCTTATCTAATACCTCCATTTTTTGTTGGGCAAGCTAATTTATAAGCCTACTACAAAAATAATACCAAACAACTCCCTTTACGTCCCACAGATGTGGGATCCCTCTAGTTGTACTAGCCGGATCCCAAATACAAGGGATCCGGGAGAACCGTGGAACAGAACTTCGGCTATACGCTTTCAAAAATTCAACAACGATCTTTTCCCTACTACTCAAATAACACTAAAGCGACAAAGCTCTGAATCCATCCTCATTGGATTCCATACTCTCAAGTATTCCTTCCTAGAACATCATTGTAAGTAATTACATTAACTTGTTCTAATCTTCATCATCCTCATCCTAGGGTTTATGGTCTCTTAATTTTTAATCAATTAATTTAATTAGGTCTTTTTAAATTAATCATGAAAAAGGGCTTTTTAAACAAAATCACATTGTGTTCACAACATTGTTAATACAAATCAAAACCATAAACCCATCCCAACTAATTTTACCTAATTGGAAAATTTGTATTTTTAGGACCAACCATGCCCAAAGCTACTCAACAAGATTATCATGACACCGTTCACTACCTTACTCATTACTATAGTAAAAGGGGTTGACCAAAACCGACTGTAAAATTTTCAAAAGCCTTGTAAAACGACTTATCCACGAAGGTGGAGTGTGTAGTCAAGAATGTTTCCTTGAATCTGGACATTCGTCAAGTTTCTCGACAATCAACTTTGATTGTCTCCTTTATAGATGAACAAATTTGTACGGTTTTCATTTTTGAATTTTACAAAAGCTTTAGGATCATTCGAAACGTCAATGATAGCATTCCATAACTTTCATCATCAATAAACAAAACTTCACTTTTCCTCTCAACACCTTTGCTCAAATTCTTAGCATTCCTTGTGAAGGAATTTGTATGTACTCTCAAGATTGGGCAATTAGCGCTCAAAACCTTGCACTTGATCCTAAGCCTCTATATACACTCCTATTGATGAACCGAAACCATCCAGAGACACTATTTTCAAAATAAGAACGACCAACCCGTTTAGACCGAAACAAGAAGCTCATTCACCGTAATCCCTTTCAAATGGAACTTTTGAAATTCACCCCATGTTTAGAAAATGGGAAGAAATCCTTAGGGAAAATGTCATTAGCCTAGTTGGAAACAAAGATCATCAAGCAGCATGTCTTGTGCAAATGATCTATTGTCTTATCCATCAAAGACCATTTAATCTTGCCTATTACATGGTAAGGAGAATGGTTGGGGTATTCAAAGCTTCCAACATGGTACTTGGTATGGTATGCTTCTAACCCGACTTTGTAAGTATGTTGGTACATTGCAACCATCTCCTATCAACGATGATCATTATCTTTCCGATCCGTCATGGTACCTCTTACAAACGACCCTCAAAGCGGTTCATGGTCAATGGAGAGCAACAGGAAACTCTCTGGGACTCCTCGGCGGTGAAGAAAAGAAGATGAAGAAGATGTGGGCCAGTAGCCAACATCAAATTGGAAATCCTTGAATACCACAAACAACTTCCGACCATTCCCAACGAGACGCGAATTTAAGCAATTGACGGGCATGATTCAAAACCTCGCATACAACCTCACTAAGCCGTCAAAAAGGAAAAGAAAGGATTGACGAAAGAGACAATAGGATTGTGCTTGTTTTCTTTATCTTATGTTTGGATGATTACATTTTAGCACTAGGTTTATGATTATTTGTATATTGTCTTTAACTAGTGTTTTGTGATAAACATGCTTGTTTCTACTGTTTATCTGTGGATTTACTAGTGTGCATAAGCGCACATCATTTATGTGTAGGTTACGTGGTAGTAGTTCTGATCAGAGATGCGGATCCCTAGGATTAGCCTAGCGGATCCCTCCCTTGAGGAACCGTGGGATCGCGTGACATCGGATCGACAATACGACATGTTACATCAAAATTGCTTTCTAGATAACATCACATTAGCTCGGTATGATTTTAGAACCCTACTAAGTCCACTTCAAGGATGAGAAAGGCTTAGACTCACTAAAGGCTTACTTAAGATCTTAGTCTGATTTTATCAACACATCTAAACTCACCATACTTCCACTTCAACTACTCACAAAAATATTTCTCACCTCTCAAAACACTAAAAGAAGAAGCTAAACAATTTTAGAAAATTGCTTCTAGTCATTTATATCTCAAGGTAAGACAAAAATTAGTTTTTCAAATCTTGTGATTTTTAAGAATTTTTTTTATATCACCTCAAGCTTAAATCTGATCACTAGGATCATTTATTATGACTTGACACATTCATAACTCTTATTGTTATCCTTGGACAACCATTGGTAGTCATGTTGTCCCATCCTCTTCCATAAAAGCAATCATTTGCTGTAACACTTATTGCCTCTAATCATTCAAGTACCCTTTCATCCTAAACCCTTAGGAGGCTGAACATTCAAAATGAGATAGGCTTTAGCTCCTAGAAACCTCATTTCAAACACATGCATAGCTGAGAGGCGGATCCCTAGGATTAGCCTAGCGGTCCCTTCAAGGAGGCAGGTGGGATCCGGGTGACAGTGTATGTCAAACATAGCTAAAACAATCATTTCAACTCATCTTCCTAACTCAAACACTCCATCTCATCTTAAATGAGTTCCTAGATCAGTGAAACTCTGAATCTCAACCTTGTGCATGTTAATCATCACATTTCCAAGAACATTAGTGGATTAAGTCTTAAATGCAATTGCAAAGTTCTTCCTTTATAACTCACATTGCCAAGATTACTTTAGTCATCAAACATATAGTTAGACTACCCAAGGTCAAATTTTCTTGGTCAAAACCATGATTAAGCACAATTACTTGTTAGGGCTAAGGATGGAGATATCCAACGGTAAAACTAAAATTAAAATCAATCCATGATTAAACAAACCTTAAAACAACATAATGATTTCACCTAGTCCTTGTCGTGACGGATCCTAGTCTTTAACTAGGCGGATCCCTAATGAGAGGATCCGTAGGACCGTAGATCTGAAGAGCATAAACCCGACTCCATATTTGAATTCAAGTCACCTTTTGGGTCTCCAACCACCTTTAGCATTCATTAATTATCCTCATAGAACTGATCAAAACCCCAAAAGCATGCTTAGCCCTTCAAGTGGCCAAAATTTAATTTCTAATTCAAATTACCCTTTATAAACCAAACAACATTAGAATTAAGGTACCACTCTCAAATCACATCTCAAAATCAGCAACTAAAAGAGTTCTTACTAGCACCATCACTATGACTAAGGCTCCTAGTGTTAACTCATCCACTCAAGAACCACCCAAGAAACTTGCTAGAATCATGCATGAAGTTTCCTCAACGAATCACAACCGGGTAAGTCCACCAAAGCTAGGATCTCTCCCACACTAAGAAAACCAATCAAACTAATTCACAAGAAGAGTTCTCCATTAGGGTTTCATCACATAATTCTACTATACTCTCCACAACTCAACCTACTTCATTAGTGCCTAGAGCCACCTCACAATCATTTGAAGATCCTCAACCCACTTCACTTGAACCTCCACTTCAAAAAACTCAAAACCATGACAAAGAGTGCGATCATTGCAAACATGTTGAAAGATTGAAACATGAACTAGATATATTGATACATGAACTACAAGCTCAAACTGAGAATGTTTAGGAAAACTCATCTCATCGTTAAAGATTTTAGTTGAATCTAAAGTTTGGGGTAATTCATTAGCATTAGTAGCACTTATTTGGCTAGTTCATTCTCTTAGTTTTAGAGATTTGGTGGTGTATCTCTTGTTTTATTGAATGAATACTTATATGCTATGATTATTTTGTGTGTTGTGCTTGATACATTGTACATATATCTCATTTTCTCAAATAGCATTCCTTGACATTTCTTCCTTCTTGAAGATCTTGTCATGAATAGCCGGATCCCCTTCCAGGATAACTAGGCGGATCCCTCTTTAAAGGAGGCAGTGGGATCCGTGGTACTGGGGCACAAATTTATACTAACAGGTCTCATTTAGGGAAATTATGCACTATAACTCTTGTTTTCTAACCTTTGTTTTGTAGTTATTCAAAATACACATGAAGATATTGACACCATAAAGCTAGGGGGCTTTGTGTCAAAAAACATTGCAAAATCATTTGCAACTTAATCCAATTTTGGATTACACTTCATGACACCCCATTGCAACATTGCAATATTCAAGGGGAGCACGTTCTCGTCACTTAGACGAACCATTTGCAAACTTAGTTGCAAACACAATTAGTTTATTTTATGTTATGTCCTTGACGGCCTTACATAGGGATGGACTCGTCAAGGGGGAGTTAAGACGAGTACCATTCCGTCACTTGCTCTCTTTACATTTTTACATTTTTCTTATAAAAATTGTGTTAGTTTCTTTTAACACTTTTGTTTCAACAAAAGAGGAAGAAAGTAAAAACTACAAATTCAAATTTTTACGTATTTTAGCTTTTTCCTTAAAATAATTTTATGTTTTGTCATCAACAAAAAGGAGGAGATTGTTAATACAAATAAGCCGTAAAAGCGTTTATTTATATTTCGATCTTAAATGTTTTGTCGATAACAAATGTAAAATCATTTTAGCGAAACAAATAGAGTACGTAAATAGTTTGAGTTAATAGTTTTCTAACACACTTAATTTGTCACATAAAACACTAAAACAAGTATAAGTGATTTTATGATTTAGATACATATGTACAACAACTAGTGTTTACATATTGGGTTAAACATATACTTAAACTAAGTATACTAAAATGGGTAAAAACTAAGTGTATGCTAAAATGGGTAAATACAAGTATATACTAAATGGGTAAATACTAGCAAATGGTTTTGACCCATAACCCATGGTTTTATATATACCACTTAACCAAGTTCATTGTATCTAGAAAGAAAACCATGGATCAACCCATAACCCATGACCCATAACCAAAAATATCCATGGGCAAAGAGGCCGGACCACGGATCCCTAGCGTTGTGCTAGCGGATCCCTTGTGGTAGGGATCCGTGGGATCGAGAACAGAAGAAATTTCCTCTATAAATAGAGAGCCATTTCTTCCTCTCTACATATGGTTTTACACACATACTTCCCCAAAGTATTCTAACCCTCTAACCTCAGATCTAAGTGATCTATGTAGTTTATCTTTTGTTTTTTGTGTGATCTACTAGGTTCCTCTTAAAGGAGAGATCACCACCTCTTGAAGAAGTGCAAGCTCAAGTCCATGAGTTGCCATGCTTCGTCATCATCAAGACTACTAAGGTTCTCTTGTTGATAGTTCTTCCTTTCTCCATAGATGTTGGGTAGAAGGCATTAGTGAAGAATGCTGAAAGTGTCAAGATGAAAGCATTAGTGAAAGGTGCTCATCATCCGTGTCAAAGCATTAGTGAAGGATGCTAAAGGTGTCAAGACGAAGGCACTAGTGAAGGGTGCCAAGCGTTGTGTCAAAGGCATTAGTGAAGGATGCCAAAGAATCAAATCAAGTAGCATTTGGGAAGAATGCAGGTGTTATAATCGATGAGGTGCATCGTTATACATATATGTAATTGTTTATCTACAAGGATGGTGATATCCTTGATGGTGTTGTAACAAGGAGTAGATCTCCTTGAGATTAGGTGTTGTGTCGTGAAGGTGTAGTTCACCTAAGGTGTGAAAGAACTAGGTGCTTAGCCTAGTACCTAATAAAGGGTGGATGACGTTGTGATAGGATTAGTTCTCCTAAGGTGTGAAAGAACTTCGGTGGTTAGCCTATACCGTTATAAAGGGTAGGCGTTGTCTTAGGTGTGGTTCGCTTGGTGTGAAAGAACTCGGTATTTAGCTTTGTATCTGGAAAAAGGTTAAGCGGCGTTGTGAAGGCTTCTCCGCCACAAGGAGTTGGTGTAGTGCTTACGAACTCGAGTAGGTGACTCGGGGAGTGGAGTAGGGCAAGGAAGGTGTCCTTGTAGCCGAACCACTATAAATAACTTGTGTTGTGGTGATGTGCTTCTTACTCTTTATATTTCATTACACATTTATATATCCATCTATCAACGTCCAACATAAACAATCAAATAGATTGACATAAGTCGATCTAAATATTTAAAAGGAAGTTTTAAATTGGTAAAACTATTCAACCCCCCCTTCTAGTTTTCCACAAAACTATTCAACCCCCCTTCTACTTTCTACAAATTTTTGAATAAATTTTGCTCAAGAACAAGAAGATTTCTCATTTTTTAATAACGATAAACGCACTGACATTATGAGGGCTATGGTCTAAAGTAACTGTAAGCCATTATGATATCAGATTAGACAATAATCTTAAAAACCCATTTAAACACGACGCCAATGGGTTCACCAAATTTTAAAAACCATTTATAAGTTGTGTCATATAAAGAAGCTGAATTCCAACGAGGACTGAAACCGGTGTTTCATTTTGAAGTAAAGCTCGCGGAATAAATGGAGATTTTTAAAACTCTTTTTGTTTTGGCCTTTTTTGGGAAACTTGGTGTTTCTCTTGGAGTTTTAAAGCTTGACGAAGAATATTTCCATCTATTGTTGAAACTCGGACTTTCATTTCGAAAATTTGTTTCTGTGATAAATGGAAACCTTCCGGTATTTGGAATATGCAAAGTAAAGTCATTTTGATGTCGCAGTGAAAGCATTTCAGATTTTCAATATTTGAGTTTTGAACGACTTTGCTTTGGTCTCCACACTTGCTTTATTGGTGTAAAACGAGAGTGTCGAGTTAAAAAAAACATGATTCTTTCTTTGAAGCACTTGCATTTGAAACTTTTTGAGGAGTAAATGTTTCAGAAAAATTTGGTCTCTGATAAGTCGTTTTTCGTACAAGATATTTTCTGAAGAAATACAAAGGTATGTATTTCTCGGGTCGTTTTCCCAACGAGGGATGAATGGAGTAAACAACTCACGTCGCGTGATTCGGGATTCGAATGGGTAAAAAGGATTTTGATTGATTTCTAATCTATGAGGCAAGCAATAATAAATGAAAGCAATTAAAACTACAGAATCTATGATGCAAATAAGTAAATACGACTAATTATGCAAGTTATAACTAAAAACTTAAATAACGTAATTAATAAAACGTGATTAAAATGCAAACTAATCTATTTTAACCTTTAAAAATGAACTAATAATTTTCTATAGCTAAAAATGTTATTTAAAAATTATTTGAAATTTAAAACTAATTTTTTTAGTTTTTCTTGATTTATTTTGAATTAAAAACTAATTTTGAACATTTAAAATAGAATTAAAAAGCTAAAAATTATGAAAACTTACAAGAATTTTTCAAAACTATTTTTTAAAAATCTAAATTAACTAAAAATAATTTTCAAAACTGAAATTACATTTTTCTGACTTTTTCTCTAATTATTATGAATTAAAAATTGATTAAAACTAAATAAATGGCTAGAAAATACTATTTTGACTAAGAAAAATCTGAAAAAAATACTTTTTATGACTTTTTGATTTTTCTAAACTGATGAAAATTATTTTTGTATTTTTCTGAACATTTTATGATTTATTTGAATTAAATGCTATTTAAAAAGGCTAGAAAATGAATTTAAATACAAAAAAATAGCAAATAAGCTTGGAAAAATATGAAAAATTACAGAAAAGTCTAAATTATGAATCTAGTAAAATTAATAAAAACAACTTGTGAATGCAGGATAAGCTTTTTGGCTACTAACTACTTAAGGAAAAGCTATAGGAAAATAAGCTATAAGCTTCTAAAAACTACCAACAACTATACTAAGGGAAGTTAGGCTAAAACTAAACTAAAATGATCCAATGCAACTGATTATGTCCTAATAAGAACAAGCTTAAGCTAAAAGTACCAATCCAAAGCCAATATCCAAACAATCCTAATCCTACTACTTTAAGCTCTATTTTAACTAGATTAGAAAATTCCTAAAATTAAACTAAAATAATCATTTTAAAAAAAACCTACCAGAGACCTTAATTCCAAAATTTCAGCTAAAAAGGACTTGGTATAAGGAAATTAAAAATCATAAACTAAAGCTCAAAATGAGAAAAAAGGAACTGATGCAACAAATTGGAAGCTAAGTGCAGTCTATGGCAGGCTAAAATAAGCTATTAGATGAGCTCCTAAAAGGCAAAACATGTAAACTTAAGACTATAGGCTAACAAAGGAAACAAAATTCAAGCGCTATAAGCATCCTATAAAGCTGATATGGACTAAGAGTGGGATTGTTGCAGCAGACTGGGAATGAAAAAGCTGATCATGCAGGCTAAATCTAAGGGGAAATAAGCTATACTAAAAGCCCTAAAGACCTAACTAAGAGTGAACAACTAAAATCTATCCTAATAACTACCTAAGGAATCATAAATCAGACAAATATATCAACAATATAAGCAGATGAAATCTTTGTGAAGAAAAAACCAAATTGGACATATATGCTTATTGATGCAGGGTAGCATTTTCACAAACCCTCACTTTGAAACCAACAGCAGCCTAAGTAAATCATTTTTTTGATTTTTTTTTTCTTTTTGTGAATAGCTAAAATAACTGTTGAACTTGCTATTTTTAGTTTTTACTAATTTTTACAACAACTAAAATTGATTTAAACATCTGATTGAAAGTTAACAAAAGCATTATTGGACTGTTTTGACAGATTTTAAAAATGAACTTAAAGACACAAGTTGATTTGATGAAACTTAAAATGACGACTAAGAAAGCTTTAAAATCAGTTACTAAAACTTGTTTACTCTAATTCCACTAACCAAAAACATTTAAACTTAAAAATCAACTCAATTCCAAACACTACTTTAAATTTGCTAAAACAGATTTAATCACCATTTGCACATTAAACCAATGTTGCAAAAATCGGTCAACTCGGTCGATTAATCGTTAATCGCCCGAGTACCTTGTCGATTTTTGAAAATCGGTCGAAAAATCGGCCTAGGATAAAAATCGACACTAAGTAGTCAAAAAATCGGCCGAATCGGTAAAAAATCGGCCGAATCGGGCAAATCGGTCATTTTAAAATAATAATAATTTAGGCATTATACTTAATTTGGGGATCGTATATTTCACTTACAACGCACAATGGGCATCATAATCGAGTGGAGCCTTTTATTGAGGTTTGGAAACATAGCAGGCTTGGAATCAGTTAAGATTTTTAATTTGGTCTCCAGAAATACCAAAAAATAGCAGGAAATGTCAATCCGATTAATCCCGACTTGACCGATTACTCGTTGCAGGGTGGTCGACCGCCCGACTACCGATTCACGATTTTTGCAACATTGCATTAAACCTTTGATAACTTTTCACTAAAGAGGATAATAACTTGATTTCTAAATTTAAACAGAGATTCAACACAAATTTAACTGACGCTAAACTAAGAGCACATTTTGACTTTCATTGACCAGTTTGACTTTTTGTGAATTTTGTAATTAAAAGAGAATTAAGCTAGGACAAACTCACAATAAGCTATGAAGAGCTTATGTGAACTAGATAACATTGAATTTAAAACAGATTCAGATTAATGACAAAGCTTAAAAGGTAAATGAGCAGGAAAAAGTAAAAACAATTTTTATTAATAGAAGTGATGATACAAAACTTGTAATGAAACTACTTCTACAACTAAAACTACTTTACTACTGGTAATAAAGAAATGACAGAAAAATGGTAACAACTTCTTAAATGACAGAGAAATTGGACAATTCGACTTGTGACCGAATGGAGGTTTTTATAGCTGAGCCTTCAGCTTGGGATGCTTCTGGATCTTACATTTCTGTCCATTGATCACATCTCCACATCACTACTTCATCTTTCAACAGTTTGATCAACTCAATGATGTGTCCAAACCAATGAAAACCCTCCTTTTGTACACGTTGGCCATCCAAAGATGCACACTCTCTGACACATAGGCAGGCTTCTAGATAGTACTTTAAGTTATGGGTAAAAGGTTGGAGCAGGGTAAAATTGAATTGGGGAAGAGAAACAGTAATTTTGGGTTTATCCCAATTTTTTTGGAGCGTCTCTGTATTGGGGGGTTTTTTTTTATTAGTTGTTTGACTTGGGGAAAGGGTTTGACTGGTGGAAGGATTAAAAGGGGATTGACTGTTTGACCGGGTAGGATAAGTGAAAACGGGTTGACGGGTATGGGCGTATTAGGGAAGTGGGCTTGGGCTAAGTAATGGGATGGGATAAATGTGTTAGGATCGAATATGTGGTAGATTTGGTGAATCGGGAGGTCGGGGAAGATGGAAGAACATCTTCATCATGTTAGAGAGAGAAACTAGAGAGAGAATGGAAAACTAGTGTGTGTTTTATTTATGAAAGATGAAAGGATTACACTTAGTCTCACCCCTCCATGGAAGTATGGAGGGGTATATATAGCCTACCACATACATAACTATTATATTATGACATAACTAGTCCATGTGTTTGGCTAAATAAGATAGATTATGTAATCCCGTAAATGTCGTTCCATTTACGTGTTAGGAGCGATTCCAACAATCTTCCCCCAATGGGACGACATAAGGGATTACTTACAACATTTCCTACAAGTAATAAAACAAATAAAGAAAAGTCTTCATAAGCTCTTCAAATCTTTGAGGATGATGACAGTTTAAGCTCTTTGTCTTCTTATTGTACCTCGACTTGAGAACCGATTTCTTCACTTGTAGGCAAATGATGTAATATGCATAATTTGGATTAACTTCCCCCCAATTCATGCCGCATGTCTTTAGCAGCTTCTCCGTTACCTCCTTTTTGAAGTTTCGAATCACTTCCCCCAGTGACAATGTCTTTGTGATTCGAAACTTTGATGTAGTGAACATTTCCTCTAACTTTTGAAGTTTTGATCACGCAGGAATTTGTAGATGAGCAGAAAACCACACAAGGTAAATCTGCCTTGTTGCGGAAAATCCGTTCGGGGGTAACATGCAAGAAATCAAGAAGATCTTCTCACGTATGTAGATGCTTTACACCAAACAAAACACGAAAGATGAAATGAAACGACTTCCCCTTGAATGTTGCGGTCTATCGGAATAATAGTTACTGTGAATCTGCAATTAATCGATAAAATGACCGTGTGTGAGGCATCACAACATCATATTTAGGTAACTTCACACGCGATAACTCTGTGAAGTAAGGCGATAACACCAACTTGAGAATTTTAACCACTTATCGTCTCATTTCTTTGATTGAAGAAATTCATGAAAGGAGAGGGTTTTGAAAAATCCAAAAACATCAAAGGAAGCAAACACCACCTATACTCTTTTCCCCCCGATGTTTTCAATGAATCAGAATCATACACCATGTATGTTGATGATGAATTAGAGACATCGAAACCATGTATGTCCAAGTAATCGAACAATTGTGAAGTACCATAAATATCTTGTGAGAATCAATTCTTTGATAAGACTTCTCTACTCGTGTATACTCTTCTCAACTAACTCTTTTACCGACCCCATTATCATTCGACTTTTTTGTAGTGACTCTTGATGGAGAAACCCAATATGACGAACTTGAGACTAAGTAGTATAACGAACTTGTGACTTAAACTTGCACTATTGTGAGACGAAGAACCCTTTTTCTTAACTCCATCGAAAAAAGGTAAACTTAAAGTTTCTCAAATTATCCACACCTTAGTGTGACACTTGAGCACAACAACGTAACTCCTTAAAAGTGATAGTTATAATTTGTGAGCACAACAACGTAACTCCTTATATCAGGTTCAACTAGATAACTCAAGTCTTTGTCATTCGAAAGGGCTAAAGCTCGAACAAGGATCTCGAAGAATCATGCATCTAACCAACCCCGATATCTTCAGATACTAAGTACACGTACCCGTGATATCCCACTTCAACCTCAAATAAATAATAAAGAATTAACTCCGTAATCACATCTTGCGGTTAAATTCCCAAAAAAATAGCCTTCGTTAACGGTTTAATTGAACTTGATAATGGTTTCCCGATCTTGTCAAAATGTATCCTCCGTGATCATTATAATACCAAAATACCACTTGTTGTTAAATGATATCAAAATTAACACAATACATTTAAAATACATTGGATGATGAAATTTGCAAACATATTTAACAACAAATCATCCCAAATCTTAAACATTGTGGATCATAAACAACCAACTTATATGATATATCCTTTTCATCCCGTTAGACCAATCTAATTCACAGCCCAAATCCACCTTCAATAGGCCCATAGAGAATCGGATCTACTAGCAATGAGGCCAAGTCCAATTGATATGTAATACCCGATCCAGAAATTGCCATACCCGGTCTAATATGATTGTAATATCTATAATTAGACCTAACCCTAAACACTTTCAATTGATAAAATCCACCTCTATCACAGACACGCTCCTCTCACCAAAACACTCTCTCTCCAAAAAGTAGATCTCATCTTATCACTGATCAATCACCATCACTACATCAAACACAATCATAATCGAATTAACCACTTAATACACAACCACACTCGTACCAAATATCTTCATGTTATACTTAACTGACTCAAGACATCATAACGTGACATCAAGATCCTTTGGGTCTCGGGTAGGTGATTAATTTGTGTTAAGTCGTTGTTTGTTTCGTTTTTGTGTTTGTGTTTGAGAACGAACCCAAGGAAAAGAGAATAGCAATTTTGTTATTATTCTTTTTCTTTTTTTTTTGGTTCGGATAAAACTGAAGTATTATCTTCAAACAAATCAGTGATGATTTTTTTTCATGAGTTTAGACCCTTGAAGGTGGTTGATATTTCAATAACTCCTACGAAAAGAAATCTTAGATTAAAAATTTGTTTTTATTTTTAATTTCGAGTCTTGGTTGTTTAATATAAGGAGGATGTGTATATGGGATTTTTGTGGATTTGAGGAGGTAAAGGGTATATGATTAGATGGATTTGGTATGTGTTGGAATTGGATATGGAATGGTGGTATTTGGTTGGTCATGGTCTGAGTATTCCTTTTCTCTCATATTTCTGTTCTTACGTAAGAAAACATGGTCGAAAAATGTTACTCGTAACACTTTTACGGCGTAAAGCAAAGTCTTGGTCGATCGACTTATGCGTAAGCATAGTCCTTATCGTAAGCTTAGTCTTATCGTAAAACCAAGGTTCTGGCGTAAGAATCATACGCATAACTTCCGCGGTTATGCGTAAATATTTCTGAAGATGGCACCTTAGGCGTAAAAATAGGGTTTTGACCCTTTGTTGACTTTTTCCGGCGAGTTTTCCGACCAAAAGGTTCTGTTCAGCATGATCAACCCAGAAAAAATGATATCAAAAGAACACTTATGACCCATTTTGACCATAGATATGAACAGTTTGACCACAATATTTTTCACAGGTACAAAAAGGTCATATTGAGTTTGGACAAATAAATTACTCAAACCACAAAGTATGATAAAATGTTAAAAGTAACTGACTTTTATATTTGACCAGGATATAACATTTTAAAACTGTTATCAGAATAAATAACAAAATTATAAAAAACTTTGTTAAAAAACAGTTTTAAAGTAATGATTTTTGACAAGAACAATACAAAAAACAACCAATGATAAAACCGACCTTGGCGCATTGATACATGTAAGGATTTCGAATATGTGGGAGATTTGGTGAACGGGAGGTCATGCAGAGGGAAGAACATCTTCATCATGTTCGAGAGAGAAACTAGAGAGAAGGTAAACTAGTGTTGTGTTTTATTTTGAAAGATGAAAAGGATTACATCTTAGTCTCACCCCTCCATGGAAGTTATGGAGGGTATATATAGCCTACCACATACATAACTATTATATTATGACATAACTAGTCCATGTGTTTGGCTAAATAAGATAGATTATGTAATCCCGTAAATGTCGTTCCATTTACGTGTTAGGAGCGATTCCAACAAAATGCTTTTGGACTTTGGACTTGGTTTTTATTTAGTTTTGGCATTTTAAGTGTAAAGGTGGTAAAATGTAATTTTCCAATTATCAAGGACCAAAATTGTGAATATGTGAAAGGGTAAGGGTGACTTTTGGGATTTGGTTAAATGGGATTTATGAGGGGTGAAATGGTAAATTTGTGAAAGTTAAGGGTGAAAAGTGAAAGTTTGGTAAAGTGAAAGGTGTAATGTGAAAACTCCCAATAATGATCCCGAACTCCGTAAAATGTCACTTTTGATCATCCAAGTCCCATAAAATAGCATCCCGGCATCGGCTTTTGCTTTCTTCTCTCTCTCTCTCGTGCTCGGTTTTCTTCGGTTTTGGCTTTCTTTTGTCTGTTTTGTCATATCCATACCTGCACATGCATAAACTCGATAAACCAACAATTATTGGAAATAAACGGCTCTTTCTTGGTTATTTTGGGTTTATTTTTGTAAAGAATTGGTATGTGTTTTAGCACATACCAGTCTCTTTGAAAACTTCGTTCCTTTTTGCAAAGAATAGGTTGTAAACTAAAAAACCTTTTTCGAAAGTGGTTTTAAAGATTCACCTGTGTAAAGCCTCTCCGAAACACTTACTTTTGGTGTAAAAAAGTTTGAAACCGTATTTTTGTTCTTTGACCGGCTAAGAGAATCAAACTTTGCTTTTAAGGCGTTGTATGAAGTTTTCAAATCATTGAATTATTTTTTAAGAGAAAGATGATCTTGTAATGCCAATTGTGGCTCTAAAGAAGCAATTTTTCAAAAAGTTGATCTTTTTCCGCTTTATAATCATCATTCCGACGAGCCAATTATCGTTTGAACGCAACATTTTCCTTTTCAAGTCTTTCAAAATAACCAATTTTGGCATCCTCAAAATCATTTTTTGTTGGGCTAAAGACCTTTTGAGCTCAAAAACTTTTGTTTGAAGCACACGTTTTTCATTTTCAAAAAGATTCATTTTCTCCCCTGTTTCCTTTTCAAGATTTGAAATTTTTGAATCAACAGAGAATTTGGAAAGGGAACTTTTGCGATTTGAGAATCAAACTTTTCCACTTTTTCAAAACAAAATGTACCAGCACAAAACCAAAACCCCAATGCCTAAATTGAGTTACCTAAGCTATGAGACGTTAGGTACACCACTTGATATGGCACTCGTACCTGTTATTTATACTAATAACAGATTTAGGTGACATATCAAGTGACCTTACCAACATTTCATGATCCTAATATTCGACACTAAGTTTTTACACAACTTGCTTCATGGCAGTCATTGAAATCCAAAATCTAGTACCTCGGCCCATATATCAATTCGGCTGCAAAATATGGTCACATTTTATGCCAAACGGTTGACAACGTCACTTCGCAAACCCAAATCCTAAAACAATCATGCATTTAACATTCATGTCAGAAAACATCCAAAAACATCAAACACTATTGCATGAACATAACACACCTAATGAACTAACAAACTATAAATCTACAAAACTATTTATAACCAAATACTATCCATCCACAAAGCTTAAACAAACACATATACATATGCAGAAATTTACTCATAGTATCAAAAGATCATAACAGCCAAATAAAACACCACTCATAGCAAACCATATAAAATCAGCTCTTATGATCACACATCAGACTTATGACAACGCTCAAACAAACACATATTTACAAATCCACAAATTAAAAAAAGAAACCGAAATACCTTACATTAACAAATCAGACGGCAATGAAACCTCGCTATCGATTCTTGAAACACCGAAATCCTAAACAATCACCACTCACTCAGATGTAACCCAACTTAATAAAACAACCTATATGTGTGTTTAGAGAGAGAAATAAGGACTAACCAAATGAACCAGCAAATGCTCTTGTAAATAGTTCTAACATTGATAATGGAAAACATGTGTACAACATGCAACGAACCCTATAAAATCAGCCATTGTTCTAATGGAAAACATATGTACAACATGCAATAAATCCCAACAATCAAGTGCCAAGTAAATGCAAAATCCCACTAATTTTTTTAATCCCTTTAAACCGGCGGCTCGGCTCGTCGTGTGAATAGTACCGACTTGAGTCGCGACTCTACAATGCACCCGAGCCATCCTCCTCCCTTGATCCGACCCCCCATCCGACGTCTTCAGAATAATAACAGCTCCAAGTTATATTTCAATGAATGTTATATGCTCTCTCCGTTCCAAAATAATTGTAACGGGACAAAAAACGCACATTTTAAGAAGAAGAAAAAAAAAAGTTATTAATGCTTTCTCTATTACTTTTTAGTTAATTCTTTTTAAATTTTGTAATATTAACAAGGGTTTAAGCTATTAAATAGCCACGTACTTTCTCCAATGTTCCGATATGGTACCTGTACTTTTTTTCAACCTGGTTAGGTAGTGTACTTTTTTTTTTCGTGTCGATATGTACCTGTACTTCTCCAATCTACGTGGCTTGCCTAGTCACTTGGGTTTGTGTGACGTGGCTTGCCAAGTCAATTAGCTTGCCTATGTGGCTTGCCTACGTGGAAAAAAATAAAAAAAAAATTAAAATTTTAATTTGGAAAAAAAAATTAATTTTTTTTTAAAAAAATTAATTTTTTTTTAAAAAATTTACGTTTAAAAAAAAAAAACATTTACGTTTTTTTTAAATCAGAAAAAAAAATTTAATTTTTTTAAAAAAAATTTACGTTTTTTGTATAAAAAAAAACCTTTACGTTTTTTTTAAAAAAAAAACCTTTACGTTTTTTTTTAAATCAGAAAAAAAAAATTTAAATTTTTTTAAAAAAATTTACGTTTTTTTTATAAAAAAATGAAAAAATTACACGTTTGGAAACATTATTTTTGAAAATGAAAATTTTTTTTTCCTATTTTTTTTTTCTTTTTGGAAAATTTTTTCAATATGTTGAAATAGTACAAAAAACGAAAGAAAAACGGACAAAATGTAAGAAAATCTAAAAAAAAGAAAAAAACAGATGAAAACCGATAAAAACGTACGAAAAACGGACAAAAATCTAAGAAAAACGGACAAAAAAGGATGAAAACCGATAAAAACGTAAGAAAAACGGACAAAACAGAAGAAAAACGGATAAAACGCAAGAAAAACGGACAAAAACTATAAAAAACGAATGAAAACGGACGAAAAACGTAAAAAAAACGGGGGGAAACGGATAAAAAAAAACGAAAACGGATAAAAACGGGTGAAAACTATTATTAACGGAGGGACTAACTGGCGAAACTATTATTTGAAAAAACGCTAAGGTTTTTTTTTTTTATGATTTAAAAAAAAACGTAAAGGTTTTTTTTTTTTTTTTTTTTTAAACGTAAATTTTTTTAAAAAAAAATTAATTTTTTTTTCCAAATTAAAATTTATTTATTTATTTTTTTTCCACGTAGGCAAGTCAATTGACTTTAAAATTTATTTATTTTCCACGTAGGCAAGTCAATTGACTTGGCAAGCCACGTCACACAAACCCAAGTGACTTGGCAACCATGTGTAAAGGGTTAAAAAAAAGAAAAACAACAAAAATTCCACGTAAGTTTCGATCTATTTACTTGGCTTGCCACGTATGACGTTTGTGACCATATCGACACAGAAAAAAAAGTACACTACCTAACCAGGTTGAAAAAAAAGTACAGGTACCATATCGGAACATTGGAGAAAGTACGTGGCTATTTAATACTCCAGTATTTCTAGTCAATTTACGGAGGGAGCGGTATAATTTGGCAAAAGTGAATTAATTATAATAGAACAAGGGCTCAAAGTTTTGTTTAAAATAAAAACTAGGGTTTCTTGCAACTTGTTTCACAAAGCTGACACAAGAATTGATTGAAACGGAGCACAGGTGAAGGAAGGAAGGTATGTTGATTGGAATTCAAACACAAATTGATTTCCGGAATAATTTTGTCAGATTTCGAAACTCAAAATTTCTATTTCACAGGTGTTTGTTTAAGCTTATATATATGTGGGCTTATTCTGGGATTATCAAGTCTCAAAATAAGCCTGAAACCAAAATCAAATAATAAGCTATGTTTATATGATATTAATATTAATAAGTTTATTTACAGCAGGGCAGAAAATGATGCCGAATAGTAATAACATGAATCAGCAGCAGCAGCAGCAAAATACTAATCAGTTTGGTATGATTAATGGGTTTCCTCAACAACAGCAGCCTCAGTTTTTACCAACCCAAAATGCCCCTCAGACTCAGGAGCAAGTGCTTTTGCAGAATACAATCCAAAATATATATCAGCTTCTCCAGTTACAACAAAACAATACTTACGCCCCCCAAAATCCCATGTTTCAGAATGTTATGCCGTTTCTTGTCAATCCTAATGCGCAACTTGTTAACCCGAATATGGTCCAAGGGAATCCCTTTTTACAACCTGCTTCTGTTCCTGTTCTAACACAGAACCTCATTTCCCCATTCACATATTTTCAGGTATCGTAATATATGATTTTGGTGATTTTAATTTCACCATTTGTTAAGACTCGTTTTGGTTTTTTTATGCCTTAAATGATAACAATTTATCCCATCTCGTTGTAGAATTAAAAGCTTCAAATGCTTTAAGTTGCAAGTCGAATTTTTAAGTGTACAAGGGAGTAGTGAGAATAGGGTGTTACCGTAAATAAATGAATTGCCAATTATATATTAAATTGTGGCAGGTCACACATGTTTTAAGAACGATACTCCCTTACATATCAGTAAAACCTCACCTAGCAAATTAGCATCTTAACCTTTATGCTTATGAGCTTATCTCCCTTGACGTAATAAACACACCACACAACTGCTGTAACGAATTCTCTCCGGAAGGAGGTGTTATTGTGGTTTCAAAGTATAGCGTTGAGGTCGTTTAGGTTTATGCTATTTGAGTCTTTTCGTGTGTGTGTGGATATTTTGACTTTTTTGGGGAGTTGTGCAAAATTATACGCTTGATACTGGCATCAGGCCTGGTAATGGTGTAACTTGTTGTATGTATCCTCAAAGGGAAGGTTAATTAGGATCTACAGAAATCCCTGCTGCAATTTATACTGTCTATTTTTGGAGTACACGAGAGCCATTTGCCAAACCCAATGGAGAGGGATAACTGCAAGCCTTTCTTGAATATAAGAATATACTTTCCCTTCTCTCTTAGTTGCTGACTGTTTGTTACTTGTTATTCCTTACTCAAGACAAGTGTATACTTTTGACATTTGAGTTCCAAATTCGTTAGCATTTAACCATACTTCTTTTGGTTAGGTCAAAGATTATTACATTAAACCAATTCACTTATTTAAATTAATTGGATAATTAAAGTTAAAAAGCTTTAACACCCATCCCTTGTTCAACTTAAGAAATAGAAGATGCAAAGATTCAAATTTGAAATTGGACTCTTTCTTGGGCGCATGGGGCAGTAATATACGATGATCGGTTATACATGAGCTGGCAGTTACCTGTGACATGTCAGACATATAGGACACTTGGTTAAACTCATCTCATTTCTTTGTTGTGCTCACAGTTCAATTCTTCACTTGTGTATCGCCCTTCCAGCCAAGTATTTTACAGTGCCTGATAATAGAATGTCAACTTTTTTTATGCGCACAATCTGTTATATGGTAATGTCCGGTTTGTTTACGGCAATATTCTCATGTTCCAGAACCAGATTGTTCAAGGTGTTGGACCTCAAAATCACAACTTTCCTACAAATCAGCTGTTTGGAATGGCTAATCTGAATGGCCCTCAACTTATTAATCAAGGACAACAAAGATTTCCTTCACCAATAATGGATGTTAATGCTTCCAGACAGCTGGTCCATGTGGGTCAAACACACAACCCCACAAATCTGGAGGTATCATTTCTTATATTTATCAAATTGTTGATGCTGATATTCGATAGACTTGTATGATTTAGAATTTGACGTATGTCTTGTATAATTACTTTTACAATACTTCTAGTTATGAGCCAGCACGTACAAAACAAATTACTTGTCAATGCTTTAATCTTTTAGTGTTAGAGCAATATACTTTTTTCAAAGTTTCTGAATGTTATCAACAGGCCAATCATGGAAATGTGCCTGGTAATATTGGCGGATGGGTGGAGTCCCTACACAAAAACTCCACAGGTCATAAAACAAATGATGCTTCAGTCAAAGGGTATGCTTAATAAGTTTCATAGTCTATTTGTCAAGGTCTGTGCTGATTTGCTGATTCACATAGTGCTTGTGTATGTGTCCAGATTCAAGTCCCATAAACATGTGAAAGAGAAGTTTGGAAAAGGTGAACACCTCATAGTTACTTGATGTACTTTCTTTTTCTTTAATTACTATTTTATCATCGATGTACACAAAAGATGCATAAATGTATGTATGTTTAGGTATGTGTGTATTTCTGCATAACCACATATAACTGATAGGTAATCATTACTGTTGTGTTTGGTGTATGCAAAATATATTGATAGCTATATGTTGTACATAGATACCTGATTATGCATATTATATTTGAAGTACCCAATAAATACATTAGTAATTCAAGGTATCTCTTCCTTTCGATTCTCTCAGAGTTTTGCATGCATTGTTAATCTAGCTTTTTGAAGTTTGCTAACTTAAGTGGTGTCTGATAAAGAGGACTGCACAAGTGCTCACTGTTTAGGAGTCACAATTGTAGAGGCTTTGTATAGATTTTTGTGTTGAATCCAAAATTACTATTCGGAATTTGTTTTATTTGATTAAATTAATGACTTCAAATTTTAAAACAATAGAAACACTTTCAGTCTTTTGTAGACATGAGACTTCGCTTATCGATGGCCACTTTCACTACATAAACTTTTTAATTGATAATGATGAAAGATAAATTGATGGTGAAGAAGAACATAGAATTAGCACATTCATTCTTATGCGATATGAAGCCACAAATTAACTATTCATCAATATTAGTTTTCTGATATTGTCATGTAAGCATAAATATATGCCATAGACTTCCTTTTATGTTAAACCCTACCTAGTGTACCTATACTCACCTCTCTCTTGCATTGCATTCCATATGTTTCTTAGTATTGTTAGTTTTATACCAGAAATGGGACAAGACTTATCAAGATTTAGCAACATATTCTACTAATTACTATTTTTTTAATTGTTGATTTGCAGCGGGGAGCAACAGATTTGCAGCAGTAGATTCTAGTCCTCGAACTTCCACCAGTTCTGAGAAGAAGTAATTTCCGTGCCCATCAACTCACTATCAATCAGTTCATTAATAACTAAATAAAATCCAAAATTTAAAGGGATATGTGCATATTCAGTTCTTCCACCATCTCCAGTCACCGCTGGAAACCGTCAACAAAATTAAAAAAACACCGGAAACTATTCGGTGCTGCCCCTTCGCGTGGGTACGACGCCATGTGACAGGTTGCATATATGAAGCAAGTAATCAGTTGATAGCTTCAATCGAGCTACACAATAATCTTTTGACCCGTCTTCAATTACTTTATAATAATCTGCTTGTCTAATCGTAACCAAAATCCAGTATAAGCATGTTTTACCAAAGACTAAGTGCATGATTGTATAGTTCTTTGCATGATAAGAATTGCTTTTCAATATATATTAAATCTCTCTGAGATAAAGTTTGTAATTTTTCTAATCAGTTGAAAGCAAAGCTGATTTAGTTATAATTTTGACCTAAACTTACTTGAATTCTAATCCTAACTCATGGTGCATTTCTCTAATACGCATTTATAGTTTCCTAACTTGAAACACGCTACATTCTTAATTATTGATACTGAGTGAAGTTGTCATTTATTCTAATGAAGGATACCCCCTCCGAATTACACCGATCAAGAAATAAAGAAGTGGCGTGAGGCTCGTAAGAAGAACTATCCCACAAGGGTGACCGAGTTAAAGGTTTGATTTCAGTGTTTTCGTTGATCTTCGTCTTTTTGGGTGACAAATAAGATTAGATTGATAATGATTCCCAAAATGACCCAATGAAGATACAGTTGTTGGGTTGGTTTTCAGGGTCTCAGCTTTAACACCTTACCTTTAATCTTGCAGAAGGGCACGGCAGAACAAACATTGTCTGATGTCATGAATCAAGAAGCCACATTACGTCGCCAGGTATGTTGCTGGCCTTTTCTTAGGTTTATAAAAATGAGTGGGCTGGGTTGACATGAAACGCTGCTTGTCAATCTGTTATTTTCTATTTATAAATGAATGTATTACCAGATACACTAGCTTTACTACAGTAACAAGGATATAACCTTCAACAATAAGTAAATGGGAAAAAGCTGCCAGCTAACTTATCCGCATGCATATTAACCAAAGTTTTTGGAATTATCGTAGATTTATATATTTATACGGGTATCTCGCCAGTAGAATTAGAAGTTAAAATAGCCAATTTTTCCCATCGTCGTCATTACAATCAAGTTATTGCATTCATTTTTGGCCACAACAATATTTGTTATGTCTTCATTGAAGGGTATTTTATATATTTGATAAATAGTCAAATATTGTACGAAGTCATGCTGATATTCTTGGTCAGTCGCTTGACCTCAAAAGGCTCTTTTCGTCTGCGAACACGAAGAGTAACTATATTTTTAATATAATCCATTTGACCCGTTATGGGTAAACTATTACCAAAATCTGCCTGTCTGTAGAAAGTAGAGTGACTACATGTGATGTGATGCACATATTCTTTTGCAGGAATTGAAAGCTATATTGGAAAAACAAGCTGAGTTGGGTATAGAAGTTGCCGAAATTCCATCATATTATCACTCTGATCCTGATGATCAAAATCCTCGAGGTAGTAATTCATCTGGTCATCGTAAGCAAAACCATAGAGGGCAAAAACACGGTAGGGAACGCTACAAGAAGGGGAAGTTCCAAAATAAAAGACGAACGAGATTTCAGGATAACCAAGTCACCAAAAGACCAAAGAAAGAGTTTGCCAAGCGGCACCCATCTCTTCTACAGAAGCTTTTGAGTCGCGACATTAAGAGAGACAAAAACCACCTTTTGCAGGTTTTCAGGTTCATGGCTGTCAACTCTTTTTTCACAGGGGAGTCAAACAATTCTTTGACATTTCCATCTGTAGTTGTGAGGGAAACAGATCCTGATGTGCCCGAAGTGACAGTTCTTAAAGATAGCAAAAAGGCAGTAAAAGAGACATCTTGTTCTGTTCTTCAAGATAGCGAGAAGGCAGAGGAGGAAGAAGAGGGAGAACTGACTGAATGAATTGCTTTAAGCTTATGACATTTGTTTTGGTTATGTTTTAACTTTATTTAGGTCTAAATGCAGCATTGTTGCTGGGCTATTGCTCTTATCTGTAATAGGTAGGTGTTCCCTGTTTTTATCAGCATTGGTGTGTATATTTTCCTTTTGAGTACAATGGTTCTTGGCTTCTGCCGATTATGAGAGAAAAAGTATCATTCAACCTATTATTCTCAAAGTTGACATTGCAAGTATTGAATGACTCGCAGATCAACACTGCACAGAAGGTTCCTGTACTTGTGACTAAAGTGTTCTTTTGATTTATCTCGGATTACGCTGGACGTCAAAATCGATGTCTTTGCCATCCTTTTATTTTTTGGTTAACCATGGTTTTCAATCTTTTTGGCTGACTAATCCACGGGGTTTGAACCCACCGTCGCACATAGGGTAAAACCCTCCCTTTTGGGTTGTTTGCACATGGCAGAAAAATTGAATTGTTAACATCCAAATGGTGAGAAACGTAGAGGGCTTTTGGATATGCATTTTGAAACTGGCTATTAGGAAACTCATAAGCGATACGATCAAAGCAAACATATTTTTTATCGTCGGAAAGTTGGTGTTTTATAATGACAATTTGTGCTTTACCAACTTCATTAATTTGTTTGTGTGTAAACGATCTGTTATCAAGTAAATATGGAAAAGTCGCTAAACTCTAGGTGTTGATTTCGGATATGTCCTACCGTTAATGAAGTGTAGCGTGAGGTGGTTTTAAATCACCCATAAGTTTAGTCGACTTTTATCATGTCAGAGATGGAAGTAAAGCAACAGTTCAATTTACAAAACTAGCAGGAAGGTTAATGAAATGATTATCATTGATAGAACCCGTGGTGGTACGTGATACAATGTATGCTCGTGACTTGTCATGTTGCATTGTACATCGATAGTGGGCGTATTGTACAGGACTGTTTCTATTGCATCGGCATCGCATATAATAAGAACTTTTAATTCCTAATACTGATTTACTGTGTTCAAAACAAATTTAGTAATTAAAAGCACCAATAACTAATTATTGCGACTTGGAAGCAACCTAGGTTGCCCTCATGTATTGTTTCGGCTAAAAGTCAGCCAAATCAAAAATAGTTTATATGTTGTGTTTCTTTTATTATAACCACTTTAGTTTATTCAACAACACATACTTTGCAAATCTCTAGTATCATCAATTTTACAACACTTGAAAGGTAACCAACATTCTAATTGTTCGAATAACCGAACATAAATTATCTCTAGCTTACACAGTATATAAAGCATTTTATACCTACATAGGTAAATATCAGAGGCAGACACCCTTTTTCAGCTGATACTTCATCTTAATTGCCTCCCAAAATGCAGGAATTGCGATTTCTTTTGGCACTTCTTTAAATGATGGCAAGTAATTTACATCCACGATAACATGGTCTCGTGTCCCATCCTGAATCTGTAAAGAAGATAATATACGAGTCAAATCTTAATGATGAAGCTTTTCAAACCAGTGTACCTGGCTTTCCTAAAAATTAATCATTCCTATAAATTATTGACAAAAACAATTCGTTAATAATACTGAGTATTCTTATAAATACTGAGCAGTTTAGGAGTCATACTTGCTTTGTTTAAGAGCTCATTTTTATGCGTCATCAACTTCGTGAAGCATTATGATTGGGATTTTATTACAGACTAACAGCATTATGATAAGCATAGAGGTGGCTATTTCGACCCATTTACTTATAAATGGTTATATTGAGGCCATGTTTTACGTTTAAACCTGTAACGGGACGAATAGGTAAAAATAAAGAGAGAATTGCTACAAAAAGTAAACGAAGTGGGTCGAACAGGTCAAATGTTATCCAAATTGTAGTTTTAAGGAATAAAACTTCCTAAGATCATTTTACTCAAAACTACAGTTTTTTTAAATAATAACAGCTTTTGCAATCGTGTATATATATATATATATATATATATATATATATAGAGTGAGGATCAGGTGCGGATTTTTTTAATTCGTGCGGATGTGCGGATGGATCTGGACCGCCCATTCCAGATCTGATCTTGAAAAAAGTCAAGATCTGCGCTAATTTCACGGTAGCAATTGACCATGTAAACGATTTTTTTAATTTTTTTCCTTTTGAGGGATCGTTACTATTGTTATCTTCTTTCATTTTTTAATTTTTTCAGATTTTTATGCGTACTTTTTGTTTTTTTGATTATGAGTCCTATCGTGATATTAACGATATTATGAGTCCTACTGTGATATTAACAATTTTACTTAATATCACTGCCTTTTTTATTACGATATTAAGAAAACTTACGGTGATATTAAAAAAATTAACTTTGATATTAAGAAAACATGTAAAAAGTAACTGGGATATTAACAATTTTACTTAAAAAGTTACTTTGATATTAGAAAAAAACTTAATATCACTGCTAGTTTAGAAACTACTGCTAGTCTACTAGCCTTAGTGAAACTACTGCTAGCCTTAGTTAGTACTTAGTAGTGATATTAAGAAAGCTTGATAATTACGGTGATATTAACAAAATTCATAATATCATTGTACCTTTTAACCATGAAAATGATTTTTTTTCTGAATTTTTTTCAGCGATTCTTAATAAATTGTTGTCCTCTTTCTTTTTTTAATTTTTTCAGATTTTTTTGAATGTTACTGTGATATTATCCGCACCATCCCTACTTAAAATGTAATCCGCACCCGATCCCTTCCCTATATATATATATATATATATATATATATATATATATACATATATATATATATATATATATATATATATATATATATATATATATATATATATATATAGGCTCCGGTTCCATTGAGAAGGTTTTTATTTTGAGAAGATTGAGAAATCTTCGTTTTAACCAATTGATTCATGTTTTTGATTTGATTCACAAGTAAACATCATTTTATGGTGAATCGAATCTATAAATCACAAATTTGATTCACAAACTTTCATCAAAAGCCTTCATCTTTTTTCACTTCTTGAGTTGCACACCAAGTGTTTGACATTTTGCCTCAACAAAACCAAACCCACTTTATTTTGATTCTTTGACCGTCTTGGTCAATGAATCAAAATATGAGTTTGTTTTAGGGTTTTTGGACCTTCTCAGTCCCTAAATCGAAGTTTGTTTCTCCTTTTGGGCTCCCTCCATGGAGGTGAGTGGTTGTTCTTCGGTGGGTGTTTGGCCGTGTCCTTTTAGAAATTTCCATTGTTGCCCAGATGGAATGGCGGGGGCGAAGGGGTTTCCTCGGTTGGTTGCCCATATTAAGCGTCTCCATTTGTCGTTGGATGATCGGAGGGGGGCCTTGAGAGAGGCGCTTTCCGCGGATTGTGAATTGTTTGTTTCGGTTGGAGAGGCTTTAAAGGTCTCGGATCAGTGGTTGTGTGGGGTGTGTATGCGTCTACATGCTCTCAGTCGGGCATGCCATCATGAGGATGGGTTGGCTCGGTTCAAGTGGGTTACGGGAGATGTTGAGGAGTTTATAGTGGGGATCGCTAGGCCACGTGTTGGGAGGGAAGTGGTTCCTTTGGGAGGGGTGGTGGTGGATGAAGTTCTCCTTGATCGTGTGTTCTCCCTACCTATCACGACTGTTAAGAGCATCCCTCATAGTTTTCGTATGGCTTTTTCTCATGCTTTAGTTGGTGCTCTGGGTAAAGTGGCGGCTATGCCAACATCTATTGAGGCGTGGGTAAAACTTTTGTTGTTACCGCGTTGCACGTTACGTGTTTTCAGGCCTTCTAACCGTCAGGAGCGCAAGTCTGGTAATAGGAAGTCTTTGCAATGCCTTAGTATTCAACGGTCGTTGGCTGCTTGGGGTGGGGATGGTTTTGATGAACTTATTCTCTCGCTTTTTGCCCAACCCTTGAGGGTGGCCCCGGGAGAGGATGGGCTTGGCTCTGGGTCCGGTAGCTCAGCAGTGTGTTCTAATGTTAAACAATGTTTGAGGAAAGTTTCGGACGGGCATTTCACTGCGGCTGTTAAAGTATTATGTTCTTCGGGGGTTGCACCTTATGGTACGGATACTTTGACAGCGTTGTTGGCTAAGCATCCCATACTTCCTCCCCCGGTTATGCCTGTTTCCTTGCTCTCTGAGCCTCCACTTGTTGTGGATGTTGATAGCGTTCTTGGGTGTATTCAATCTTTCCCAAAAGGGACTTCTTGTGGGCGGGACGGATTGAGGGCCCAACACATTTTAGATGCTTTTTGCGGAGAGGGGTCGGCGATCGCTGTTGGGTTACTCAAGGCTATCTCTGTGGTGGTTAATTTATGTTTGGGGGGGAGGTGCCCTAAGGTTTTGGCGGAGTTTGTTGCATCTGCGCCCCTCACACCGTTGCTCAAACCGGACAATGGGATTAGGCCTATTGCCGTGGGCACGATTTGGAGGAGGCTGGTATCCAAGGTGGCTATGAGGGGTGTCAAGAAGGAGATGTCCAATTACCTTGGTGATTTTCAGTTTGGAGTGGGAGTTCCTAGTGGGGCAGAGGCCGTGCTCCATAGCGCGAACAGATTCTTACATGAGTTTCATTCAGATGGGTCGTTGGCTATGCTTACTGTTGACTTCTCAAATGCCTTCAACTTGGTGGATCGGACTACCCTTTTAAATGAGGTTCGAACTCGATGCCCGTCTATTTCCCTATGGGTAGATTTTTTATATGGTCAGTCGGCGAGGTTATATGTGGGTGACGACCATATTTGGTCCACCACTGGAGTTCAGCAGGGGGACCCTTTAGGGCCTCTTCTTTTTGCCTTAGTTTTGCACCCACTTGCCCACCGGATTAGGGATTGTTGCAGACTTCTTTTCCATGCTTGGTATTTGGATGATGGTACGATTATCGGTGACACTAAAGAGGTAGCTAAAGCCTTAGATATTATCATGGCTGAGGGCCCCCACCTGGGCCTTGAACTCAACATTAAGAAAACAGAAGTTTTTTGGCCCTCATGCAATGGGGTGAAGGTACAGGATGGTTTGTTTCCACATGGGATTGGGAGGCCGACATTGGATGTGAAACTCCTTGGAGGCGCTGTTAGCCGGGATGCAGGGTTTATTAGCAGTTTGGTTGTGAAAAGGGCATCTCGTGGTGTGGAACTAATGAGTTGTCTCACAAGTCTGCGCGACCCTCAATCTGAGCTCCTTTTGCTTCGCTCATGTATGGGCGTCGCTAAGCTGATGTTCGGTCTCAGAACGTGCCAACCGATGTATATAGGGGAAGCTGTTTCTGTTTTTGACAATGGCCTTCGGAAGGCAATAGAGGCCATTGTGGTTTGTGGGGGCCCTTTTTTTGGGGATTTTCAATGGAGGCTCGCATCCCTTCCGACTCGGTTTGGTGGGTTGGGTTTATGTTCGGCTGAGGATGTATCTACTTATGCTTTTGTGGCCTCGAGGGCGCAATCTTGGAGTTTGCAGGATCACATTCTTCGGGGATGTGGTATTGATGGGGTTGACTCTGATTATGGGTATGCAATGGATCGCTTGCGCATGTCCCTTCCTGATTTCGATCTTAGCGATTTCTCTAACAAGGACACCGCCCCACCTAAAGCCCAAAATGTTTTGGCGTGTGCCCTTTTTAGTGGAATCGTCAGGAGTTTGGGAGAGAAGTTCGATTTATCCCCTCGGCAAAAAGCGGATGTCTCCGAGCTCCTCATGCTCAAGATTTCTTGACGGTTATCCCCATTGAAGGGCTAGGCCAACATATGTCGGCCCTGGAGTACCGGACTATCCTTAAGTACCGGCTAATGATCCCTCTGTTTCTGGCTGATGAGCCTTGCCCAGTCTGCCGCAAGGTTTGTTTAGATTCCTTTGGCGAGCATGCGGTCCATTGCAAGGAGTTACCGGGTTTCAAATACAGGCATGATTTGGTTAGGGATGTTCTGTATGATCTTCTTAAACGAGTAGGAATTTCTTCTAAAAAAGAGGCCCCCGTGAACTTTCTGACAGATCCGCTTCAAGGGAGGTCTACTTTACGGCCAGCTGATATACTTGTGTTTGGATGGGCCGGGGGGAAACATGCTTGTGTGGATCTTACCGGAGTGTCCCCTCTTGTTGGGCTAAGGGACAATGGGTTTGTTGGGGGACAAGCGGCGTTGAAAGCGGAATCGAGCAAAGTTGCTAAACACGAGAAAGCTTGTTTAGAGAATCAACACGTATTTACCCCTTTTGTTTTTGATACATTTGGGTTCCTAGCTTCGGCAGCTGTGGAGTTTTTGACTAGGGTTCAACGGGTTGTGCAAAGTAATTTTGCGACCCCTAAGTCACAAAATTTCATTTTTACTAGAATTGGTTTTGCTATTCAAAGGGGGGTTGCGGCACAGCTTGTTGCCCGTTTGCCTGCCATCTTATTGTAATCCGTTATTACAAGTAATAATTATTCACAAATCATTGTTAAAATCGAGTTATAATGATGATTCATTAAATTTGTACAGATGATTCAATATTCTACCTATATCGCAAAATCGAGAGATTTTTAACATTGATTCAAATTTTTTTTACACATTTTGAATTTTAATCACATTAAAATGAGTTTTACGCTTGAAAAACATGAATCAAAGTTAAAAATCTATCCTTTTTGAAAACCTTCTCAATCTTCTCAAAATAAAAACCTTCTCAATCGATCCGGATTCTATATATCATAAGAAAAAATTTCGGTTCACCCAACTTGATCCATAGAAAAACTACCCCTTTAGACCCTTACCCAACCGACCACCTTAGGTAATAATACCAATATAAACACTACAGTTTGCAAGATTAAGTGGTTTGGTAAGACTACTGAAATCATTTATATCCAAGAACATTCTTTTTTGCAAAAAAGAATGTTATTTGAACATATCTGCGGTAAGGACGGGCTAGCTCTTTGCAATAATAGAAGGTGACTCACAACAACATCAAAGCCAAAGATGGTGAGATCAAGAACCCTTCTAAGGTGATTTGCAGCATCAGTAACAAGCCCGATATCAAGATGCTCTTCTTTCAACTTAGTTGACTGATCTCCAATCTCAGAAGGCTTCTTGCTTCCATCAATAGGCAAAGATTTTAAGCTGTAAAAAACAATAGAAATTATGATAAAAACTCTTGAGTCAAATGTAACAAAAAGGATGGGTAGTACCTGTCGAAGAGTAGAGGTTTTAATCCATTCTTCTCATATGATTTTTTCAAAATATTGGCATTTGGTGTTGAATTCTTGACTGCGTAGAACACTTTTTCCCCCAAAACATAGAACTTGTAAAGAGTAGATGAATGATCCACATATTCCTGCAGTTTAAATTGATCTTCAACTCAAGACACAAGTAGGGGCGTCATATGGGTAGACGAACTGCTCGGGTAACGGAGTCAAAATGGGTACAGGTCACAACAATTTTTTCAGAATATGTTGTTTAGATTAAATAACTAATGTGTTGAATATTATTAAAATAATAGGAAGTTGTAAGAATGTGAATACACATTAGGCTTCCTTTTTACGTGTTTTATTTCTCGCTAATTTAATACATTCGAACCGTATTCAATAAATTGCAACTCTAATTGCCCCGTTTCCATAAAATTAATTGCATACCTGCACAATGGCTGGAAGAGGAACACTCAAACCCATGTAATCAGCAGCTTCAAAGACAATAGCCTGCCAAATAATACATAAGTCCGTTGAACAAATGATTTATGATACGACATTGATGGTTTCAGCTAAATTGTATTAACATACAAAATGCATTAGTTATCGTATCTGCGGCAGTAAAAGAACTAGAGCATATAAAACAGGGTTACACTATAAGCTAAAGCTAGTATTTTCTACAAAACATTACAGAACATTCTATTATTTGTTTTATAAGGTACAAGTTCACTATGTTATAAGATAACTACTGGTCTTTTTCCATATAGTATACTCGGTTTTTAAATAAGTTTCAGAGTCTGAAACTGAGAGGCAGTTATTACCATACTGTGGGCATCAGCTACACCGCAAGCAACTTGAGGTTTTACAATATTTGGTAGGGATAATTTAGCTTCTTGCAGTCGTTGTTCCCAGTTAAGATCCTCAAAGTCATTGACCTGCAAACAATTTTCCAGGGAGAAAATCAGCATTAAGCTGATCAAAACAATTTATCATGCATAGTATGATGGAATGAATAGATATACAATGCAAAATACTTAATATGTTTAAATACCTTCAAAAAGTAAGCCCCTCTGATTTTATGTTGGCTTTTTGATTTAACATCAGCCAATCCTAGTAGTACTTCTTGAATTCTCAATCGATCCACAATTGGAAAAATATTATCAAATGGATCGATCACACAGCAATCAGGCAGTTCACCAATACACCTGAAGATAAAGCAGGAAATGTCATTTATAACTTGAAAAGTGAGAAAAATACCATTTGGGTGGACTCATTATAAATGTAATGTAATTTAGTCAAAAAATACAAAGCAATTTGAGCTTATATACTCGTTGAGTTACCCTTGACACAAATAATGTAACAGAGGCTACAAAATCATTATTAGATAATGTTATTGATGTCTACCTCTGTAACTCCAGCATTTTGGTGGTGTAAATGATCTTACTAGAGCAATCATGAGAATTGCTTCTTTCAATTGATGAAATTTCATCAGTTGCTTTATGGATAACAACATCCACTTTTTTCAACTGAGATATTATCGGGAGGTCAAATGTGAGAGGCAAAAATATCAACCCATTTTGGGTAGGGTTTAATGGAAACGCGCCTCTCTACAAACCAAAACATAATACTTTAGCTCTCAATACTATAACGATATTTGGAACTTAAAGAGTGCAAAAGTTGTCACCTTTGCAAAATCTTTTTCACGAGAAGGTTTCATAATATAGCCCACAACCAGATTATCTTCATTTAACTACTTCAAAACAAAGAACAGAAACAAAAGGGAGATCATAAGTAGAATTCTTTTTTCATTTCGTCTTTTTTTTGGCATTCAAGATACTGGAACAAAACATAACTTTTGAAGAACTCTTTTTATATTGTTTGGTAAATGATGACATAGAAGAAGTGAATTACATATATCGATGGGTAAGCAACGAACACAACTCATGAGATGCAACAAACAAACACACAAATCAATTTATTTCCATATAAAACCACTGCATCAAATCAGAGTGCTCATAATGTCATCCATCCATCAACCATGTACATCACCAGAAGAAGCACATGCTGTAAAATTGATTAATTTGGGCAATACTTTATTGGGCCAAAAGGGTAAAAGAGAAAAATTCACAGCAAATTGAACGGGTTGGCAGTTCAAAATTCACCCATAACGGTAGTCATGTGATTAGAGCTTTTATCACACAACTCGTGTTGATGCCAAAACAGCTTGACGCATCATCACCCAATCAGTCCCACACGCCCATTTTTTCACCAATAGTATGACAAGAAACAACATATTGTTCAGCAATGACTACCCATAGACTGCACACTTGCAGAAAGGGTAAAAGCAAGTTAATGTCCATAGAATTTGTCATAAAGAAATGTGGAAAGATTCATTATGATTACCTTTTTATTCAAGTCGCAGATTATCAAAGGCACCTCTTGTAGTTTTTCTATGAAAATCCCATTTGGATTCTTGGTTGCAGCATCAGCATTACCATTAACATCTGACAGACAGGTAAATCATTTGAAATGTAAACATGTAAATTAAGCAGGCGGAAAGATGAAAGCATTTATAAATAACATGATCCAAGTTTGTTACTTACTTACAACAACATTGATCCACCCAAAATTCAAAAGTCCTTGATTGCAGTTTGAAACTAGATGCAAAATAGTGTTATCCCAAGCTAAAGAAACGGCTCTAATTGTGTCATCCGGGTTGTAGACGAAACGCTTGAACGTGTGTGTGCTAATCAGCTTCTCTACAAGGCTCACCTGCAATAAATTGTAGAGGAATAACAAAACTTGTTTTCGAAACATGCAGGTTCCTTAAAGATATATGTTTAATGCAAACGTAATTACCTTTGTTTGGGAAAGACCTACGGGATAAGATATTCCCTGCACAGACAAGATGAGTATAATTTTACCAAATTATCAAGTCTAAACTAAAAAATAAATAAACTGATGAATTACAGTGGGAATATTGGAATGTTGAAGCTTGTTAAGTAAATAATCAACTCCAGGAACAACTTCATTATCATCATCCACTTTGTTGTTAAGGAAGATTACAGAGGTGTCAATCAGAATGCCACCAACACCCATTTGATTTTGATTTTGATTTTTTTTAATAAATCGATTCTTCCTGCTGCTGCTAATGGGCTTTATATATAAAGGGAAATTCTCTAAATGCCCCAGTTTTGCCCAAGTAATTTACCCCAAATGCCCCATTTTTTTTTCACTTCCCTTAATGCCTCATGGGCAACTCTCCCACAAAGTTGACAAATGTCTTTATCTTTGGGCTCACCTTGTACTTACATAGTACAAATGTCATAGGTGAGTTTTTGAGAGTTATTGCCAAACCTGTAGTAGTTGGAAAAAGTAATTACCAATATGTTGCTTTCTTTAACGTATTTACTAAAACATGGTAATACCTTTAATTATCCATTTTTTAGAGTTAATTGCATTTTTGGTCCCTGAGGTTTGGCCAAATTGCATGTTTGGTCCTCATCTTTTTAAAAGTGCAGTGAACGTCCCCAAAATGAAGTTTCAGTTGCACTTTTGGTCCCCGGATCTAAACGCTATTAATGCTCCTCCGTTAGTCACCCCATGTGCTATGCACACGAGGGTTTTTTGGTCTTTTTCCACCCACTAAAATCCAAATAAACACCCAAACCCCACATAACCCCACGCCTTTCTCATCTGTCACTTTCTCTCTTCTTCCTCCCTCACGTTCGTCCCTCCCCAAACTCATAAACAAAGAGAAGAAATTCCTTTCTCCTCCTTTTGCAAATCAATTGATGTTCTGTCTCTATCACCTCTCCTCTCTCGGATTATCTACTCCCAAGACCCCTCACGAGACCTTGAAGGCCACGAAGGACAGCAAACTTAGCTAAAGGAGGCCTCTCCACGAAGGACCAAGGCAAGAAAGTGGTGGTTAAACTATCCTCTTGATCACCTACTTAAGCAATGGTTTTACAGGTTGTTGTCACACATCTCACACACAACCACATAAAATTAGGGTTTGTAAGTTAGGGGTTTTCAAAAATTGATTTGGGGCTTTGTATATTCGAGTGGTAATTTTCTCAAGTCAAGTGTTAATTGTCTTGTAATCGGGTTGGAATTCAAGAATTGATCATCCATGTGTTCCAGCGGGTTCATCCCTATTCGAACCATCCCCTTGTCATTGTAAGGTTGAAGTTAATGCCGAGCCTTGTTCGAGTCGGGTAGTACCCGCTAGGCACGAATTGGACATGGACTCTATCGTTTTGTTTTCCCTGAGTATACATAGAGGTGGTGTTTTTATAGCTTCAGTGTGTTCAGTTTTGGTGTTACTAGCCTCGATAGGCAAAATGAAATCCCAAGGGTGTTTGGGTATGCTTTGAGTCACAAGGGAAAGCATCCCGAAGGGTGCTTATTACCACGACTATCCCAAGACCACGAAGTAGTCATGAATACTCGTGTGAGTCTCGTGTGTTATTCCTTTTAAACTGAATAAGTCTTAAGATCCTTGCGTCAAAATATATTTGAGTTTTGATATCCCTTTTTGGTTAAATCCCTGGAGTCAAAACAGCTCATATAGGGTGCATTAAGCTGCTGAATTCCAGCTCATATAGGGTGCGTTTGTTCGCTGATTTTTAGTTGAGAAAAGGGTGCGTTGGACCTGTATAGTTCAGCCCAAATAGGGTGTGTTAAGCTGCTGATTTCCAGCTCATATAGGCGTGGGTTAGGGTAGGGTAGATTATGTGGGATTTGGGTGTTTATTTGGATTTTAGTGGGTGGAAAAAGACCAAAAAACCCTCGTGTGCATAGCACATGGGGTGACTAACGGAGGAGCATTAACAGCGTTTGGACCCGGGGACCAAAAGTGCAACTGAAACTTCATTTTGGGGACGTCCACTGCACTTTCAAAAGGATGGGGACCAAACATGCAATTTGGCCAAACCTCAGGGACCAAAAATGCAATTAACTCCATTTTTTATTAAATAAATGTTATTACATATAAAGTAAAACAATAACAAAATATCACACGCAGTACTAAGAACGTTAAACCCCATATAATATGAATGACTTCATGTACCAATGCAATGATCAACCACTTTTGTCGCTCAACGTACTTTGACGACCAATCATTGCACATGTTTTTGTTCGAGTTTTTAAAGACACATAAACAAACGATTTACGGTTCCATATTAGATAGGATTTCGTTTTGGACGGGATCGATAAAAACACGCACCACACACAAAAATAAAAAATCAGTCTGTGCTTGCTAATATGGAATTGATATAGTTTACGGTTATCTTTCAATTGATTCATCAGTTTATCTAAACGATTAGTACGTGGCGTGTGTCGTTGTTGGCCGTAGCGGACCCAGAAAAATCCGATGTGGGGGGCAAAATTTTTTTTTGACGATAGCAGCAAAATGCGGATGAAAAAATTGGATTTAAAATGATAAATCGAGTATTATTGCTTAGAGATTGAGGATTTATAAAGTTTTCAAGTGTTGAATGTTGTTTTTAGTATGTTGGTGGGGGCAAATTGAGTTTTGAGTGGGGTGCACTTTCACAAAAAGGTCAAAATTAAAAAAAAAATACACTAACATCGCAACTTTTTTAGCTAACCATGGGGGGGCGCCGCCACCCCGTACCTAATACATAGGTCCGCCCCTGGTTGTTGGTGAGAGTTAATCAGTAATCGGTTTGGTGAGGAAATGAATTATTTTGTAATTTTGTTTTCGTCGTAGTTGATTTCGTTTAATATTAACGATCAGAGAGGTTTCATTCGCGATTAGAACTTGTCGTTGTGGTTCCATTTGCGACTTTAACTCGAGGTTATTTGTTGTTCCACAAATGTCGTTGAGTGGCCGTCAAAGGCAATTTATCGAATGAACTTATAATTTTTATGCATGGATTCGTGAAAAGTGCAAACAAAACATTAGCTTGGTTAGAAGAAAAAAAAATTGATTGTACGTAACATAACTTTTATATTAAATTAAAATATAAAGATACATTGAGTTGGTAAATAGTTTTAGATTTACAATACATTAGTAAATACTTTTTTAAAGTACTACCATTTAGGCAAAAACTCGAGTTTTTGGGCAACTTTGACCTACTTTCTTGGTCAACTGACTTTTTTTGTCTTTTAGTACAAAAGTATAGTCTTTTTTTATTATAAAAAAGTACATATATCTTGGGCAACTTGGTCCTACGCATATGTAATCTTTTGCAACTTATTAGGCAGAGGATGTATTTTTATAGTTTTTATTGTATTGATATTTATTTTATATTTTTAAATACAAAATACATTTAATTACAAAATACATTTTATATTTTTTATACACTATATACATTGAAATATATAATACATACAGATTTACACACACTTCACATTCAAACATCTTCTCCCCCACTGCTACCCAGATCAAATCCAAACCATCAATCAAACGAGATCACCACTGAAGAAAGGTTGAAAAACCAAAGAGCAGAGGAAGAAATAACTCATTTCATTACACTATTATTCTTTCTAATTAGTTTATTAATAGAATTATCATTTCAGGAAGCAGTTGAAGGAAAAATCATCACTAAATTCTCTTCTTCAATATCTCACCATGGAATCCATTTGACCCTCAATGCTTCTGTCAATTTGCAGGTTTCATTTTTTTTTTTTAATTTTAATTTTAGGGGGTGTTTGTTTAGGTATTGAACTATTCATGAATCCATGTTTCATTTTAGGTATTGAACTATTGATGAAAAACCTAAATCATAAATGCTATGGCTTCTTTGTAGTTTGAATGATTGGTGGTTATAAGGTGTTATAAATGGTGAAAGTAGCATGTTAGGTTTGTCAAGGCAATTACTAAGTAGACTGTTATTTGCAGATACTATACGGATCCATCAGGCACATTTTGGCGATGCAATGGAAAAGCTATAGGCTCAGGCTATAAAAAAATAAATATTAATAAAAAAATTTATTTAGTAGTATCATTAAACGTACAAGTAATGGTGACCAAAATCAAAATCTTGAAATGAGTGACGTCATCAGGCATGATAGGAAATGCAGAGATGTTTCTTTTCTTGTGTTGTTCATTGCTTTTTGGGTTGCTTTGGTTGTTAATTCTTGTTTTGGGTTCTTTAAAGGTAACCCTTTAAGGTACAGTAATTTTTATGAGCTAAATTAGTTGTTCAAGTTTATGGTTCTTGATATTGTTGGAATCACTCCTAAACCTTATTCAAGTGTTAGTTACTCATATGTAATAGTTAGCTTATTATGGCCTTTATGTTTGTTATTAGCCTTAAGCTTATGTAGAAGGCCCATGAGCTTAGGCCCAAGCCCATAGGAGAAAGGAAGGGACTAGGAGTGTTGCCCTAGCTTCCCTCCTATAAATACTATGTAATAACCCTCACTTGAGGGTTGGTTGTTCAAGTTATTTCCTTTCACATACTCCTACGCATAACCGTATTACTCATATCGTGTGTGTGTGTTTGGTTTATTTGTTCAATCGCCTCTCTATCTTTCTTGTAAGCTTGTGTTGTAAAACTAGTGACCTAACAGTGGTATCAATCGCCAACTAGTTGGGTGAAACGTTTTGTTTTTGAAGTTTTTGTTCTTGGTCTTACGCGTAAACGTGGTTGATACTTTGGTTCGCTTAAAAACGTCTTTTTTACACTTTTGAATCCAAGATTCTTGTACTTTCAACGTTTTAAGGTGTTAAAATACGTGTTTTTGGCAAAAAGTTTCAAACTTTATGCGTGGATCATGGTTTTTAAACTAGTTTTTATACGAGGGTTTCAACCTACGCATAACTGTTTTAAGAGCTTTGGATCATCAAGTTTCACACTTTTGTGTCTTTTGGTGTTATTGAAGCTAGTTCATCACACAAAAACTAGTTTAGAAACATATTTGGGCATTATCATTTTTACGAGTAATCCTACGCGTAGCAAAACCCTAAAACTACGCGTAAGGTTATCCTTGGTTTGATCTTCGTTTTCGTGGTTTACTCCGTGTTTTCTTGCTTGGATAAGCCTGAAAATACGTCGACTTTGGATATCTTTTGCATTGTGAAGTGTAAAAGATCACTTGGGATAAAACTCTAAAATTACGCATAAGCATAAAGCTTACGCGTAGAAATCCTACGCATAAGATTCATCTTACGCCTAAGCCTAGTCTTACGCCTAAGATAATCCTACGCCTAACTTTCTACGCCTAACTTTGTGTCTACGCATAACTTTAGCGTCTTTTCCCTACTTACGCGTAAGCTAAATCTACGCGTAACTCTTGATTGTTACGCGTAACTTTGGTGTTTTTACGCATAAGTGCTACTTGGCTATTGTGATTTCTACGCCTAAGGATACTTCATCAACAAAGGTTCATTCGACTACAAAGATCCATTTTTACCAACACAAGTTTATCAACATGTCACAACCACCATACTCTAACTATTTCCCTTACACTTATTCTCAACGTCAACAACAATTAAGTCCACAACATCAACAATGGAATCAACAACAAGCAATTTATCAACAACAATTTAATCAACAACATACTCCACAACTTGCTGCAATTCCACAAACTCAAATAGTTCAACCACCACCAAGTCTTCAAGTTCAACCCTACACAACCGAATTCAATCAACATCCATCAAGGAACACTATGAAGGAACCCACTTGGTTTGCAAAGATGTGTGAAGCTTTAAGCAGCCAACAATCAATTCATGAGGCTGGATCACTTGATAGACCTCCAATGCTCACTCCAGGAAACTACGATCAATGGGTGATAAGGTTCTTTAGGTTTTGTGATCTGAAGAAGCCACATGGAAAGTTTTTAAAGAAGGTTATCTTGGAAGGTCCATTTGAGATGCCTACTGTCATTGTACCCGGAGATCCAAATGCTATTCCACCAAGAGATGAACAAACAAACATTGCTACTGTTGCAGACTTGAATCCTCAAGAACTTCTACACTATGAAGCTGATGAACTTGCAATGCAATACATCCTCTTAGGATTACCTAACCCAATTCTTTGAAGTGTTGATGCTCAAAAGACTGCAAAGGAAATGTGGGATCATATTCATCTTCTTATGGAAGGCTCTGTACTCAATCAGGAGGATTTGGAATCCAAAATTTACTTGGCTTATGAACACTTCATGATTGAATCTGGAGAGACACTAGAGTCCTATCATCATCGTTTTTCAGACATCATCAATGATTTGGATAAACACAACATCATCATGCCAAGAATCGCAGTGAATACTAAGTTCCTGAGTAGTCTTGGTCCTGAATGGGAGAAGTATGTCATTTTTCTCCGTCAAGCGAAGAATTTGCATCATTCTACATATGGATTGTTGTACGATTACTTGAAGCCTCATGAAAAGGAAGTTGATAGGGAAAGGATTCTCCGTGCTCAAATCGCTCCAACGACACATCCGGAAAATCAACAACTTGCCTTATATGCTCAAAACAGTTATTCTCCTCAACCAGCAACTCAACCAACTGCTACAATCACATCATATGATCCTTCACAGCCTCAATCTCAAACTCAATTGGTTCCATACAACAAAAACAATGCTCAAGCACTTGTCAGTGAAGCTAATGAGGAATCTGATCCGTTCGAAGCACTGCAACAAGGATTTGCTATGATTGCTAATGCCTTTAGCCGTTATACCAACAAGTCCAACAACCGTATTCGATCCTCATCTAACACAAGGAATCAAGCTGTTGTGAACAATGGACGAGTTGAAGTTCAGAATCGTGGTTATGGTCGTCAGATGGGCGGTGGTCAAGGGTTTAATGTTGTGGGTAGGAATAACAATCGAGCTCAAGTGGTGGAACAGGGAAATGCTCAGAATGGGTTGAATGGTCTTCGATGCTACAACTGCAATGAGAAGGGACACCTGGATAATGCATGCCCAAAGCCAAGGACTAGGGGCAGTGCTTATTTCAAAGAGGCTCTTCTTTTGGCTCTTAAGGATGAAGCTGGTGGAACTCTCACAGACAAAGAACAGAGCTTTATGGCAAATGCAGACTCAGATGATGATATGGAGGACTTGCAGGCCAATGCAGCTGTTATGTTGATGGCTAATATGCATGAGTTACACATGAGTGACACAGGCCCAGTGTATGACACTGACACATGCCCAGTGTATGACACTGATGGCTTGTCTCAGGTACCCGAACAAACCATATTTATCTCTGATCTCATATCTCCGCCAACATCTGAATCCGGCAAGGCTCAGAATGTTCAAAATGCGTCGTCCACATCTCATTCCGACGATTTTCAACTAGACCCCGTAGTTATATTTGACGATCAAGATGACCAAACGGTTTCCCTTGATAATCAAATTGACTCCGTGGTTATACTTGAGGATCTCAGTAATGATCATGTTGAGACTCACGTTGAACACGCCGAACTTTTGCCTCATCCAGATTTTGCTCGTTTAATACAAGACCAACAGACCATAGTGGAAAAATGTCATGCCATTAATCAGGACTTGAAAAGCAAAAATGCACTGTTAACCAAGGATTTTGAATGTTTACAAAAGCAACTCAACTTTTTCAAAACTCAAGAAAAACGTGAAAACGGTTTTGAAGCAGCCTTTGCCAAATCTCATCAAAACGAAAAATATTTAGAAAGACAGATGCGTGATCTAGCCGCTTCGAAGAATGCTTTGTTGTCTGAAATAGAACAACTGAAACATGAACATAAAAAGCAAATTAACGATATCACCTTGGAAAATCAAAAAGCTAAGGCTGAGTTGTTAACTTGTCAAAAACAGTTCTCTGCATACAAAAAGCATTCAACGAAACGAATAGATGATCATCTTGAAGAAATCATCGGCTTGCAAAACAAACTTAAAGAGTTTAAACTGTTGTTTACAAACATGGCGAGTCGGTCACAGCCATTGAAAAGTTTACTTTAAAACCCAATCCAAATGGATATGGACCGAATCTTGCTGATTACAAACCTAAGATTTCAACCAAAGCATTCAAACCAAATCCTGAAGTTTCCAGTGCAGAATATAAAATTGATAATTTTGTTATGAGTGTTGTTGAATATCATCGTCAAGAGGAATTAGATGCAGAAGACGAGAGTCGATCAAAATTAGAAAAAGTTGTTTACAACAAACCTTTTAACTATTCAAAAGCGGTCACTTTCGTCACACCAATGGATTCTTCTAACACACCAAGGATTATCATAAAAACGTCTGAGTCTTCTAATGACAATCCCAAACCAGATTATGCACAAACTTATGGTCCTTTACCTTCCATCAGTGAAGTAAACTCAAAACCTGAAAATCGCAAAATTCTTCGATATTTTGACCTTTTCATGGCTGACCTCAAAACTTTACAACATGAGATAGAATATCATTCTGAAATCAAAGTTCAACACTTTCAATCGCCTCTAGCGCGAGAACAAAGAGACATTTTTCAGAAAAATCTTTTACCAAATGTTAAAAATTTGAAAAGTTGTGCATTGTCTTGGGAAAGGGACTTTCATAAGGAACTTGGATTAATGAAGGTCGTTTTCGAGAATACAGAAACATCTATTTCTAACACTAAACGTAAAAAGAAACTGTTGAGAAAAGATGTTGATCGACTCTTGGAAGATGTCATCTGTGCTGATGTCCATAATGCTGTGTTATTGAATTCTTTGTCATATGCATTTGATTATATCTCTGCTGATACGGTTGATTCTGTGGTAAATGTTGAGAACACTGATAATGTGCTTCAGATCGAGTCCTTAAAAGTTGAAAACAAATGATTGTCAAACGAACTTTCAAATGTAATACGTCGTCTTAATTGGTGTCAAAAAGATATTCACGATCAACAACTTGCTTTTCAACACAAAATCGCCCAGTTGCGTGCAAAATCTTCTGATCCTAAAATTGAGCAACTGGATGATCAAAACGTGTCTTTTAAGTGTCAAATCTCAAAATATGAACAAGAACTTGTAAAAGTTAAAAAGGAATATGGTGTAATATTTGATTTACTCAAAAAGACTCGTGATGAAGCATCAAATGAACTTGATCATTATCTTGCACACACTAAAGAAGTTATGCATTTTGCTGGAAATATTCGGTCTGAAAATCAAGATCTGATTCACACTATCTTTAAGTTAAGAGAAATGTTAGGAAAGTATGAACAACTTCCGCCCACCGTGATTAAGAGAATAGCCCCAGTAACACTTAGTAATCATGAACCTAGAATCACTGCTGCCAAATCACAAGTTGCTAACGTGCTTCCTTCTACTGAAACAGGACTAGTTGCGTCTTTTCCAAACGTCCGTACTTCACAGCCTAGGAGCACTACATCGAAGAATAGGAAGTTACGACCTAAGAAAAGATCAATAAGGAATGCTAAAGTAGAAGAACACCCTAGGACTATGAATAAGACTCACGTTGCTTCCACTATAGATATTGCGTCTGGCACACGTAATAGAAATAGTGATGTAACGAATGCTAAACCTTTAAGCACTTTTGATATTCAGTCTGATGCACCTTGTGTTATTTGTCGTAAAAGTATGAATTCCGATTGTCATGATAAATGTGTTGCTAAAGCTATCATCTCTCGTTTAAGGAATCCTAAGAACCAGAATACCTCTAGGCCCACTAATCTTTCTAAGTCTGTGCTTGGTAGACCGCCCTCTTTAGATTCTAAGAAACGCTTTGCTGTCCCTGTAGCTCCAGTTTCACCTCCTAGGAATGTAGTACCACCTAGTGCATTCACTAAGACTAAAGCAAATACTAGTTGGAGATGGCGGAAATGGATATATAACACACTAGGATTTAAGTGGATACCTAAAGCTATTGATGTGTGTATATCTACTATAACTGCTATGGAACCCTCTAACATTTCGGGTTCCACATCTACTTCTATTCCATCTGTGTCGTCTGTGTGTAATGCAGGTGATACAGATCATTCTCTGGATTGTTGATAGCGGATGTTCCCGACACATGACAAGCAACCTTAAACTGTTATCAAACTTTATTGCAAAGTTCATTGGCACTGTCAGATTCGGGAATGATCACTTCGCAGCTATCATGGGCTACGGAGACTATATCAATGGGAACATCGAAATTAGCAGGGTTTATTATGTGGAAGGCCTCGGTCACAATCTGTTTTCAGTAGGCCAGTTCTGTGATGGAGATTTGGAGGTTGCTTTCAGAGAGAAAACTTGTTTCATTCGTGATCTACAAGGAAACGACCTTATGTCTGGCTCGCATAATTCAAGTCTTTACACTATCTCTATCGTGACACACGGTAAATTTTCACTAAAATTTAACTGATAATTTGTAATTTATTATTGCTAAGCATAAGTTGTTAAGCATGCATAAGCTTTACCTGATCATTTGAGTAGTTAACTCGCATACTGTAGACTATTGCATCACTTTTGCATTCATATCATTTTATGAATATTTCATTTCATTTTGTCTTATGATGAAATTGTAAGACGAGAGGTTATCTCGTTTACCCCAGTGACCGACACTGCACGCGTACCGACACTATGATAAGGACTTGATAAAACAAACGACAAAAGTCCGTGATAGGGAATATTAAAAAAAAAAAAAAAAAAAATCAGATGCGTAACAATAGGATACTACGTTATAAAGGTTATCAAACAATGATACCTCGGTTCAATTTAATATCGCGGGACACAAAATATTTAACACACTATCACTTAAATAAAAATGTTATGATACTCAAACACAATTAAAATATGAGTGTAACTCAAGTACATGTATACAAATATTTCCTAAGTATACATTACATATACATATACTTTTACTTACATAATTCTCTTACTTATATTACATTTACAAGAGAACATTTATTAAAACTTTGAGGTAATATCTCTTTGTCTCTCTCCCCACTCACGACAAAAAGAAAACACAAGCAGAGAAAAAAAAATGAGATTTGCAAATCTTCATCTTCCACCTCCCTCTACCCCTAGACCTACGCCCCATCTAGGTCGGATCTTCCAAAGAGGGAAAGCCCAACATGTTATCCCATCATATCCTTCTCAATCTTACCAAAACCATGTAAGTTTTTGGTCTCTCCAAATCCTCCATTGATGCGCCGGTTACAACTCGTACGAATCAAATGAGAATCAAGATAAAATCACACAAGAAAACCATATCTTCACCTCAATCTATCTTGAGCAAGTCCATGATTCGCCTAAGGTTTTGGAAGCTAGCCAAATTCGGCTTCAAACCAAGACCCAAGAGAAGAAAGTCAACCAAACCCCTCCTTAATAAACTCCTATATCTCTAGTCGAATTGCAAAAGCTTCAAACTCAGTTTTTCATCAAGTGTTTACCAAAAACTAGGGTTTGTAAAGGTTAGGGTTTTCAAAAATTAGATTGGGGGTTTTGCAATTCAAGGAGTGTTCAAGCCGAATCAAGCCTCAATTTGGTGATATCAAGTGTAAATTACGGTGGATTAAATCTTCTTGGGTCGACTCCCATCCCTACCGCCACATACTTTGTAAGAATGAGTTTTCTTAAATGTTCAAAACTTCATTATAGGTCAAGTCATGTAATCGGTTACGTTATAATTAGACGTTGTAGTTATCTTTGTTAATAAAATTTTTGGGTATTAAGTCCATAAAGAACCTGTTGATATGTTAGTTGATGTGGCGTGGTGTTGATTGTTAATCTTGGAAACTTTTTTCTTGAAAATCTTGCTTGGCGAAATAGTCTAAAACGTGGCCTACTTAATGTGTCATTAGGTGGGTTGCGGAAAAACTTCGTTTTAGTAACATTTGAGTTTTAGTCGCGAACCTTGTAATAAGTTAGTCCTTGTGGTCATTCACGTTAAAACTGGGAATAAGGTATTGGGTTTCGATAGATTGTATAAACTCTTGTTTAAGAAGTGTGGCCAATTTAAATTGTCATTTTCCTTTAGTGTTAAGTGTTGTTATATTCGGTTATAAATCTGTCTCAATACTTGAAGTCCTTTTCGGTTGACATCCGCATAAGTCCAGGCTAAGTCGATACAAATCTTATGCTAAAGACTCACACCATGTCATAATCTTGTCCTACGTTTTGGATTACTAACTGTAAATCTTGTGTCGAAATTATTGCGTATAAATTTTGTGGTACATGAATCTAAAGTCTTTTTAGCAGTATAATAATGAGGTTTTGAGTCGAAAAGAAAAGAACCCCACTGTGGTTATCACCACGATGATAGGCTTCTTTTTCTAAAAAGGTTTTGATGTGTTAACATGGGTCTTGTGAGTCTAAGTTCTTGTCGAGAAGTCTCGACATCACGGCTCGGGACCTGTTCATGTTAAGTACCTAGTGTTGGTGTCTTGAAACTCTTGTGTCAAGCGAGAACACTGGAACGAGAAGATGAAAATGTTATATTGTCCTCCAAAAACTCGTATAAAACCTGCGTGAGAAACTTATGTTAATAACAGTTTTGTACAAAAATTCCTCTTGTGTTACATTGGGCCACAGCCCATGATAACCCTCCAATAACTCCCTAAATGTCTTTGGGCCAAATCCTTCTTGTAATATATACTACTTCGGACCTAAGTCCAATGTTATATCCATCTCTGTCGGGCCATAACCCATTTGCGTTAAACGTGTGCTCGCCTAGCAGTTAGTCGAGTCGTCAAATAAAACCCGAGGTGCTTGATTTATAGTCAACTATAAAACTAAACTCGTTTACCACGTATCCGAAATCTCCTACTTAAAAATATACACATACGAGCTTAACAAGTAAACAAGTACAAAGTTTATTTTATGCGACAACAATTACTTTAAAACATGATTTTTCTTAATGTTGTCTACATCAACGTTTAACGCCAATATGTAAACGAATGCATGACAAGTAAAATTCTCGTCTAGAACTATAAACATATTAAGAAAAAGTTGTGGTAAATAACTAAAGACCACTATGTCATTTTATCATATATTAAATTTGAAAGTCTTCAAAACTTAACTTAAACATTTTCTAAATACAATTAGAAAATAAATCAATTATATATATATAATTTTGACAATACCATTTTGTGTCAACTTAAATAAGTATATACACATTTATGTACTTACTAGTGGAATATTGTAATTATTTTTCAAATCAAACTTTGAATTTCAAAATCATAATATAGTGTCTACATGAAAAGTATATATACTTCGTATACTTACTAGTAAAATCATTTTAACGATTTTTACAAACTACGTTAAGTATTAATACGATTATCAAAGCCATTGAACCACTTTAAGTAAGTGATACTTAAAACAATGAACTAAAACATTGCCCTCCTTATCTAGGTCGCGTGTCGGTGCCGCTTCACAACATTCACTAGATCCCACATTTGGATTGCACATTTGCTAAGGTGAGTTTTCATAGCCCCTCTTTTACATGATAAACTGTTTTATACACTTTGGGGTGAGAAATATGCAAAACCTTTTATGGACCTGAACTATTACATGATTACTATTACGTGGTTTAGCCTAAGCCCTTATGTCCCTAGAGAATGCCCTTTTCATGAACCGTCAATTCCCCATTGGGAAACGCGAATGTTATAAATAGATCTATTGAGGGTGACTCCTCCGTTCGGTTGGCCATGCTCAGGCCAAGGCGAAACGTATACCATGTCGGAACCGAGTGTTGAGGGACAAAACACTCGCTATGGGCCCCTATATTGTATGACATCTTTTAGCATACAGAAACTGTCGTAGTATCGGTTGCATGAACTTAGAGCTAACGTAATAGACTTTCATCCATATATCATTATATTCTTTATAATGATTATATGACTTGACTTATGGTCCAAACTTACTGTTTTAACTTAAACCTATGAACTCACCAGCTTATAGCTGACCTTTTTAGCATATTTTCTCAGGTGCTTAGTTGTGATCATTGATGCAAGGCAAGAGGCGGATAAATGGTCGTAGAAATTTCTAAAGAAGAGTTTTTACACATAAAAGATGTTTTTATATTGGGACCACTGAACTTTTGGGATGTGCCCATTTATCTAAACAATGTTGTAAGAAAATGTTTTAAACTACTTTATGAAATTAAACGGAGTATGTATTCCGTTCGGTATTATTTGTGTTATGATTCACCAATTTCGTAACGCTCCCAGATAACACGTATGCTTCCGCTAAACCAAATTTGGGGGTGTTACAGATTGGCATCAGAGCCTAGGTTATAGAGAACTAGGTACACATAAACCCTAAACTATAACTACTTTTTACAAAATATCACTCTACGACCGCCAGTTACCGCTTGCCTTACTTACCACATTACTTAGAGTTCATTTAGACATGACTGCATGACATATTGCCTAATTATTAATCCACTACTCCATATCTGTCATAAGTATATTTTTACATATACTTACACATATGCACAATCTTGTCACAGACCATGCCTTCCCCTCACTCTGAAGCTGGATGCGATGACACAACCGAAGGTTTGTCACCTGCTGAACGCATCCCAGCCCCTTCTCAACTCACTCCTGACACTGGAAACCCGTACAGGGTAGTGTATCAAGTTCACCAGGAGGGTACTACCCACACTCCACCTGCTCACTTCCAAATCATCACTACTGTCAGTACTATACCTACCAGTTCCACTACTCCTACACTCTCACCAAGACACCAAAGAGATCCACTCCTCAGTTGGGAGATACCTGCTAGCAAGAGAATCTGTCTCTCTGCATCATCACCATCATCTTCTGGTACACCACCTCCTAGTTTGTTCGAAGTTGGGGAAACTTCAGGAGCAGCCACTGCTAGACCACCAACTCTCGACACAGTTATGGCACGCATAACACGCCATGAAGAACAAATAGAAGAGATGTCGGATCATCTGGGGATACTACCAGAAGAAAGGATTGAAGGGATTGAAGAAGTGGTGGAAGGACTACAAGCACTTGGCGAAACACTCAAGGAATGCTACAACGATGTTGGGACAGCAATAGAGGGAACCTGTGAGAAGTTAAACGAAGTAATTGCCCGTCTTGAAGACCACATTGAAAGGTGTGCTCTGCAAACTCCAGGAGACACCCAGGGACGTCTCACAGAGATCGAAAATAGGCTAACGCGGTTGGAGACCGTTACTACAATAGCATTAACTGAGACAGGATACCTGGAGGGTGTCGTAGAATTTCAAAGACGTACTATGGAGAGTAGGGCAAATGAGGTCAACAACAAATTTGCCAGAATGGAGGCCCAACTCAGGGAGTTAGAAGAGTGGAAGACAACTCAACAAGGTCAACTCGGAACGGCATCGGGAAATACTTAAATTTCACTTTGCAATTGTGTTAGATATTGTGATGAGTGGTTTCAATAAAAACGCTTGTAGTAGTTTTGTTGTATGACAAACTAGAGCGAGTCAATGAACGCATGTTATGTATCGGCCCTATGAGCCATGAACCTCCTTAGAATGTAATCAAGTTTATTGTGACGAACGACTATGCATAATAAACAACGACTTGTGAGTTATAACCTTCTGTTAAAACTCGCTTCAACCAGTCTCTGCTTTCTTAACGTCATCTGGATAGACTAAGATTACGTGATATTCAGTCAATACAACCTGGAAAATACTTGATTAAGAAGTAATATACGTTGTAACCTTACGAATCTCCACCATGCTCCTCACACTCATAAGAAAACTCATTGTTGTCATTTCTTGTGATTGAAGGAAAATGTTTCCAGTAAAACAGAACATGAACGCAACCATCACCGAGAAATCTGTTAGTGAACGAGTTGCTGCAAGAATTGCAAACTGCCAAATCAATCACAACATTAACAACCTCATCCAGGGGAATAGGGAAGAAGAGGTTGGTAAGACGCTCACATCACAAAATTTATCTTACCAAGAATTCAGAAACTGTAAACCACCAGCATTTGAGGGGACTGAAGGAGCTAGAAGTTTGGCAAAATGGCTAGAAAGGATAGAGACAATTTTCCGCGAACAGAGTTGCGCGGACAATTGTAAGGTCAAGTATGCTACTTGCACCTTTCGACACCAAGCCCTCACATGGTGGGACATTTATGTCCGATTAGTGGGAATAGACGCTGCTTACTCACTTCAGTGGGACACTCTAAAGAAAATGATGGTTGCAGAATACTGCTCAAGAAATGAACTGCGGATGATGGAAAGAGAGCTCTGTGGACTAACTATGATAGGGAATGACCTCGAGGGGTACACCAGTCGTTTTCGCGAACTAGCCCAACTATGTCCTAATATGATAGGACCTGAGGAAAAGAGAATCGAAGCATACTCTTGGGGATGTCCTCCCGAAACTCGGAAGAACGTTGTTGCATTCGCGCCCACTGTCACTCAAGAAGCTACCGGTGCGACTCCTGGATTGACAAAGTCACTGCCTCAAGGCAAAGCAATGGGGTACTGTGGTAGCAAGAGGAACTGGGAATATGATGGTGAGGAAGATCAAATGCAACAATCAAGCAAACGTCAAGGGATGGCTGGGGTTAGGACTACTAAAAACAAGCGGGAAGTAAGGTATGCCGGGACAAAACCCAAGTGTAATATATGCCCATATTACCACTATGGAAAATGCCCTATACCTTGTGGGATTTGTAAAAGAGTTGGGCATGAGATAGAAGATTGTAAGCAACTCTATAGGGAAACAATGACATGTCATGGATGTGGAAAGAAAGACCACATCAAAAGCATGTGCCCGGATAGGGAGGGTCAGCGTGAAGGCAGCAACCGTCAAAACAATTTCCTGAAGAAAGTGTGAAGAATTGTTCAGGCTCCCAACGGACACCAAGGAAGAAACTAAGTTAGCTAGAGATGCTGTTTGTAATAAAACTTAGTTTAAACTTCCAAGACGTAGTCTTAAGAATCTACTTTAAGTACTTCTCTACGTAACCTTAATGTACTGAACCTTTCCCTAAGTAATGTATCTGTTGTTCTTATCTTGTTATTTTGATATATGTCCTCTCCATGACCGTTTCCACCATATCATTAAGGACTTCAACTATCTTGTCTCAATGAAAAGATTCCTCCGAAGACAAGAGAATGTCATTTTGGATGTTCGACTAGTCTCCCTGACAAATTAGTATCACCCAACGGGTTATTTTAGAAAAACCCACATTCCAAAAATTGCGAAGGCATTATTTCCAATACCGATAAGACCAACTCAAACTATTACCACGCCAAAAATCACGAATCCAACATTTCGTTCCTAACCAAGTTGTCATTGTTTCACGCATCTTGGTTAAACGAACGATAGACCATGCTGACAGAATTGGTCGGCCTAGCAAATCTTATAAACCATCGCATCAAAACTTCGCACATGAACTACTGCAACATTTCCGCTGACCAAAGAATAAGTACACCAAGATTTAGATTATACCAAACAACATGTCACCGGTCCCCAATTATACATAGCCTGATCACCTATGTATAATTCGGGAGGGGTAACGTGCACGGACATGGCTAAATTCTTGAAATTCTTACCCGGACATGTTAAAGGAAGTGCTTAACTCACTATCACGAAATAGAAAAGTTCGTGTCTACATCTCACGTCGACACCCCACCTTAAAATGCCATACATATCATCTTACACGGGAATAGAATGAACCGTCCCACCCGAGAGAAGAAATCTTCTACTAAGGAAACAAATGTGGAACATTTGAACCTTCGACAATGACTTAGCACCATGTAGGACATAGGAACCAAAAACTGGCGCCCCAGATATGCATATCCATACGTATTATCCTACCATCCATACTGAGCAAAGATCGTCATATACCATAGGTCAACCCAGCAAACTCCCACACACATGACACAAGGAAAAATCATGTGGTGCACCTGTTTTAGACATACTTGAGTATGACAGAGACTCTACCATTTAAGGAAGACGTTTTACACTAGAGCTGGAAGCTATCCAAATCCAAAAAGGAAAATAATGGTATAGAATACTCAACACCCAAAGATCCATGAGAAGCATAACGCAGTGCACAAATTAGAATTGGAACCTGACATGATCTCACTAGGAAAACCTAGAAAGGTTATCCCTACTGCATCAAGGAAGTACAGTGTACACCGACCACAAGGTCCTACGGGAGGTACGGAATCAAAAAGGAAGTTGACCATGTGACGACACTAATAATTGGAGTCGCAACATAGGTTAATTACGACATCCGTACTCACCAAGGGCAAAACGGTCATAACCGCATATACTATACACAACATCTAGCAAACTAAACCTTTTAAGAGCCAGATCATTGGAAAAACGAAAGATTTAGTTCGCCCTCCCATTTACAGCCTTGAAAACTCAAGTAGTAGCACTCAAAGGAAGAATCGACTAAATAAAACTCTTACGACATACCTAAAGGTGAAATGGAGTCTGTAAAAGACCGAAGGGAATCTTAACCCCAAGAACCAATGTTAAAACCCACACCATGAAGGGATTTGTAATTCTATCATGTTTGAACCTCATTAAGGCCAGGAGTAATACTTATCTAGTGACCGGCAAAATGCACCTTGATCCAGAAAGCTATTCTGAGTACCAGACATGAAGGCTGGTATTTGACCTATGTCAAACAATACTTAGCATGCTCGAAAAGGAAAACTCAAAGCAATCAGAAATCATCAAACTTACCTGTACAAACCAAAATTTCCAGATAGAAATGGAAACGCATAACAATGGATTCTAGTACCAAGTCACCAAAGACCCCTATTGATTATAACTCTACCTGAGTAATAATTGATCATCCCACCAAATTTACCTATCCCCACCGAACAAAGAGGACGACAACCTAGACAAGCTTACACGGTTTGCTTGAAGCAAAACGCTATGAGTCATAGCATTCAATTCTCATTATTCCAAATAGTGATAACCATTCACATCAAACTTTCGAAGACTACTCCAAAGCTCATGAGAATCCATCTGGAAATGAGTGCACCGTCTCCCGACTGATGAACTAAATGGAAGGACCGTTCAAGCTATAGAAGTTATACTTCAAGCATGAGTAACATGTTTCGGGAGGTGAATAGAGTAGGCAAATTGCCTTAACCGAATCCCCTTGCAACAACAGACCACCTCATAAGACACCATATGGTCAAAAGCGCAAGTCAATCGTGTTCAGAACAGAGACCGGCAAGGAACCAGCCCAATGGCTCCAAGCCGTTATCAAGAACTATTGATAATAGTGTGCAGACCAGAGGCAGAATGCAAACAACTCTGATCGTCAAGGTCAATAAATATAGGACTAAATGCCGCTTGAAGTTCAAGTCGACGAGAAAGTTAGGTTGAGGCTTCGCCTCCGAAAAGCATAGCCCATTTTAACAAAACACAAGGGCACAACCTTATTTCGTAGGATTAATCAGATCCTCTTCAAGATCGAGCTAGTAGATTACCAACTCGGATTACCATCAGGGCTATACGTGGTGCACAAATAGTCTGGTACGAACAACTCGGAGAACCACTCTTCATACTAAGGATTTGTAACGCCATAGAAAGGGGTAATCCATTTTGGGAAATGTAAAAAGCTAAATCCTAGTTACTTTAAACCCATCAAAATTTACACAAAAATCGGGTCGGTAGCCTACTAACCTGAAAATTTCCCTAGAACTCAACTCCTTGCATAACGTGTTACGCATATGAAACTCGAAGAATTTCCTTTCCGACGAAATTCTCGTCATTTCAATGAAAAGAAATCCGAATCGACAAAAGATTAAATTGTGTCAAGGAACCCAAATGAAATATTGAATCAAGAAATCAAACGGTTTTAGCAAAGCCGCATTCCTAACGTCGAACTCCGTTGGAACTCTCAAAGAGGTCCAGAATACACGTTGGAACGTGAAGACCAATTCGAGTGTAAATACCCACACCTTTTCTCTACTTCAGCAAATAATTCTAACTGAAAACCGAGGACGGTTTTCCCTTCTAAGGCGGGGAGGATGTGACACACGGTAAATTTTCACTAAAATTTAACTGATAATTTGTAATTTATTATTGCTAAGCATAAGTTGTTAAGCATGCATAAGCTTTACCTGATCATTTGAGTAGTTAACTCGCATACTGTAGACTATTGCATCACTTTTGCATTCATATCATTTTATGAATATTTCATTTCATTTTGTCTTATGATGAAATTGTAAGACGAGAGGTTATCTCGTTTACCCCAGTGACCGACACTGCACGCGTACCGACACTATGATAAGGACTTGATAAAACAAACGACAAAAGTCCGTGATAGGGAATATAAAAAAAAAAAATCAGATGCGTAACAATAGGATACTACGTTATAAAGGTTATCAAACAATGATACCTCGGTCACAATTTAATATCGCGGGACACAAAATATTTAACACACTATCACTTAAATAAAAATGTTATGATACTCAAACACAATTAAAATATGAGTGTAACTCAAGTACATGTATACAAATATTTCCTAAGTATACATTACATATACATATACTTTTACTTACATAATTCTCTTACTTATATTACATTTACAAGAGAACATTTATTAAAACTTTGAGGTAATATCTCTTTGTCTCTCTCCCCACTCACGACAAAAAGAAAACACAAGCAGAGAAAAAAAATGAGATTTGCAAATCTTCATCTTCCACCTCCCTCTACCCCTAGACCTACGTCCCATCTAGGTCGGATCTTCCAAAGAGGGAAAGCCCAACATGTTATCCCATCATATCCTTCTCTATCTTACCAAAACCATGTAAGTTTTTGGTCTCTCCAAATCCTCCATTGATGCGCCGGTTACAACTCGTACGAATCAAATGAGAATCAAGATAAAATCACACAAGAAAACCATATCTTCACCTCAATCTATCTTGAGCAAGTCCATGATTCGCCTAAGGTTTTGGAAGCTAGCCAAATTCGGCTTCAAACCAAGACCCAAGAGAAGAAAGTCAACCAAACCCCTCCTTAATAAACTCCTATATCTCTAGTCGAATTGCAAAAGCTTCAAACTCAGTTTTTCATCAAGTGTTTACCAAAAACTAGGGTTTGTAAAGGTTAGGGTTTTCAAAAATTAGATTGGGAGTTTTGCAATTCAAGGAGTGTTCAAGCCGAATCAAGCCTCAATTTGGTGATATCAAGTGTAAATTACGGTGGATTAAATCTTCTTGGGTCGACTCCCATCCCTACCGCCACATACTTTGTAAGAATGAGTTTTCTTAAATGTTCAAAACTTCATTATAGGTCAAGTCATGTAATCGGTTACGTTATAATTAGACGTTGTAGTTATCTTTGTTAATAAAATTTTTGGGTATTAAGTCCATAAAGAACCTGTTGATATGTTAGTTGATGTGGCGTGGTGTTGATTGTTAATCTTGGAAACTTTGTTCTTGAAAATCTTGCTTGGCGAAATAGTCTAAAACGTGGCCTACTTAATGTGTCATTAGGTGGGTTGTGGAAAAACTTCGTTTTAGTAACATTTGAGTTTTAGTCGCGAACCTTGTAATAAGTTAGTCCTTGTGGTCATTCACGTTAAAACTGGGAATAAGGTATTGGGTTTCGATAGATTGTATAAACTCTTGTTTAAGAAGTGTGGCCAATTTAAATTGTCATTTTCCTTTAGTGTTAAGTGTTGTTATATTCGGTTATAAATCTGTCTCAATACTTGAAGTCCTTTTCGGTTGACATCCGCATAAGTCCAGGCTAAGTCGATACAAATCTTATGCTAAAGACTCACACCATGTCATAATCTTGTCCTACGTTTTGGATTACTAACTGTAAATCTTGTGTCGAAATTATTGCGTATAAATTTTGTGGTACATGAATCTAAAGTCTTTTTAGCAGTATAATAATGAGGTTTTGAGTCGAAAAGAAAAGAACCCCACTGTGGTTATCACCACGATGATAGGCTTCTTTTTCTAAAAAGGTTTTGATGTGTTAACATGGGTCTTGTGAGTCTAAGTTCTTGTCGAGAAGTCTCGACATCACGGCTCGGGACCTGTTCATGTTAAGTACCTAGTGTTGGTGTCTTGAAACTCTTGTGTCAAGCGAGAACACTGGAACGAGAAGATGAAAATGTTATATTGTCCTCCAAAAACTCGTATAAAACCTGCGTGAGAAACTTATGTTAATAACAGTTTTGTACAAAAATTCCTCTTGTGTTACATTGGGCCACAACCCATGATAACCCTCCAATAACTCCCTAAATGTCTTTGGGCCAAATCCTTCTTGTAATATATACTACTTGGGCCTAAGTCCAATGTTATATCCATCTCTGTCGGGCCATAACCCACTTGCGTTAAACGTGTGCTCGCCTAGCAGTTAGTCGAGTCGTCAAATAAAACCCGAGGTGCTTGATTTATAGTCAAATATAAAACTAGACTCATTTACCACGTATCCGAAATCTCCTACTTAAAAATATACACATACGAGCTTAACAAGTAAACAAGTACAAAGTTTATTTTATGCGACAACAATTACTTTAAAACATGATTTTTCTTAATGTTGTCTACATCAACGTTTAACGCCAATATGTAAACGAATGCATGACAAGTAAAATTCTCGTCTAGAACTATAAACATATTAAGAAAAAGTTGTGGTAAATAACTAAAGACCACTATGTCATTTTATCATATATTAAATTTGAAAGTCTTCAAAACTTAACTTAAACATTTTCTAAATACAATTAGAAAATAAATCAATTATATATATATAATTTTGACAATACCATTTTGTGTCAACTTAAATAAGTATATACACATTTATGTACTTACTAGTGGAATATTGTAATTATTTTTCAAATCAAACTTTGAATTTCAAAATCATAATATAGTGTCTACATGAAAAGTATATATACTTCGTATACTTACTAGTAAAATCATTTTAACGATTTTTACAAACTACGTTAAGTATTAATACGATTATCAAAGCCATTGAACCACTTTAAGTAAGTGATACTTAAAACAATGAACTAAAACATTGCCCTCCTTATCTAGGTCGCGTGTCGGTGCCGCTTCACAACATTCACTAGATCCCACATTTGGATTGCACATTTGCTAAGGTGAGTTTTCATAGCCCCTCTTTTACATGATAAACTGTTTTATACACTTTGGGGTGAGAAATATGCAAAACCTTTTATGGACCTGAACTATTACATGATTACTATTACGTGGTTTAGCCTAAGCCCTTATGTCCCTAGAGAATGCCCTTTTCATGAACCGTCAATTCCCCATTGGGAAACGCGAATGTTATAAATAGATCTATTGAGGGTGACTCCTCCATTCGGTTGGCCATGCTCAGGCCAAGGCGAAACGTATACCATGTCGGAACCGAGTGTTGAGGGACAAAACACTCGCTATGGGCCCCTATATTGTATGACATCTTTTAGCATACAGAAACTGTCGTAGTATCGGTTGCATGAACTTAGAGCTAACGTAATAGACTTTCATCCATATATCATTATATTCTTTATAATGATTATATGACTTGACTTATGGTCCAAACTTACTGTTTTAACTTAAACCTATGAACTCACCAGCTTATAGCTGACCTTTTTAGCATATTTTCTCAGGTGCTTAGTTGTGATCATTGATGCAAGGCAAGAGGCGGATAAATGGTCGTAGAAATTTCTAAAGAAGAGTTTTTACACATAAAAGATGTTTTTATATTGGGACCACTGAACTTATGGGATGTGCCCATTTATCTAAACAATGTTGTAAGAAAATGTTTTGAACTACTTTATGAAATTAAACGGAGTATGTATTCCGTTCGGTATTACTAGTGTTATGATTCACCAATTTCGTAACGCTCCCAGATAACACGTATGCTTCCGCTAAACCAAATTTGGGGGTGTTACATCTATGCAAGACATGGTTGCTTCTTCTCCCATCTGCTTACTTTCAAAGGCAACATCAACAAAATCCTGGCTATGGCACCGTCGTCTCTCACATCTAAACTTTCAAACCATCACCAACCTTGCTCGACACAAACTAGTTGAAGGACTCCCACGGTTTCGGTACTCTAAAGATCACCTTTGCTCAGCTTGTGAACAAGGCAAAAGCACTCGTGCTCATTTTCCTTCAAAGGTGGAACACAACTCTCAGCATGTGCTTCATCTTCTTCACATGGATTTGTGTGGCCCGATGCGCGTGCAAACGATCAATGGCAAACGCTACATTTTAGTAATTGTTGATGACTATTCACGCTGGAATTGGGTCTACTTTCTTCGAAGCAAAGATCAAGCTCCACAGATGATCATCACCTTTCTCAAGAAAATACAAGTTCAGCTACGTAACACCGTTCGCCAAATCAGAACAGACAGAGGCACTGAATTTGTTAACCAAACTCTTCGTGAATTTTATGAGAAAGTAGGAATTGATCGACATCTATTGCACGTTCACCAGAACAAAACGGAGTTGTTGAAAGACGAAACCGAACGTTAGTGGAAGCCGCAAGAACAATGTTAATCAATGCTAAACTTCCAGATTACTTATGGGCAGAAGTTGTATCTACTGCATGTTATACTCAAAACCGTTCTATGATTACAAAACGCCACAACAAAACACCTTTTGAGCTTGTCCACAACAGAAAACCGAATCTCAAACACTTTCATGTATTTGGATCTCTTTGCTATCCGAATAATGATCGTGATGACTTTGGAAAGCTCAAAGCCAAAGCTAACATTGGAGTCTTTATAGGATATTGTGATAATTCTAAAGGCTTCCGAATCTGGAATCGTCGAACAAAGGAGGTTATGGACACGATTCATGCTCATTTTGATGAACTTACGGAAATGGCTTCTGAGTATAACAGCTTGGAACCTGGTCACAACCGCTTAAACTTCCCCAAACCTCATCATCACCAACAAAGCCCCCACTCACTCGTCAACAAATGGAAAGGTTATTTGCTCACTGCTCGTGACGATATTGATGAACGTGCTCGTGTATCCGCTTTGTTTCCGCCGCTCAACCCGATAATACTCTTATACCTGATACACCGCTACAACAACTACTGTTGAAGAAGCACCACCAGTTGACTCCAACACAACAGTTGAACAAACCGCTTCCAACAATGATGAACCGGTGATGATGTTCAATGAAGTACCCCCACTTGCAGATTTTGATCCAAATGCGTTCTTCAACCCGTTTGCAAATGAGATCGCTGCACCGGATGTCGCGGAATCTTCAACAAACCATTTGAATCCTCAGAATCTGCACAATGTATACCAACATCAACCCTCCACTCATAGATGGACAAAAGACCATCCTCTGGAAAATATTATTGGCAACCCGAATCAACCAGTCGTTACAAGACAACGTCTTCACTCGGATGGTGAACATTGCATTTATGCACTCACCGTCTGCCAATCTGAACCTAAAAACATCAAAGACGCAATGACAAAAGACAACTGGATCGAATCCATGCAAGAAGAACTCAACCAATTCAAACGTCTTGAAGTATGGGAACTGGTTGAAAGACCAACAAGGATCTACGTCATTGGTCTCAAATGGATTTGGAAAAACAAATTGGATGCTGAAGGAAATGTTATCAGAAATAAGTCACGCCGGTGGCTAAGGGTTACCGTCGGGAAGAGGGTATTGACTTTGAAGAATCTTTTGCTCCGGCCGCTCGTCTTGAGGTCTGTTCGGATATTTCGCGCTCGCGGCTCATATGAATATGACGGTCTATCGATGGATGAAAAACTGCGTTTCTTAATGGACAACTTAAAGAAACGGTTTATGTCAGCCAACCGGATGGATTCGTTGATCCCGAGTCTCCGAATCACGTCTACAAACTGAACAAAGCTCTGTATGGTCTCAAACAAACTCCTCGGGCATGGTACGATAAGCTATCATCTTTCCTCATTGCTAATAATTTCAACAAAGGTTCGGTTGACCCAACTCTTTTTATACAATATCACGGGGCACATATCTTAATTGTTCAAATTTACGTGGATGACATCATTTTTGGGTCTACACATAAAAAGTTTTCAATCGCTTTTGCAAAACTAATGAATAAATTTTTTGAAATGTCCATGATGGGTGAACTCACGTTCTTTCTCGGACTACAAGTTCATCAATCACCCCGTGGTATTTTCTTGAGTCAGTCCAAATATGCCCTTGAATTGTTAAACAAATTTGGAATGAATACCTGTGACACTTATGCCACACCAATGGCTCATACCAAGAAGCTAGACGCTGATTTACATGGGAAATTGGTGGACCCTACAAAATACCGTAGTATTATTGGGTCTCTCATGTATCTAACAGCTAGCAGGTCTGATATTGTCTTTGTCGTATATCTTTGCTCTCGTTATCGTCGCGACCAATGAAACCCACCTCTCAGAAGCTAAAAGAATCCTCCGATACATAAAGGGAACCATTAACTTGGGGATCCGGTATCCGAAGGATTCTGGTTTTGAACTAATCGCTTTTCAGACGCTGACCACGCAGGATGCTTAGACTCACGGAAAAGTACTTCAGAGCTTTACAATTTCTTGGTGATAAACTGGTGTCATGGCAATCGAAGAAGCAGGATTTTACATCGTTGTCCTCAACAGAAGCAGAATATGTAGCCATGTCGGCGTGTTGTGCTCAAGTCATTTGGATGAGAACACAACTCAAAGACTATGGTTACATATTTGATGGAATCCCGATGTACTGCGACAATCGGAGTGCCATTGCGATCTCGTGCAATTCAGTTCAGCACTCAAAATCAAAGCACATCGATCTTCGATATCATTTCATCAAGGATCACGTGGAACAGGGTACTGTTGAATTATATTTTGTGGGTACAGAATACCAATTAGCAGATCTTCTCACCAAAGCCTTGCCTCCCGCTAGGTTTAATGAGTTGGTCCACCGGATTGGTATGAGGTGTTTGACTCAAGAGGAATTGGAAGACTTCCTAAAACAGTCTTAAAAACCTGTCAAACACCAAAATCTCTTTTGTAAATAATTTTTCAAAAACAAAATACAAAAATATAAAATCTGATAAAACAACAAAAATATTCTTCTAATCTATTTTTTCTTTCAACATGGCAAGTACATTTCTTCCATCAACACTCTAATCTTTCAAAATTCAATATTTTTCCGATCAAGTGTTGAGGGGGAGAAAATAAATACTTAACCGTTTCAAATCATTTGTGTACTTGCATGTTGTCATATCCCGGTTGTAAGTGATTTCATGATCTTAACATGTAAGTGATTTTATCATTTGTGTACTTGCATGTTGTCATATCCGTGTTTCAGATCATCAATTTGTAAGTGATTTCATGATCTTAACATGTTTACAAACATAGGTTTTGATTTTTACACGAATCCAACGGTCAAATTTTTGTCTATGATTGTTTTTGTGTTCTACGCATAAGCGTATGAACTCATAATCAAGAATGGGTGTTTGTGGTTAAAATAATTGTGTCAAAACATGTCTTTAACATCAATGATACTAATTTTATCCTCTAAATCCACCCAGAAACACGAATTGAAGGTTTTTCAAAATTAGGATTCTTAAGTCGAATTGGGTGTTTTCAAATGTGAAGGTTCTTGGTCTAAAAGATTGTTTTGTGAGGGTAATATGATGTTGAATTAATAATATCCAGGCCCTATAACAACCCAGAAACACTAATTAAGTCAGAATTAGAAATTAGGGTTTAATGTTCTTGAGTTTGGGTATTTTTGATTCACCACGAATTGGATGTTAAAACTTGGTTATTAGACTCTCATAACACCTAAGACCTACCAGAAAAAGTTTGGTGCAATTTCCATGGTTAGAAATCTTATGCGTAATTCATAACCCTTAGGGTTTTGACATACGCGTATGTGTTTCTACGCGTAAATGTTTAACATGCTTTCATGCCATGATTTGTTGTAAACTGAATATATGTGTTAAGATTGTTGATTTGATGATTTTATTTCAGGCTTGCTACGCATAAAACTCAGAATCAAGGTCTTTGTAACTCTACGCATAAGGATCACCCTACGCGTAGAAAGTTATGCGTAAGAGTAATTTTACGCGTAACTATTACGCGTAAGGTTCTACAATGGGACTACGCGTATCCTGTGAAGGATATGCGTAAACAGTGACATCTACGCATAAGGTCTACTCTTACGAGTAAGCGTTACGCGTAAGGTTCTTATACGCCTACGCGTAAGCTCTACGCATAAGGTCCCCTTTTTCCTACGCGTAACATTTCTTACACGTAAGTAAGGATCCTACGCATAAGCTTTCGTCTACGCGTATATCACTCCTGTTTACGTGTAACTTTGCCAAAGTCTACGCCTAAACCTTGATTAACCTTCATAATGAGTTGTTACGTGTACAAACTTGTTAATAAAATAATCATATCGTCACGAAACCAATAATGTCACTAATAAACTTAAACGTTTGATATGTTGTGAACTATAAGTGATAACATAAACTTTAAAACTTAAAGTTAACTAACTCACGAAACGTTTCACGACGTCATTGGACTATTGGACAAACAAGTGACTTAGGACTCGTAACAATCATTAGCACTGTACATTCAATAATTAGACAATAAAAACCTTCTGTTGACTAACATTATGTCTTTCGATATGTTGGTTCTATTGGCTAATGTTATTTCAGATCACGACATGGCTGCACAAATGAATGTGGATGCACCAGAAGTTCTCACAATTGCTTTACATCTTCCCAAATGGCTTTCCTAGAAAGATTGGAAAGAACAACCTTAGGGTTGACTTTGAAACCCTCACATGCTCGAATCTTCTTGTCTCGTTGTGGATATTCTAAGGAATCATCCCTACCGAACATGCTCTCACACTCGCTACAGTGAAATCTACATTCAACAATTCGGAATTCAATGCAAAGGATCACAGGTCAAAGTGCAGTGACAGTGACACTTAATCACAAACAAGTCACCATCACTCCTGCAGACTTACGGGCTGTACTTATCATTCCGCACATCGTGCCACCGACTTCTTTGCCACACCTCTTGAAGAGATAGTTACGCAATTTCTACTTGATATTGGCTATGATGAAGCGTCGGGAATTATTAACAAGCACTCTCACGTGGAGCTTAAGAACATTCCTCAACCGTGGAGAACACTCTACATCATCATCACTAAGTCTCTCTGGTCGTGGCGGTGGCTATGAGCATCCCAAGCTCATGGAACTGTAAGTCTTCTGGTCATTGATCAATAAGAAGGACATTGAAATCGAAGAACTGATATGGGATGACATGATGACATTTCACAAGAAACTTGGCTCAAAGATTCCCTATGTCGATACACAAAGCTTTTATCCAGAGAGCACTTGGACTTAATCCTGATATTCCCAAGAGGCTCAATGACCTCGACAATCACGACGTGTTGTCCGAACCTATCCTTTCTATCAGAATCAAGGAATCGACAACAAAGAAACAAGGTGCCGTGTCTGCTGATCACCTTCGACAAATGAAATCAAAAAGCTTGAAACATACAAAAGGTATCAAGTAGCGGTACGAGAAGGCAAAGTTGGTCATCTCGATGAAAAGCCTTCTGGAACTCCTACTCGGAGAACCGGAAGAGGAAGTGCTGGAAGTGCAATAAGCACAGAGAGTCAAAGGAAGGTCCCAAAGAGGAAACCTACTCCAAGGAAGAAAGTTCCCTCCAAGGAAGCTGCCCTATTCCTACACGAACCACAAAGAAAGCTACTGGACGAAAGCTCAAGATACACAATCGACGAGGAGGTCCACTACTCTGAAACCGCAAAGGATGACACTCCATCAGTACCAAAACCTCCTAGTCCAATAGCTGAACATGGCAAAGGAAAGACTCTGTACTTGTGCCATATGATGAAAGCTCAGAAAGTGATGAAGAGCAACTGGATAAATCATACATGAAGAAGTTCAAATTCGTTCGACTTCAACACGTTGCACAACAATTTGCTCAAGAACAAATGGGTGGCCCGGAGGGTCAAGTGGTGCAGCTCAACCTTCACCAGGATCCGATGCGGTTAATCAACCCGATAAGGGATCTGGTGCCACCACTTTGGTACAACAACAACACGTGTCGAAGATACTATTGAGTATGATTTTGAAGAACCAGAATCTGAGAAGCTAGAGAGGTAAAAGCGATGAAGAAGCTGCGGCCAAAGCCAAAACCGATGAACAAGCTAAGACTGGCAATGAAGAAGATGTTGATTATGATACGTTTCTTCTAGATAGTCCTGCACGATCAAAGGAAGAAACTTCGGAACCACCAAAGGACCCGGAGTCTCCTCACATCTCATCATCATCGACTTCTTCTTCTCACTCTTCACCACCACCATCAAAAGATCAACCAAATCATCATCCGGATCGCTGAAGAAGCCACCTCAATCTTGGATTTCTCATACTCATGAAAGAATTGTGAAAGCTGTCCAACAAGTCAGAAAGAAGGACATGCTCTACAAAACTGAATTGGTTTCTTGACCAAATGCAAGATCTACATGATGAGACTGACAAGATGCAGAATGAAAGGGAATACATACAGAAGCTCATGCAGGATGATCTACAAGGGAAAATGGACGGAATGATCGAAGGCTACACTCACAAGTACCTTCTGGATATCGTTCCTAAAGTCACAAAGGAGATGTTTACCGACAACTATATCCGAATCTTATGCAGATAGCCAAGCAAACTATAAGATCATCACCCTTAACCGTCACAATCAATCCATCTGATCCTGTAGTTTTCTCGGATAATGAATTGGTGGCCAAGCTTGTCACAAAATGTCTAAACGATCCGGAACATTTACTCGATGAAGGAAAGTTGTTTCAAGCATTCTTTGGACTACCAACTCAAGAAGCATGCAGATTCGGTCGAAGGTCTAAACGTCCTAGAGACGATGAAGATAAGGATCAGGATAAGAATGATGAAGCTAAGCGACAGAAGAAGTCTGGTGAATCATCTTCCATGCCACCACCTCCCCAACGGCCTCCTGCTCAACAAAGGTCTCCTCCTCGTTCTTCTACCGATAAACCTCATGATTCTGAGACACCACCCCAGACTCAAAAAACCGGTGATTACTTTGAATATGGGTGGTGACGAAGAAGAACACCATGAGCCCCTACAATAACCCACCTCTCCCAAACAAGTACAGAAACCAGAATCATCATCTAGGCCTTCGAAAAAGAAGAAGAAGACACCTCAGAATGACGTCGTATCATGGCTAGATGACGATAAAACAGAGGAATTTGAATGGTTCTCTAATCTTGTTAATAACACTCCCTACCCTGAAGAAGGTCAAGATCTGGTAGACGGTAATACTTTGGAGCATGCTAAAATTCTGCAAGAAAAGTTCCATGTGAAGAAGATGACGAAATCCGAGTTGAGGCGAATCAAGAAAAAAGCTTTTCAACTATGGAAAGATAGTTCAGAAAGTGCCATCGAGGTCGAATATCACCTTGAAAACATTGCTCGAGCTATGTCTAACAACATGGATTGGCTCAACCCAGAAGCAAACATCGACTTCACCAAACGGGACAACCCTCCATACTACACCGACTGGTCAAAACCTCTACCAACAATTGGCCAATCAGATGAACCAAGGATTCCATTCCGATATTTCTTCAACAAAGACTTGGATTTTCTTCTATATACTCGAACTGCATAGCCATCGAGGAACGTGCCAATCACTTGTTCTCCAACAAAGTGGAAGCATACGACCGAGATGCAATGTACGGGATTCATCATTGGCCGGAACGCCAAAGAATCTACTATAGAAGCTGCCAGGTTCAAAAGTCTCAACATGCAGTATTCAGTTCTAAAAGTATCGTTGCCATCAAACACGTCGATCTCTCATCTAAGTGGGACTACACCTTCCTAAAGAATATCGTGGTCAAACGACAAGATGAAAGGGATTATGCATTCTCTGAAGCTGACTTTGAGAATTTGTCTATCAACGACATCGAAGACATGTACCTTGCCAAAGTACAGGTCGTATGAGACAATTCTCCACCGCAGTACAACGTGAATTCATCAAGTCAGTGCTCATCTTCATCAGACGCATAGTTATCCAAGAACGTGTAGAAGATCTCCGGTGGCGGTTGAATCTTATCGGACCGTGTCAACTTCACCTCACCGCAGCTTGATCTACCCGACATCAACCAGCTTCCACAATATACGCTCATCACCAAACCTTTCGGCGTCGTTTACCGCAGTGAACTTCAAAGAAATTGCTTGATGGCGTGTAGAGATCTTCATAAGTTTGGAGATCACACTTTGAAGATGGTTAGGGACGGATTGGCTTACCGGTTGAAGGATATACACCAAAAGATCGGGTCTCCTAAGCGATGGAATTCTCGTGAGGATCGAAGGGGCGTGAAGAGGATCATCACCATGATTGATGAGCGGTTGTATAGAAGGGATCGAAGACGGAAATCTATGTTTGAGGTCGACCCAGGAAAAACATCATCGGCTTTCAACGCCCGACTCACACTCTGGCGACATCTCGGACTACACGGTACCCCTTGAACTGCTGCTTTCATTATAAATTTGGATGTATGATCTATTATGTCAATGGCTTGTGCACATATTACAGTGTACAACCCGTACTTGTAAATAAAGGACCACGTGGTACGCTTCGATTGCCACAATCCTTAGATAAGGAGCGAAAGCTTCTTACTTTTGAGTAAAACCTATCAAACCTTTCATTTTTCAAGGTTTTGCTCAAAAGAACAAGTACTTTCCCTTATGATTTTCAAAACCTCAACCGTTTATATCACTCGTTGAGGGGGAGTACTTGACTTAAAACTTTGTTCACAAATTGTTCACAGTGGTCATTCTTCCCGCAACACTCGAAATGGTCATATTTATTCTCAACTTTTCAAAAATAACATTTTATATGCCATTTTTGAGGGGGAGAAAATACGTGATAAGAAATATGTTGTGTAAATGCAAATGAATCTTTGTGCTATAGACTTAACCCATGAATTGACGAGATCTTAACTGTTAGTAACTCGAAAAGACTTGTCCGGGACGGGTAATAATTTCAAGCTAGTTCGCTAGTGATGTAAACGTGTCTCGCAAAGGACTTGTCCGAGTAGAATGTACCACTCGAGAAACTCTTGGTAGACATGAACTCTGACGGGTTTAACAACCTTTCGAGGATTGTCTACACCTTCAAGGTCGTTATTAGAGCTAGTTGTCACCTAAAAGCTGACAATGTATCTCTTTAACTACGCAACGTAACCGTGTCTCGCGGGGATTGTCTATCTTGAGTGAATCAATTCAAAATGTGCGCGCTCTTTCCTCACTGTGCATTTTAACCGTTAAAACTCTTAAGCACATGTGGAGGGGAGTATTTATGCAAAATCTTATCTCAACAGTGGTACTAAAATGTTTTTCATTCACAAACACTTTGAGAGATTTTTCACAACAGTGGTTTTAATGGCAACATAGGTTAGTCATGGAGTTATAAGGTGACTAAGGTTAGGAATAACCGTCCTATGATCCGACAGAGCCGGATGGATTTACCCAAGGACACCACAAATAGTTAGAATTTAGAAGTCCTTAGGTATGATTGTAAAAATGAGAAAATGAGAATCGGAGAAAGAAGGAGTTGAAGAATTAAAAAGAAATGCAAAGAAAAGGGTGAAAAGAAATAGCCCTCCAGATTATTCAACTTAGGGCACATAATCCGGGTTCAATTCATATACTATTGGTTGTCACTTGATGACACCGGTATTGAAGATTAAAAGTCGTCATGGACCCAGTGACGCATGCACTAAACCTTCTTAAGCCACTCAAGTTTCTCTCAACAGAAGCTTGTTTCATTCTCACAGGGAACCCTACATAATCTGTCGGCTTTCTCTTAGAGATCGCCGATATTGAAGAAGGAGACCCTCTCCCTAGTCTCCGCTTAGGAAAACCAAAGCGCACTAATTGAGTCTAGAGCCACGAGATTCATCAAAAGATCTCTTAGGTACACTTGACATTTCATCACTTGATATTCAACAATAAGAATTTCAGGGGTACATTATCGAGTCCTTCACAGATCTTAGCAATCTGTCGAGAACATTTATGAGAGGTTCACATTTGTGATCCTCGGTGATTGAATGGAAACTCTGCCGGGTCAACATCAAACGCCACGACAGCAGGTCGCTTCGGCAACTCCCGTGGATTGCGCTTAGTGGTCTCAAGCGGTCTACGATCGTGAGGTGATGCTTCGTGTACCTCGACTCATCTGAATCGTAGGTGTACTTCGGTACATCGTGTTATCTCACTTGTGGGACTCCGATTCAGTAACGGCCTTTGTAAGAATTAGAGTTGTGTTTTCACACTATGCTGTTAACACTCTCGAAGTTCAAACTTGTAAGTGCCGGAATCCGCTTATTACTAACCGTTTTATGTTTTCTTCTTATGGAAGCTCTGGAGCGGAATGATTGTGCAGATTCTTCTCATGCTCACGCCAACATCATCACTAATGGAAGTTCTATCCAAAAGCAACACAACAGTCGCAATGATTCTTCGTCAAATCAAAGAATCTACAAAGTTAAAGACTTAAAGAACTTCATCGATCTGAATTCCAACGTCAAAAGAGCATGTGAGCATGTTGAAGAATGACGTGGAGACACCGGAGCGTGAAGCGCACCTGAGCGGACTGATGCGAGATAACAACATACTATCATTTTCATCACAAAGAACAATGATCAAAGAACAAAGTTAAAGATGGCGTCAAAGCATAACTGTTCAAAGAAAACTATCTCGCTACACTGGGGAGATGGTTCAAATCAAGGCAATTCTTCTCACAATAAAGAAGAATGTCAGAAGACGTCAAAGCTACTATTACATCAACGCCTTCACCGTTTTTCATCACCAACACTTGAGTGTTTGTTACTCATATGTAATAACACTTGAGGGGGAGATTGTTGGAATCACTCCTAAACCTTATTCACGTGTTAGTTACTCATATGTAATAGTTAGCTTATTATGGCCTTTATGTTTGTTATTAGCCTTAAGCTTATGTAGAAGGCCCATGAGCTTAGGCCCAAGCCCATAGGAGAAAGGAAGGGACTAGGAGTGTTGCCCTAGCTTCCCTCCTATAAATACTATGTAATAATCCTCACTTGAGGGTTGGTTGTTCAAGTTATTTCCTTTCACATACTCCTACTCGTAACCGTCTTACTCATATCGTGTGTGTGTGTTTGGTTTATTTGTTCAATCGCCTCTCTATCTTTCTTGTAAGCTTGTGTTGTAAAACTAGTGACCTAACAGATATCCTGTTTTTAGGCTTATGATTTGTGTGTTTCTGTGATCAGTTTAGGAATTAGCTTATTTTTTGGGCTTAAGATACTGCTTATGAGCTTTATCAAGTTGAGGTTATGGACTTAAATGAGCCATAAGCTCAAGTTGTGGTCGAAAAAAGTGAGCTTATAAGCTCTTTAAAACTCAAATAAGCTCATTAGCTCGGAAAATAAGCTAAACCAAACACCCCCTTAATGAATTTGACGTTTCTTGCAAAACTTCTTAAACCCACTGCTAGTGTTACTAGAAACCACTGCTAGTGTTACGAGAAACCACTGCTAGTGTTACTAGAAACCACTGCTAGTGTTACGAGAAACCACTGCTAGTTTATTACTGCATTCCTCATGTTTCTACTTTGTTTGATATTGAGTTTTGAAATATGTTGTATTATCTTTACCAGTTACACACACAGACATTGTTAAAGGTAGAAGATAATCAAGTGAACATATTTTAAGAAGATGATCATCTTGACGATCATAAACAACCCAAGAGAAGAAAAGAGATCAACACATCTATATAAGTTAACAACAGCCACTAAAGTTGGTTTTGTAACTATCATATATCAACTAAAGTTGGTTTTGTAACTTGAACAACATTTTCGGGACCAACTTCATCAATGCAACCATTTACATACTCAAATATGTGCTCGCTTGTGTGGTCCTGTCAAACTAAGTTTTAATCTGTCATGGGTGTCACCTATTGCACTCGGCGGTGCTGCTGCAGGGTTTGTTAGCACGCTTGCGTGCCATCCTCTTGAAGTGTTAAAGGTGAACACTGTAATTTCTTCTATTATAATATGGTTTTTGCAGAAAAAACCAACACCAACCCTTTTTTGGATGATCATTATATAATTTTTGTTGATTGCTAAATTTATTTATTTTTTATCGACTTTCACAGGATCGGTTGACAGTAAGCCCCGATGTTTATCCTAATTTGAGCGTTGCAGTTCAGAAAATGTATGCAAATGGTGGGATTGGCTCTTTCTATTCGGTCTTTCCCTACATTGATTGGCATGCTTTGCCATACGACGTGTTACTACTTTATGTATGACACCATCAAGAATACTTACTGCACGGCTCGGAATAAAAATGTTTAAGCCGTCGAAATGCTACTGATTGGAGCTCTTTCAGGTGCATTGCTTTATACTTGTTTGTTTCTGACTACTAACCAAAATTATCGTTACTCCAAATAAATATAGACCCAGGAAAGAAAATTAAGCATGATACTTTACGCGATTACTAAAATAAATTTTCATGTCTAGGTCTGACTGCAAGTACGATCAGTTTTCCATTGGAAGTGGCAAGGAAAAGGCTGATGGTAGGAGCACTGCAAGGGAAGTGTCCACCAAACATAGCGGCCGCACTATCAGAAGTTGTGAGGGATGAGGGTTTTATTGGACTTTATAGAGGATGGGGTGCAAGCTGTTTGAAGGTCATGCCGTCATCAGACATCACCTGGATGTTTTATGAAGCTTGGAAAGACATATTCCTTGGTGAAGACCATCGACAATAATAATAATAGTGCAATGGTTGATGCTTTCAGAATTATAACCTAAGGTCAACCTGTCTTGGTTAATGTAACAAAATGTTTCCTTTTTTCCTAATCATGAAGAGAATGCCTTAAACATGTCCCTTTGAATTTTGCTTAGAGCTTAGGGAATCATGTTTGACCTGACCCTCTTTCAAGTTTTTATATGAAGGTATGCTGATTCTCACTATATGCTACTATGCTAGTATGTTTGTATGTTTCTCTTTTCATCACATGGTGGTCACCCCTCCAAATATAACATGGTTTATCCAAAGAACTTATTCAAAGAACTTATTCACCACCTCCCGTAACAGGTCATGTTTTATAAGCAAATATAACATGGTTTATCCAAAGAACTTATTCACCACCAAACCTCTGCAAACAGTAACAACTACAAAAAAGCTTGGAGGATCAGCTCAGACCATACATGTCTTGATGTACTCTGAAATGACGCTGAATACACAATTCTAGGAAGGCATCTCTAACATAACCCTATTCAGAATCCTTTGTCCCGCATAACATGCATCAATTGTAGAAACTATGAGTTGTCTACTACGTCATTAGGACAATCTCTTCTCCAGCTAAATTTTGACGAGCACGAGCCAAACAATGATGAATTTTCAGCGAGTATATACAGACAAAACAAGCTCACTCCTGTTGTCAAGGTAACAAATCAGTTTGGAGTATAATAAGGAGCAGAAATTCTAATATCTCAATTATAAATCAATTTGGCACTTACCGGCATAAGCAACAGTAACACCCGAGACCAATCTTCCTAAAGCTGATAGTGTATATAGAAAGGCAACCACCTATTAGGAATTATAAACATGATTACTATAATTATTGGAGAAAAGGCAGAAAATAGTACAACACAGTCAAGAAAAAATGACAGATGCGCAGTGAAAAATATCTACTTAACACACCCGAGACCAATCTTCCTAAAGCTGATAGTGTATATAGAAAGGCAACCACCTATTAGGAATTATAAACATGATTACTATAATTATTGGAGAAAAGGCAGAAAATAGTACAACACAGTCAAGAAAAAATGACAGATGCGCAGTGAAAAATATCTACTTAACACAGCAAACATATGCTTTCAGTCTATTTTCAGTATTTTGGTTTCCTAATATGACACCGGAAGCTCAGAGAATGGACAAGCACAACGTTTATGCAGGAACTGTTGTACCGATGCCTCTGGTCTAAGGTGGTTTTAATTTTAGAGATGTAAATATTGATATACCAAGATGGATACCAATTGCTTGTAATGCTGTTAATTAGTTTACAACTAGTTTAGAACCACTTTCTGTTTCAAAACTTGCAATGTTTTTGTTGATAGCTATTTTTTGCCTCTAACTCTCTAAGCATATCCCGTGGCTTCATGGACGTCTCTCTCTATTATGAGTTCTAGCAAAGTTTGCCCGATAGATAACATCAATTTAACTATAGTCCACATACCATCTATCTCTAAGCCTGTCATCAATTAAACCCTTACACACATGCTCAGCACATAGGTTCCTAATTTTTAAGCAATGGTTAACCATGTAAGTTAATCGCCTCATTGTTTATTTGATTAAACTGTACAAGAGATTGAAATTGATATCTAAAAGAAATGAATGGAGCTGAGATTTTCTGCAATGACAGAAGAATACCATTGTATCAACAACGTCTCACACGTATTGCACATTTCTAAACTTGGTTTTTTACCCCATATCGCTTAGCATACAAGGAGGATGATTTCAGAGATATTTCAAACAGTTCCTTTTAGTCGTTTTAGGCAAAGAATGAGGCTGATAGAAAATAAACAGTTGCAGCGACAAGGGAGCTTTTAAACTAGCACACAAGGTTATACAACATGGATACTGTAGGATTATTACCTTCAGAAACAGGTGCTTGTCGTGCCCGGTTGCAGCAACCCTAAGAACTGATTCAGTAGCACCTACAGTGTTAGCCAAACATGAACAAAAAGCTCATCTTATACTTTAAGAGAGAGCGCGCTAGAAAAAAATGTTACATATAAGAAAGCTTATGAGACCAAGAGAAGACCAACTTGCTTACCTCGTCACCAAAGATACTATCCAACGCATCGTAATTGATTTTTGAAGATAGTCTCTGCCAAAGACACATAAGATGGTCATTTTAGGAACGGAGAAAAGTTTTGTTATAATTCATCTAATAATGCCGGTAACTGATAGGATAATACAGAATAAAAGATGATAAAAACCAGCAAATATTGTATGGGTCTCCTTTAAACAATATCAAATCAGGCTAAAAGATATATCTATAAAGAATTGTATGGCAAAGTTTGGGGTCAAACCTTCTTTGTGAAATGTTGACCAACAGCTTCTGCAGCAGTTTGGGGAGGCTTAGCGTTCTTAGCCTCCAATTCTTTATTAGCTTTCGCTTTCTGGTTTTACATTAAACAATAATGCATGAATACAACGAGAACGATTAACTAACCATGCACATATGATTTTGAGTTCAAACAGAAGACTGATTTAAAATTGCTTCCCAAATTGATAAGATGAACCTCTGTCGAGTAAAATGATTTAAAGTTTTCTGATCCAGAAACTGGTAAAATAATGATATCTCAAACGTGTCGCTAACTTTTGACTATGTTGACTTTTTCCCTGACATTGCGCCTGTAAAACTGGTTATGATATATATTTATAATGAAATCATAATTTTGAAATTTCATAGTCTTTCCGCCGGAAAATAACTTGTTTACTTTAAAATGAATTTAGCGCTTGTCAAAGTTGTAAATTTTACGCAAGAAGGATACATCTGGCAAGATAGGCAAGTTGGTTATGGTTCAAAAATAGTTAACAAATGACTTTCTCCCCTTGTAGCTAATTACTATTTTATTTGACCCATATAAGATAATACATAACCCAATATCGACCCATTTATTACTAAGAACTTTTAGAGAATGACAATGACCCGATAAACACCTACCTTTTTGAGTGCTTCCTTTGCTTTTGTTTCCTCTGGAGTCAGCTTACTTGCAGCTTCTTTGATAGCTTGTTCCTGAAAAAAAAATACCAACTTGTTTAATACAATCCTAAAATAAAATGCAGCACGACCAATTAACCTATATATATGTTGCACTCCACAAGGAATTAGTTTAAATCACCTGCATGTACTCTTTGTTTTGAAGTTCCCAAATAATCTTCTTGAATTCACTTTCTTCCTTGTTGTTGAGGTAGCAACTAACCTACGCCATAAAACACGTAAGATATATTGATGCTACAATGGTTAGCCAATAAATCCTATAGATATCATTGCAATGGACACAAAAGAGAGAGGTAACGAAAGTTTTAATATCATACTTGCCTGAAATTATATTTCTTTGGTGATTAAAAGTAGACTTTCAAATTTTGAAACTTGAAATTTCAAGAAGTATGAAAAGGTAATGGGCTTTGGTCCAATGTATATTTCTGGCAACACATTGTATTTACACACAAAACGCTCAAACTTTCATAGTGTTTTCATTTAAAGGAATCTTGTAGCTATTCTAACCTAGAGTCACGCCAAAAAATAAAAGTCAACATGGTCAAAGTGAAAATATGTCAGCTGCTAAGTAATCATTTGTTTACCGAATAACCTAAATTGAAATTTGAAAGTTTGAGACTTCTGAAAGTCTTCTGAAAGTTTCATGCATTTCTTGAGTGAAAATAAATTGTGGTACCCAAAAGGCCACAACAGAAATTTGACTAAAGCTGTTTTCCTTTATACTTAGCTTTTCCCTTTCGGATTGGGTGGGTCGGGGACCTTAACGTGCTAAAAGGGAATACGGGTTCGGTCAGGTGGCCCACAAACACACTTATCCCATCATTTGACATTTATAAACAAGTAATGTGTTAAAATGATTACAAAATATATGACCCGTTAAAGATATAAACATAACCCAAATCGCCCCATTTATAAGCAAATTGGTCAAAATTTCCAGTTCTTCCTCCCTTAATAGAGGATTTTTTTTTCTTCTGGAACACGAACATGGTGAACATGAACTTTAATTGCAAGGCTAGTAAATAAGTAAGCTAGAATGAGATAAAAATTTTGTAATTTAGTTTGTGATTCGACATCTTTGAAATTTCGATTCAGGTAAAGAAAACAATAACAGAAATCTGATAAATTCGCTACTTACACTATAAAAATATTGCATGTGAATGCCAACAGTTTAACGTAGTACCTCAGAATCATCAATTTCAGAAAGGGTGTGTGTTTCATCGACAACAGTATCATTATCGGGGACGTCCTTTGGGCTTTCAAAAGCACCTGGAGTATCACTAAGCTTTCCAGAGATGGGAGCTGATTAATTTTAAGTAAAAAGAAACAGATCAATAAAAGATAAGAAAAGCATGAGATCAACAACTGCAACGAAGTTTCAAAGGAAGAAAAAAAAATGCAACTTACAAGCACATTGGAATACTTCTGCAGATTCATTAGGGACTACTTCTGCAGATTCATTAGCTAATCTTTGAATTTCGGCCCGCTGAAATGCTGGAGGTTCTAAACCATCAAGTCCCCCACAAAACTCCATATAACAATTTTTGCTGGAGGTTATAATTCTGAAAGCATCAACCATTGCACTATTATTATTATTGTCGATGGTCTTCACCAAGGAATATGTCTTTCCAAGCTTCATAAAACATCCAGGTGATGCCTGATGACGGCATGACCTTCAAACAGCTTGCACCCCATCCTCTATAAAGTCCAATAAAACCCTCATCCCTCACAACTTCTGATAGTGCGGCCGCTATGTTTGGTGGACACTTCCCTTGCAGTGCTCCTACCATCAGCCTTTTCCTTGCCACTTCCAATGGAAAACTGATCGTACTTGCAGTCAGACCTAGACATGAAAATTTATTTTAGTAATCGCGTAAAGTATCATGCTTAATTTTCTTTCCTGGGTCTATATTTATTTGGAGTAACAATAATTTTGGTTAGTAGTCAGAAACAAACAAGTATAAAGCAATGCACCTGAAAGAGCTCCAATCAGTAGCATTTCTGGACGGCTTAAACATTTTTTATTCTGAGCCGTGCAGTAAGTATTCTTGATGATGTCATACATAAAGTAGTAACACGTGCTGTATAGCAGCATGCCAATCAATGTAGGGGAAAGACCAGAATAGAAAGAGCCAATCCCACCATTTGCATACATTTTCTGAACTGCAACGCTCAAATTAGGATAAACATCGGGGCTTACTGTCAACCAATCCTGTGAAAGTCGATAAAAAATAAATAAATTTAGCAATCAACAAAAATTATATAATGATCATCCAAAAAAGGGTTGGTGTTGGTTTTTTCTGCAAAAACCATATTATAATAGAAGAAATTACAGTGTTCACCTTTAACACTTCAAGAGGATGGCACGCAAGCGTGCTAACAAACCCTGCAGCAGCACCGCCGAGTGCAATAGGTGACACCCATGACAGATTAAAACTTAGTTTGACAGGACCACACAAGCGAGCACATATTTGAGTATGTAAATGGTTGCATTGATGAAGTTGGTCCCGAAAATGTTCAAGTTACAAAACCAACTTTAGTTGATATATGATAGTTACAAAACCAACTTTAGTGGCTGTTGTTAACTTATATAGATGTGTTGATCTCTTTTCTTCTACTGGGTTGTTTATGATCGTCAAGATGATCATCTTCTTAAAATATGTTCACTTGATTATCTTCTACCTTTAACAATGTCTGTGTGTGTAACTGGTAAAGATAATACAACATATTTCAAAACTCAATATCAAACAAAGTAGAAACATGAGGAATGCAGTAATAAACTAGCAGTGGTTTCTCGTAACACTAGCAGTGGTTTCTAGTAACACTAGCAGTGGTTTCTTGTAACACTAGCAGTGGTTTCTAGTAACACTAGCAGTGGTTTCTAGTAACACTAGCAGTGGGTTTAAGAAGTTTTGCAAGAAACATCAAATTCATTAAGGGGGTGTTTGGTTTAGCTTATTTTCCGAGCTAATGAGCTTATTTGAGTTTTAAAGAGCTTATAAGCTCACTTTTTTCGACCACAACTTGAGCTTATGGCTCATTTAAGTCCATAACCTCAACTTGATAAAGCTCATAAGCAGTATCTTAAGCCCAAAAAATAAGCTAATTCCTAAACTGATCACATAAACACACAAATCATAAGCCTAAAAACAGGATATCAAGAACCATAAACTTGAACAACTAATTTAGCTCATAAAAATTACTGTACCTTAAAGGGTTACCTTTAAAGAACCCAAAACAAGAATTAACAACCAAAGCAACCCAAAAAGCAATGAACAACACAAGAAAAGAAACATCTCTGCATTTCCTATCATGCCTGATGACGTCACTCATTTCAAGATTTTGATTTTGGTCACCATTACTTGTACGTTTAATGATACTACTAAATAAATGTTTTTATTCATATTTATTTTTTTATAGCCTGAGCCTATAGCTTTTCCATTGCATCGCCAAAATGTGCCTGATGGATCCGTATAGTATCTGCAAATAACAGTCTACTTAGTAATTGCCTTGACAAACCTAACATGCTACTTTCACCATTTATAACACCTTATAACCACCAATCATTCAAACTACAAAGAAGCCATAGCATTTATGATTTAGGTTTTTCATCAATAGTTCAATACCTAAAATGAAACATGGATTCATGAATAGTTCAATACCTAAACAAACACCCCCTAAAATTAAAATTAAAAAAAAAAAATGAAACCTGCAAATTGACAGAAGCATTGAGGGTCAAATGGATTCCATGGTGAGATATTGAAGAAGAGAATTTAGTGATGATTTTTCCTTCAACTGCTTCCTGAAATGATAATTCTATTAATAAACTAATTAGAAAGAATAATAGTGTAATGAAATGAGTTATTTCTTCCTCTGCTCTTTGGTTTTTCAACCTTTCTTCAGTGGTGATATCGTTTGATTAATGGTTTGGATTTGATCTGGGTAGCAGTGGGGGAGAAGATGTTTGAATGTGAAGTGTGTGTAAATCTGTATGTATATTTGGGTCAATTGCATATATATCCACTAAAACTTCCATATTTGCATATATACCCAAAACATGTTTAAAATGCATTGTACATCATGCAATAAATCATGCAATAAAAACTTGTATTATGGAGAAATATGCAAGTTTTTAAGTTTTAGTGGGTATATATGCAATTCCCCCTATATATTTCAATGTATATAGTGTATAAAAAATATAAAATGTATTTTGTAATTAAATGTATTTTGTATTTAAAAATATAAAATAAATATCAATACAATAAAAAATATAAAAATACATCCTCTGCCTAATAAGTTGCCAACGATTACATATGCGTGGGACCAAGTTGTCCAAGATATATGTACTTTTTTATAATAAAAAAAACTATACTTTTGTACTAAAAGACAAAAAAAATCAGTTGCCCAAGAAAGTAAGTCAAAGTTGCCCAAAAACTCACCTATGACACTTGTACTATGTAAGTACAAGGTGGGCCCAAAAATAAGAACACTTGTCAACTTTGTGGGAGAATTGCCTATGGTAGAGTTGCCAATGAGGCATTAAGGGAAGTGAAAAAAAAATAGAGCATTTGGGGTAAATTACTTGGGCAAAACTGGGGCATTTAGAGAATTTCCCTTTATATATAAAGCCCATTAGCAGCAGCAGGAAGAATCGATTTATTAAAAAAAATCAAAATCAAAATCAAATGGGTGTTGGTGGCATTCTGATTGACACCTCTGTAATCTTCCTTAACAACAAAGTGGATGATGATAATGAAGTTGTTCCTGGAGTTGATTATTTACTTAACAAGCTTCAACATTCCAATATTCCCACTGTAATTCATCAGTTTATTTATTTTTTAGTTTAGACTTGATAATTTGGTAAAATTATACTCATCTTGTCTGTGCAGGGAATATCTTATCCCGTAGGTCTTTCCCAAACAAAGGTAATTACGTTTGCATTAAACATATATCTTTAAGGAACCTGCATGTTTCGAAAACAAGTTTTGTTATTCCTCTACAATTTATTGCAGGTGAGCCTTGTAGAGAAGCTGATTAGCACACACACGTTCAAGCGTTTCGTCTACAACCCGGATGACACAATTAGAGCCGTTTCTTTAGCTTGGGATAACACTATTTTGCATCTAGTTTCAAACTGCAATCAAGGACTTTTGAATTTTGGGTGGATCAATGTTGTTGTAAGTAAGTCCCATCAACTTGTTAGGTTGTATGAAGCTTTGTGTGTTTTATTAATTTGTATAATGTGTATAATAACATGTATTTTAATTTTAGGCTATTTTAAAAATAATATTAATTAGTGTGTTTAATTATTTTATATTTTGGATTATGTTGTAGCTTGTTTAAATTGTACATTGTGAAAATTTTGTTATACTTTTTAATAAGGTGTGTTTTAATTGGTTGTTTTTAATTTGGTAGTTGTATAATATGAATAAATTATTATACTTTTATGCAAGGTTGTCAAGATCGGGATCCTACCCAGGATCGTTTTCGTCTTTGCAAAATCGTGATCGTAAGATCGGATCGGGATCTTAAGATCCTACTCTAAGGTTATTTATTAATATTTTATGTAATTTTATACAAATCTACAAATATTAATACATTATAACCACAAAATACTATGAATGTTTCATATAAATGTTGTCCTAAATCATGATTATAAAATGTTTAAAAAGATTAACATGTTGTTTTTTGAATTCTACAAACAAACAACCCATAAATTTGTAGTTTTTTAGTTCGTAATCCGAGAAAAGTAAGATCGGATCGGATTAGATCGTAAGATCGTAAGATCGTATGGTCAAGATCGGGATCCTATAAGATCTTAAGCTTGAAAAGATCCTATGTAGGATCCGGATCGTTTTTGCTTTGTAGTATCGTAAAATCGTAAGATCCTAAGATCAGGATCAGAATCCTGACAACTATGCTTTTAAGTAATGAATTATTTTAATAAGAGTATTAATTGTACTATCTCACTTTTGAGTTCAAAATTTCACATTTCAAAAAGTTTGACCTACCACAGACCTTTGATACACCTATAATATATTTAGCCATTGATCTCAAAATGACACACCCGGCCACCAATTGTCAATAAAAGTCAAAGGACCAAAACCAAAACGAGACCTCATCGGATAAAAAAAACCTTGAAACCCTAATTAATTCCAATGGATTGTGCATTCGCAAACACATCAGCAAAGAACCAGCAAAAAATCGAAGAATACAAAAACATCTTATCTTCAATTATCTCTTCAAACGACATCGTTGATGCTAAAGGATTCATTGATCACAGTCAGTCTTTTGATTTTTTTTTATTATTATTTTTTTAATTTATTTATTTGTTTTGATGGTTGAGTTATTGATTTATTTGTTTTTGTGTGTGATAGTTTTGTCAGATGATGTACCGTTGGCTATATCGAAGCCGTTGTTGCGGACTTTTGCTGAGGATTTGGGGAAGTTTGAGGCGGATAATCTCAAGGAGATTGCCGAATATACTTTGCTTAAGATTGTGCCTCTGGGCCGCCTCAAGGAGCAGGTTTATTTTTTTTGGTTGAAAGATTGAGTAAATGTCTAACTGATTTCTATCGAATCAGGGCTAGTTTCATTTTGGTGTTAACTGAATGAATCCGGATTCGGTACTTAATAATTAAGTTTTTGTTCATTATGCAGCAATCACTTATTGATTCAACAAGTTAGAATGTGAGAAGGATTAGTTGCGTTTTGGATTATTGAATTGAATCAAATATTTGTTGTTTAGGGAAGGGTTAATTCACCGTTTAAGTTTTCTACTTTTGTTTTTTTTAATCATAATAGGGTTACATATGGACTTGATCCTGAAGTTAACTTGATACAAAAATGGGATTCTATTTCAGTTTCTTCTTTTCATACAAACTTTAGTTTTTGGAATGGAAATGTGTGTAGTAACCTTACCTGCATAACCTTACAAATGTTGAATGCTATTTTTTACAGGCTGAATTTATTGCATCAAAAATGAACTGTGACGATGGAATGAGGGGCTCTATCGATAAGCTACTTTATGGTTTTGATCATATATATTCCTGTATTTACTTACTGTTTCCCTTGGAATTTGTTACAATCGTCCGTTTTCTGTGTGTTTTCTTACATTTTTAAGTCAATTACTCATTACAAACATGTAATTGAAACTGAAACCCACTAAATATCGGAAGAAACATCACACAACTATTTGGTTCAAATTAGTACCTGATTCTGTTTTTTGTATCAGGTAAATAGCTGAATATATAGATTGGGTCAAATGTAGCAAAAGTTGCTCATTGTGTATATTTAGTACCCCTTTTTTTATTTTTTTTATTTATTTTTTATTTTTTTAATATCATTTTATTCAGAAGTCTATCATTGTTAATAGTTATTAACATATAATACACACCAACTGTTTTATAAAATATTAGAAGAAGTTGGATAAAAAAGTACCAACCCGTTTTTACCTGTTAACCATGATTATGAAACTGTGTTCAGCTTTCATTTTGGTTGTGCTGAAAACTTATGTTCTGGTAACTAATACATAGTAGTAACTAAGACTAGCTTTACAAAAAACTAGATCAGTATATTTTTAGTTTTAGTAATATGTTTGTCTTCTCTGATGTAGGATATCGAAGTGAGCCGTGGTATGCCTAAAAGGAGACGAGTGGAAGCGATTCCTGGATCGGAAGAACGGGGTTCCAAAGATTATGAAGTTGGGAAAGACTGGGATGGAACGTTTGAAGTTTTGAAAGGATCAAATGATTTGTCCGGAAGGAAAGATTATGAAGTTGGGAAAGACTGGGATGGACCGATTCAAGTTTTGAAAGGATCGAATGATTATTCCGGAAGGAAACTTTATGAAGTTGGGAAAGACTGGGATGGATCGATTCAAGTTTTGAAAGGATCGATTGATTTGTACGGAAGGAAAGATTATGAAGCTTTGGAAGGATCGGTTGAAGTTTTGAATGTTGAAGATTTGAAAGGATCGAATGATATACTTAATGAAATTGGGAAAGACTGGGATGGATCGATTCAAGTTTTGAAAGGATCCATTGATTTGTACGGAAGGAAAGATTATGAAGCTTTGGAAGGATCGGTTGAAGTTTTGAATGTTGAAGCTTTGAAAGGATCGAATGATATACTTAATGAAATTGGGAAAGACTGGGATGGATCGATTCAAGTTTTGAAAGGATCCATTGATTTGTACGGAAGGAAAGATTATGAAGCTTTGGAAGGATCGGTTGAAGTTTTGAATGTTGAAAGCCAGGTGTTCAAGGCCATTTGTTGTTGGCAGTGTTAAGTTGAAATGCCTTGTACTTGGAACTAGAGGTAAACTGATTCCATTTGATGTGGATAGGATTGATGTGATTGATTATGATACTCCAATGTTTATACTGGTGGTTGAAATAAGATCCGTTGCTCAAGATTTATACCATGCAGTGGTTCACCGTGTTATCGTTGTATAATCGTGGCAACCATGAGCAAGTCACTTAAAGGTTCTACATTAGAATCTGTGTACAAGCTGCAAAAGATGTCAAACTTGCAGGTGTATGCCCTTTTTGATTGTAGTTCACACTTTAATAAGATGATGTCAGACTTGATTATCAGGAATGGGGTGGATTTAATCTGGTTAGGGATTCGTCCATTTGATGTCTGTCATTTATTAAATTATGGTACTATTATGGAGCCAGGGATTCTTACAATGACAGATACCGAACAAAATCTGCTTGCTCAATACAAGGATTCGTTAGAGGCACCTTCGCAGTATAATTGTATTTCAGAGCAGTTGGGTCACAATGTATCAATTAAAGCATTCCCCGCCGACATTCTAATTGATTACTATCTGCCGAAGTTATTGACCCATTCTGGTGTACTGTAGTCACCTGGAAAATTTCACTATTTTAAATCTTCATATTTATGAACTAGACTGTTTATCAAATTTATTTGATCTAAATTGAGCATTTTAGCATGTACATTGCACCTTTTCTTGCATAAAAATTATGCATATCCGAGTAGTCTTATTTAACCATGCCTGATCTTTACTGATTTCTAAATCAGTCTCACAAGAAAGGTTTTTTCTTGTCTTAAGAGTCCGCACGCGTACAAAAATAAAATAAAAGAAAACGCGAGGAAATAAAAGCGAACTAATAAAAATCTAAAATTTCATCATCATGTCAGTTTATTTAAAACGTGTCCGAAAGTATGAATATTATAATTTTTACATTAAGCAGTATACGATTGCGAACCAAACAGCGGAGCATGAAATACATCTTGTATAAAATCTATACACAAAATAAATACTTACAATATTTAATAACTAAATTAAAATTTACAAAAATCAAAATAAAAACAAACCTACCCTTATCCCTCTGCATACCCACGCCCCCTTTCCTCTTTATCTGCTCCTGCTTCTTCCTTCTTCAGAGGACGCCCCACCTGCAAACCCTCCATAATCTCCTCCTTCCTCTCCTTCTTTTAGCAAAGCTCCAACTACATCTCCCACCTTCAAAGTCAAACTTACCCAAAATCATTAAACTCCACCCTTGGCCTATTCCATGGGAGAGACGACAAGGTATCAAGACCCCATCTGATTCCCTTGTCACTAGGGTACGATTGGAATCAAAACTGAATAGCCACGTGAAGACCTTGTGAGATTTACCAAGAAGGACTCTAAAGCTATCCCCACCTTCGAATGGTCCAAGAGAGGACTTCCCCATCTACACCTATATAAAGGCCACGAAGGACCTGGGTTTCACACACTTCTCACTTACTTTCACCACCAAAAAGGGTTTCGTATCAAGCTTTGGAGTGATCGAATAGAGTTTTGGGTTAAAGTTGCGTGAATCCCTACGAACGGTCTTCGTTGGTTTGACAAGGTTCATGTTTCCCCTTTTCTAGTTTTCATTCTTATTGTAACCTTGATATTAATTTAGTGATAATGAAGTCGAAACATAATTAAATTGATGGCCAGTTCTTTTCGTTACTGTGATGCGTACAAAAAAAAAGGGGAGTTGAAAGCAAAGTTTAAAATTTGTTAAAGGCTTAGGAGAGTTTGTTCTTGTTTTTGGAAATGTGAAAAACTCTTGATATGCTGTTTCGAGTATATATATGTAGTCTAGAATTTATTAAGTTTTGTTAAAAGAATGGACCTATTCGAATTGGTTAAAAACAAGTTTTGATGAATAAAATGATAAGACTTCTAATCTAAATATGTTGGGATGCATTGGATCAATAAATCGAGATGTTATAATCTTCTTCTTCTTTTTGATTGAATATTTATACATTTAGCTTCTAGAGAAATTAGTAAAGCCTGTGTTGTTCTTCATCGAGTAATATACCAGTTTGGAAACCAAATTATTGTTGTTGGATGTCTTGTGTGGTAAAAATAATAAATTTCAGTAAAGGGCCTTCATGTTCTGTTAATGGTGTGTCCGGCTGAGGCTAACCCTCGCGAGGTGCGAGACTTGCCTATCTTGTGTTATGCATGGCCCTAGACCCAAAGGGTAGTGACTAGTGTCGAGTCTCGTCCGAATCGGGTCTCACTCGGATGACATGAACTTGAATTAGTCACAATCCTGATGGAGTTTTCCTAAATGTACATATTAACATTAACGTTTGGTCCTTTGGTCCTTATTAGGAACCTGTCGAAACTCTTGTTGTTGTTTTGAAACCAAAAAGACCCCAAGCAGGTGTTTTGAGTATTAAGTCACAATCCTGGAGTATTACTTAGTCACAATACTGATGTCGTTTTGAAACTCTTGACGTCATTAAGAACCTATCAAAAGTTATGAGTATGTTTCCAACAGCTTGTGTCCATTGTAATGCACTTGGCAATTTGTTCTTCACTTCCTTAGAGTGTCAAGTTGGTACACATACACAAGTTTCTTCTCCACGAATATAAGTCTAGTGTATTGTTGGGGGTAACATGTTTCGGCTTAACCTCTCGCCCCTAAGAGTGCTTCCAGTTTTAAGTTTGGGCTACCTCCTATAGCGAGGGCCTGTTGGACTGAAACCCAACTTTGTCATGTTCTCACCAAATCAAAATTTCTATAAGTCTCTTTGGGCCTAAGCCCGCCTCTTTGCACAGCCCAGTCACCTCTCGACTCATCTTCCCCCCCTCCCCACAAGCACGTCTCGTTACTAGTCGACTCATATAATTAACCCACAATAAACCTATTATTACACCCGTCAACTAGTACCCGACCAACGTTACTTCGACATGAAAAATGTACAAAACCAACATAATAATGTTGTTCGATTTCTATCACAAAAACTAAACTACAACTTATGACTATTAACAATATATTTTTTTTACAAATAACTTACATTTACACTTTAGTTCAAATAATAGTTTCTATAATTAATAACCACGGAAACTAAACCGACTTTTAATAAATAATGATGGCCTTACTTCTTTTATGACAAATAAGTAATAACGATATTTCTTGTATACAACGATTTCATAAATAACAACTAAGAATGATAAATATAACTAAACACAAAGGGTTTTGACGTTATGTAAACTATACATAAAAGTTAATTTTTTTACAAGAATCACTTATTTTCAAAAACCATACATTGAAAGTATATAAAAAGGACCATGCAAAAATTTTCTAAAAATATAATACCGTACTATGTAAGAAATGAACTTTCATACAAAATTATGTAATCCCTCACGAGTTCCCATCCTAATCGTCCGTCATATACCTCCTTATTCTAGCTACCCGCCCCTAGTGTCCTTACCAAACATTCTTTCTAAATATACTATCTAAACTTGAATAATGCCACACAAGCATCAACAACTCAAATCTTGACATATTTTGACACTATCAAATTAAGTGTAAACGTATTAATTAAAGTATTGGTATACAAACTATAGGTAGCGTGACGGTACTCGGTGCATCATTTACTTGATCTTGTTCACTACTCGGATACTGCTTTACTAAGGTGAGTTCATAGCCTCGCCTTTACTTATTTCTTTTAAACCCCGCGAGGGAGATGCATGCTATAAACTAGAACACAAGTCTTTTCTTAAACTGTATGTTTGCCTGATCATTATTATTATAGCCTAAGTTGCATGCCATAAGTCCCTTACATCATGAACCATTAATCACTTGCGAGTGAACGCGAATATTGTGGATAGTACTATGGGAATTAACGACCTCGGTTATCGGAAATAACCGGGGCGCACTATACTTGGTTAACTATGGAATTGGCAATTCCATCTCTGAGGGCAATATTATTACTTACACCAGTAATTAGGTGTATGCAGTTAGTTTGGTGTCATGAGCTTAGTGCATAATAATAATCTCTGTTTTCCATGGTGATTGTATTCGAAGCAATTATCATCTCTTACTTGTGTTCAACCCCTTTATTAAACCTATGAATATCACTCAACATTTTGTTGATCTTTTTAAGCATGTTCATCTCAGGTACTAATTAGATATCATGAAGGCGTGGAGTGGACGTCAAGGGACGCTTTGAAGTGGTGTAGTTTTCAATTAAAGTTATCATTTTGTAAACGTTTAAAACTATCTTTCATGTAATTTCAAACATGTGGTATTCCCTTTTGTGTTTCTAGAACACTGAGATTTATGAAATGGTAAAAACTTTTATTTAAAACGTCTCTTTAGAGTCGTTTTCTGTAACTTATGACTATGATCCTCTACGTAATACCCCAAATAGTCTTCCCAATGTCACATTGTGATTTTGGGGGTGTTACATGTACCAGGTGCTGATTGTCCATGGTTAGCTTCCTCCCTATCTTTTCATTAAAGCTTTTATAACGTGTCTTGGCTGCTATGTAAAAATCAAGTTTTGCGTGTTTGCTAATATTATGTGCTTCATACACCCCTGCATTCACGTGCAGGGGAATGCTTAATGAATTTTAAATGAAAACAAGTGATTTGTTTTGTTTGACAAGTATATCAGATGGCCGGTATACAGAAAGGGCCAGTAAATAAATTTGAGAAACCATCACTATGTGAGAATTGCAGTGGTAGTGATTTTTCCATGATGAGATCTCATGTGGGTCTGATGCTAAAAAGATTTAACATGCTTAAAAGACTTTTAACCTTAGTTCATCATATGAAGGTTCATTCGTTTAGGCGAACAGTTGCTCAAAGCTCTATGCATTAATGAGGATCTTGAAACACAAATGTCTACATGATTGATGATTCAGAATTGTATGTGACCATAGACTTTTCTTTTGTTGATCTCAAGGTCGTAGAGTGTTGTGATGTGATCTGTTTAGGCTATTCTTGTGAATGTTTTGATCGAGTTGTTTTAATTGGACTTTAGGTGAAGTTTTTGGTTCCCCAAAGTTCTTCGCTTTGATTAGATTGTTTGATGGCCTATAGACCCGTGATAAATCTCGGGCGGCCTATAAAAGGTCTAAAATAAACCTTGAAACAAAAAGTGAAAATTTGCATAGATGTGTAATTTTAAGGACTGCAATTATAGACCTGCAATTTCATAATGGTAAACTGATATTACAATCTAAAGAAAATGAAACTCTTATGCATATTACTATTGATTGTCCATATAAATTAACTTTGTACTTAACAGAGTATATATGCATACATGATACATTAGTGAGTCTGCAAAGAATATTTAAATGTTAAGAAATGTTTCATATTTTGGTCATGAAATATAACAAGAAAACGCGGCCGGATTTTGTTTGTACATGTTCAGAATATTTCATCCAGAGTGCCAAGTAACAATTTTTTTACAAAAATTTAAAACTTTAGTACAAAGATAACAGTTTCTCTAGCTGCAGTCGTCAATATGTCAACACATGAGACGAACGATGGGCGAGCGCGTTCCATATCAGCTTTAGTATTGTTGATGAATTCATACGTACATCATGCACGTTTGTAAGTTTAAAGTTATTTGAGATAGTTACGGATAAAGCCATAATTTTTTAAGCCATAAGTTATGAGTTCTCTATTAATTCACCAAAAAAATCTGCTAACTTCGAATAGATTTATGCTAATAGTTCAGTCATACTAAAAATATTGCTGTATATTTAACAACTTAAGTAGTGTAAAAAGGAATAAAGTGAAGCCTAAGTAGTGTAAATACATGAATATATATGAAGAAAAAAAAAACTTAAACTAAAGTGTAACAGAAGGACATACATATCAATAAGTGTGTGTTTATGCAATTGTTGCTTTCGAATGCAAGGAAATACGACAGGACCCACTAATTGTCTAACATAAGAACATACATATCAGTGACATATATATTAGCAACATAATTGTCTCTAGCCAAATCTAAACAACATTTCAATAAAACTTTAGCGGTAGACCAGATTTTAATATTGCTTATTTACACAAATCTAGAAGCTTCCTATATGTCTTATCAAGTTGCTCGTAGTCAAAAAAGCCGCAGCAAACCCGAGTTATTTACAGAACTCTTCACTTTTATAACTCTTCACTAATCAAAAATGTAAAATGAACGTTACTTACCAATCTCTTGGCCAGTATTGAAATCAAAAAGGCAAACCCACATGTGCTCGCGTCCAGCAGCAAATTTGTTACCAAACTTCTGTTCTACTAATGGTTGTTCTACATTGGAGGGAATATCTTAGCTTCCTTTTTGGCTTATCAGCTTACTCGGTCCTTAGCTTGAATGGTTTTTGGGAAGTAGCTCTAAGTGGTCTCTTCTACCACCAAAAGTTGCAGGTGTTTCAGAGTTTTGCATAGTGTGAGCAAGCATACAGAAGCATACATTTTAGATGAGAAACTTATGAAAAAAAAAAGTAAGACGTACGCATATTGTCGTGGGCACGCACATTAGTAGTATCAAATACAGGAACCTTCGCGCTGAGGCAGTTTGAATGTTTATGAAAGGCGTACTAAGGCTAACACAAATGTTTAGCCACACCTACAATAGTAGCAACTGTTAGTGAATTAGTATTAAGTGTCGTCCAGGTGAATTTTCAGAATACAACTGAAACAGGAAAAGGATATAACATCAATAAATTACTTACAACCGCTATCTAAAACACAGATGCCATAGTAACCTTAAACTGTGAATAACCATCCCGTTCCTGAGATTGTGAGCGCGAGTTAAAAGTAAGATCTCTCGGTTATAATTCAGAATAAATTGAAACTCGTAGCCAAATAAAAAACAAACGTTAACACTTACATTTTCATAACCGGTGTGTGGAATGTGGTTTCACCATTATTGATTTTTCCCTATTAGCTCCTATAACACATCATGATGGAATCGAATTGAAACCCTAGCTCTTGTGTTTTGATTAATTGCAACCGAACATGAATCAAGCATGATCGACACAGAAAAACCCAAAACTAAAACCCTAGCTCTCGCATTTCCATTATCTGATTTGATTTGATTGTGTGCGTCTGTGTGTGCGAGAGAATTCTGGAATGAAGATGAACAAACATTTATAGTATAAAAGGTTTATCGAAGCAAAAAAGAAAACATACGCCAACATGAAAAACCATGACGTTCTTGTTATCTTGTACATCATCATCCTCTTCCACTTCCACTTCTACTTCCATTTTCAGATTTAAGCAACCGAATATCACCGCCTTCAGCTATGGGTGAAAAAAATACAAACATAAACCCAATCCCATTTTTTTAACAGAATCATTAAAATAAATAAATAAATAAAATTTTAATCTACCACATACAAAAATACATCTTCAAACAACATACCTTGTAATTTCTTAGGAATGTTATGCCATTAGCCCAAACTAATACTAACCTCATGAACACAAGTGACCAGTGTTAAACAACAAAATGTTAGTGACATTCCTTGAACGCAAGTTCTTTAAGATGTATCCGGTTTAAGCACATCGGGCCATCGACCAGATCATTTTTCACCAGATATGTAAAAGGACACATCCACCCATGATCATACAACAATCACATCTGAAAAATTAGGCAGCACTAAACCAACTCAAATCAATTAGGTACAGTCGGAATTTACTTACCAAACAAATTTGTATAAAATGGCCTTTTCTCTAATCATCTTTGGCAAGCATGTCATTAAATCAACAACTTGTATGCCTTCACCCTAATGAATCTCTTTTTAACATCATCTCTAATAAGGAACCAATCAAAATAAGTTCAAATTTTACAACTAATAGGCATGCTATGTTAACATGTTCTACGACACTTTGACTAATATGAGATTCTCTCTTAAGAATATAACTAACATGAAGTCTGCTGAAGTGTTGCACCATTAGAAGTATTTAAACACTTTAATGAAATAGTTCTTAAGAGATACTTGTATAAGTTAACATTGTTGAAGTTTAATCTGGTTGAGAGCTTCCTCCATCATGACTTAAATGTTACTCATGTAGAGAAACATAACCATATAATAGCTGAAAGTTCATACCTTTCTTGTCTCGTTCCTAAGCTTGTCAATGTTGAAAAACTGAGTAGATTAGAAAAAAATAAAACCCATCTAAGAAATGCTAGACTTATTTATTACTCCCCCCGTCCCATTTTTATTGTCCCCTTTGACTTTGACCGGTCTTTCTTATTTAACTTTGACCATTAATATATTTATTTGTGTTATATAATACTTGATGAAAATTATACCAATGAAAATACATTTTAAAACCCAATACATTCATATATTTTTCATCAAATATTATATAACACAAACAAAAATAATTATGGTCAAAGTTGAAGAAGAATGACTAAAAAAATCAATAGTGGACAATAAAAATGGGACGGAGGGAGTACAATTTATGTAACTGTGAAATGTGTAAAATTTTAGTTCAGTGTGATATAAATTATGCAAATATATAAAAAAAGATCGAGTCAAAGGTTGTTATACATATATAAAGAATTTGACTAAATAGTTGTTATACACATTTATAAATTTGACAGCTAGGAGATAATAGCAAAATGTCCTACCCGACGATTGAGTAATATGCAAACAAAAACCGACACCAATAACGTTTAAATTGTAATGGATTTTTTTTGAAAATCTTGATTCATAAAAACATTTTTAAAAAATCTCATGCTTATTAGGTGGGTGTTTGGGATTTGCTTATTTAAACAGCTTATGCCTATAGAAAACAAAGTATGTCACTTAAAGTGTAAACTTGTGATTTTGAGGCCACCAATATTATCAATTTGAAATAAGCAAATATCGAATCGTCTATTGAAAACAGTCTTAAGCAGTTTTTCAATACCGAAAAACAATAAGCAAATAAACCAGGAAAATACCCCTAACAATCAAAAAGTTCAATGAGAAAGTTAAACATTTCTCAACATGAATCTTGAAAACAGATTCTAAGGGTTTTTTTCTTCTTGTTCTTACTTTACATAAGTTGTGTGTTCTTACTTTCGTTTTCGGATGAACAAAATCAAGGGCAACCACATGGAGTTAAAAGTATTTGGCAAGTAGACACATCATTAGGAACCCTAAAATTGGTTAACACAAACATTTAGCAAAAACTGCCAAGTAAACATATAGATTAAACCCGTAAAATTTGGATCGAAAATTAGAAGTCGGTTAACATATGAATCAATAGAATATTAATTAGAGCCCTACACATATTAATTACAACCCTAATATTGATCGAAAATTAGGAGCTGTTGATGACTTTGATTCATACAAACGGAAGAAAAAAAATTAACTTAACATACCCGTAAGAATTGAGATGAAGTAAGCTTGAAATCAGATGAAATAAAAGAGAGTTTGATATGTAGAATCTTAATTTAAGTTGAAAAAAAGATGAAGGAATCTTGAAGTTATGTGATAAGTTTAGGATCTGTAATTTTAGAAGGTCAAACAAATCATAAAAAGTACTCTGTGTAATTCAAATATGATCTGTAATTTTAGAAGGTCAAACAAATCATAAAAAGTACTCTGTGTAATTCAAATATGAAACACGTGGATTAAGTGACGTGGAAGGAAATGCCAGCATGGCTTTAATGAGCTGTCAAAAATTTCAAAAAAACCTTTGTTTATTATATATATAGATAGATAGATAGATCACCGATCATTCTCAAGAAATGGTCAATTGATACTAGTTTATGTAAGGAAGAGCTGACTCGTATTCCGATATGGGTTAAATTACATGATGTGCCTATTCAAGTTTTTGAAGATGATGGTATCAACTTGATTGCTTCATTTATTGGCAAACCTATTATCTTTGGATTCGTACACAAGCTCTATGTGTAAGGATTCTTGGGGTAGAAGTAGTTTTGCTCGGTGCTTAATCGAGGTTGGTTCAGAGGATGAGCTCGTAGAAGTTATTACTATTGGTGTCCCCTCTCTTACTGGGGATGGGTTTTCTAAAGAATCTATCCGAGTTGAGTATGAGTGGAGGCCTCCTAGGTGCACATCATGTAAGATCTTTGGGCATATCTATGAGCATTGTACTAATAAAGTGATTACTCCTCCTGTTGCTACTACTTCAAATGTCGTTACTCCTCCAACTATGCATGATAACAATGGTTTCCAAAAGGTGAGTCATAAGAAGAAGAAAGGTAAAGCCCAGTCTGGCAAAGGGAGTCAGGTGGGTACTTCTATCAAACAAACTTTCAGGTATGAGCCAAAGAAGACTACTAGTGAACCAAAAAAGGGAGCCACTATTGGGAGTAGTGTGCCTACATCGTCTTCTATGTTGCAGTCTAAAGGTTCCTCCTTTAAGGAAGGTGAAGTTTCTACGTCAAATGCTTATGCTGCTTTGGCTACTGAAGAAGATGGTAATGATGATTGTGTTGAAAACGTGTTTGATGAATCGGCTAATTTATTTACTACCTCTACTAAAGGTGGAAGTTCATCATTCACGGTAGCTGCTGGTTAGCTTGTTTTTTGTTTTGATTCTTGTTCTAGGTTCATTGATTCTAGAGTTGTTAAGAGCTTTTGGCATGTCATAAGCTCTAGGTTAGTTGTCTATCAAGCTGTTTTAGCTTGAGGTTAATGTGGTACTTCAGCCACATTCCATCTGTACTCAAACGTTTTGGTTTAATCTATTTACCAGGGTGCAGGATTACTCCCCTTTACCCAAAATATAGATAGATAGATAGATGGTTTATAATGAATGCTCAAAAGTTCCAAATAAATGTTTCTGATAATTGCTCAAATTCATTTGTTTTTCCAGGCTTTTGAAGTTATTTGAATGGCGATCCTTCACTTTTTTGTGTACCTTTCTTCATCCAGAGATATCTAATGGTTACTTGTAACTTATGTTGGATGACTCGTTTAAATGCTTTAAACTGTGATCTTGCTTGCTCTTTTGGGAATGTATCAATATTTTTATTGTCTTGTAACGATAACTTATCTTTGGATGATTTGTGGAAATGTTTATAACTGTTGCTTTGCCAGATTTTGTCTTGTGTTCGGTTTGTTTTATAATTTACATTTCCCTGGAATGGGAAACTGGGGGCATTTATTGAAACTTTGAAACTAAGACTGCACGCAATTGTGCCCTCAATCACACTGCCATGCACCTGGAATGGGAAACTGGGGGCATTTGATGGTTTAAAGAATAAACAAGCAGTGCATTTTTTATATTGCTTTAAAACGCTTGAGGTTATTCAAATGCTAGTACTCATCTATTCTATAGTATGTGCGTATGTCGACAAACCATGTAGATACTTTATGAGTAAAAAGATAGACCAATCCTATTTAGTATCATGCTTATTTGTTTAATAGAAAATAGGGAAAATTGCATAAAAATGCATTATACTTGCCACATTTTGTCATTATATGTAGCGAACTATTTTTTTATCATTGTGACACCAACCTTTTTATATCGTGCTATTGTGTGTACCGGTGACCTGCTTAACCTGTTGGAAGTCGGAACCGGTCAAGTTATCGACCGTTAATTTTATTATTGCCTTTGTTAGTCCCTTTCGTCTGTTTTTAATGACCGTTATTATATTATTGCACCGTTAGTCCTTTTCGCCCGATTTTTACATGCTTTCGTCCGTTTTTACACGGTTTCATCCGTCTTTACACGGTTTCGCCCGTTTTAACACTTTTTCGTCCGTTTTTGCACAGTTTTGTCCGTTTTTACACGTTTTCGTTCATTTTTGCACGTTTTCGTCCGCTTTTGCACGTTTTCGTATGTTTTTACACGTTTTCGTTCGTTTTTACACGTTTTTGTTCGCTTTTGAACGCTTTCCTCTGTTTTACACGTTTTCATTCGTTTTTGCACGATTTCGTCCGTTTTTACACATTTTCGTTTGTTTTTACACGTTTTCGCAAGCTTTCATTCGATTTTACACATTTTCGTTTGTTTTTGCACGTTTTCGTTCATTTTTGCACGTTTTCTGTTTGTTTTTACACATTTTCGTTTTATGTATACGTTTTTGTTCGTTTTTGCACGCTTTCGTCAGTTTTTACACGTTTTCATTTGTTTTTACACGGTTTTGTTCGTTTTTGCATTCTTTCATTTGATGTTACACGTTTTCGTTTGTTTTTTCACGTTTTTACACGTTTTCGTCCGTTTTTGCACGTTTTCATTCGTTTTTACGTGTAAAACCAATGAAAGCGTGCAAAAGCGAACGAAACCTGCAAAAACAAATGAAAATGTGTAAAAACGGACGAAAGCGTTCGAACACGAACGAAAACGTGTAAAAACAGACGAAAACATGCAAAAACGAATGAAACATGTAAAACGAGCGTGAAACGAACAAAAACGTGTAGAAAGAGACGAAAACGTTTAAAATAGGGCGAATAGGACCAACGGTGCAAACGTGTAAAAACGGGCGAAAATAACAAAAACGAGTAAAAACGGACGAAACCGTGAAAAAACGTGTAAAAACGAACAAAAACGTGTAAAAACGGACGAAAAAGTGTAAAAAATGGGCGAAAAGGACCAACGGTGCAATAATATAATAATGGTCGTTAAAAACAGCCGAAAAGGACTAACGGTGCAATAATAAAATTAACGGTCGTTAACTTGACCGGCTCCAACAGGTTAAGCAGGTCTGGTACACACAATAGCACGATCTAAAAAGGTTGGTGTCACAATGATAAAAAAATAGTTCGCTACATACAATGACAAAAAATGGTAAGTATGATACATTTTTATGCAATTTTCCCTAGAAAATAGTACTGTAATTGAATTAGACTTCAAATTTAAGTGCACAAAACGACCACATTATACTTCAAATTCATAAGATCTACAAATTTCGGTTCCAATCAGGTAAACCCGCAAAAAACCGAACCGAAACCGCGCTCACCCCTAAACTAAACCAAAATATATGTTAGACTGTAAACTTAAGTCTAGTTTCACTAAAAAATTCATAGATTGATACCTTGAAATAATAGTATAATTATATAAATACATTTATAAAAAATGTGTTATTCTAGTTTATAAAGTTTTTGATAGAGTAAACAATTGCATTTGAAAAAACTCGATCCGCATCTACACAATCCCACCAATAAAAAACATTCCATTTCCACCACACGGATCGCAATCCAATGTCTCTCCTTAACCCACACCCTTAAAATCCACCGATCACAACACCCTTTAAAAAAACACAAACTCCCACCCAATACTATATACAACAATCAATCTCAAACAATTCACCAAACACACTCAAAACAAATCAAACAAAAGAAAAAAAATGTCAGGAAGAGGAAAGGAAGGGAAGTGATTAGGAAAAGGAGGAGCAAAGCGTCATCGTAAGGTGCTTCGATACACTGCTTTACTTCGTGGTGGTTATGCCCTTGATATTTTATTGTGAAAGATAACCACATGATAACAAGTTTGTAGGCCTTTAGGAGGCGTTTGTTTGGAGGATATAAGAATCAAACAATGACATTCATAGTCATTCCAAGTGTTTGGTTGGATATTTATGGCCAAAGTATGATTCCAAGAATCATAAATGCATACCAATGGGGAGGGGTGAATTTTGGGAGAATTTCATATATATATATATATATATATATATATATATAGGGAAGAGATCCAGTAAGAAGAAAAACTAAAATGAGAAGAATAAGAAGAATTTCTAGCCACACATTTTAAATAAATGAGAGATTTTCAAGGGGAGATGCATCTATTTTAATAGGTGCATCTGAAATATGTGGTTGTGGTTTCTTCTTATCATTCTTATTTTAATTCTTCTTCTTATTTGATCCTAACTCTATATATATATTATATAACAGGAGGCGTTACACGTAGATAATGCCACGTAAACGCCACCTCATTGCCCAGTAATTCATTATCAGCCATGTCATCACATTGTTATGTAAGCATTTTTAAATTTTATTTTATTTGAAGAAATTTAATTAATTTTGAATTTTATACAATTTTTTTATTTTTACCGAAATTATTTATGTTTTATTAGGAAAGATAAAATGTTTAAAAATTGTAATTTAAAAATGTAGTTAGTATGGTTCGAACCTTGGTCACTCTCCAAACTTAACCAACATCTCTACCACTAGAACAACTCAATTTTTGTTTTATATTTTGGAAGACAAACTTAATAAATGCACACAAAAAAATGATAAATATAGATAATGTGTAACATACAAAATAACGTGTAACATACAAAATAAGAAAACATATCTGTAAATATTTTCCAAAAATTTAAAACGTGTAAGTTTGTGTTTTTTTTCTTAAAAAAAGATAAAGATAAGTTTGGTAGTTATTTATTGTTATCTTAACGATTTTGTTTTAGGTTTTACATAATATTATAGTATATATACAACATTATTTATTCTGCAACCTCATAGTCGCATAAGTCAAATAACACTGTAAAAAAATGCAGGCGCAAAGATCTTCACAGAGGCTTTTAAAAGCGAATGAAACTAATTCATCCAACAAGGAACAGGAGGAAAATAAAAAAACTATAATGAATTCAGGTTAAGTGAATCAACATATATAAAATTTTTTTTGTTTGATGTTTAAATCTTATTGATTTGTTAGATACTATTGTGTATGTTTTTATTATTTGTTAGCAGGGAAGCAACCAGAAAAGAAAGGTTTTCCACAAAATCTAAGAGGTATGTTGGATATTAAGAATTAATGATGGATTGTTGTATAATTTTTTGATTATAAGATGAAATTTAAAGTTTACCATGCGGGCTTTGCATTTGTGCACTCATATATATATATAACTTTAAGACCTTTGGATCCAGGCAGGTGCCCATTACATAACATTCTTTACTGTGCGATTTTCATAACTTCAATCAAGTAGAGTTAACCGAGCTTTTGTTTCAATTGGTTAGCGAGTCATTCTTTCATGTTGTTTCAGTTATTTCGAGTTTGCCGTGGATTTATATTCTTAAGCCGATGCACTTGATAGCCATTTTTTTTAACATAATGACTAAAAACATCTAATAGAAACTTATAGTCTCTATTATTTGGCATCATGAATTATCAAGTACCATTTAAGGTCAGCTATTCCAGGAATACATGAAGCAAAAACCTACTGAATATAATTCCTTAAATGATTTCACATTTGTCTTTGAGAGCCAAAGTACAAGCATCTTTTTTAATTAAATAGCACATGTATTGTTCAAATGCAGTTAAGATGATCATATGCTTAATTACCAGTTAAGTGTGATAGGTGATAACACATGTCACAGTGTCACACAATTTCAATAATATAAGATGCAATTTAAAGTTTACCATGGAGTGGATAACTGAAATTAATCTGCCTGCAACATAAGTTACAGTTGGAGTAGAAAAGAGTTACCATGGTTTTTGATGACCATTTCATCTCTTATTCATCCTATTGCATTTGGAATTATTGGGGTAATTTGCTAAATCCTAAGCCTTTTTTTTCAGAGTTTGGTTTGCCCCTCAATATAGTAATCGATACGCCTTTTGTTATTAAGGTATTGTCATGGTAGCTGTTGGAAAAATTATTTGGTCCTCAAGTAGCTGGTGTCACAAACGTTGATAGCATATTACACACTGATCTTTTTCCCAGTATGGTATCACTCTTTCATTATCTTCACTTTTTCTCTAGCTGTAACAATTAACACATGAGTCAAAATGGCAACATAAGAACATTACATATTATATTGAAGCTGTACATCCCTCAACATTAGTGTTCACACAAATTCAAGGAGGCTATTATATGTATGGTGCAAGTGATATTCAGTTCCAATTTATCTATCAGCACCTACTGTAAGTCTTTTTTTTTCTCAACAAGATTTAGATTCATCTAAATTGTTTATCTTTATATTGCCGAAGCACTTTATCGACTAGGAATGGCTCACATGGAGGTGACTCTGTAAAAATGGAACATAATTAATATTTATGATGCTAATAGTTACGTAGTAATTATTTGTGATCTGAAGGCGCACGAATTGCTGGTGCATGGTAAGTTGTAACACAAATTAAAAGATTTATTAAGTATATGTGTAAGCTAAAAATTAATACTCCCTCCGTCCCAAAATTATAGTCTCATTTTGACTTTTTCAGTCTTCCTTTTATAACTTTGACCTTAGGTATCTTTGTTTGTGTTATATAATACTTGATGCAAAATATATGAATGGATTGGGTTTTTAATGTATTTTCATTTGTTATAATTTTTATTAACTATTGTATAACATAAACAAAAATATTAAAAGTCAAAGTTGAAAAAGAAAGACTAAAAAAGTCAAATGGGGACTATAATTTTGGGACGGAGGTAGTAATACATATTTTCATTATAACAACAAAGAGATTTGGGTTGACTGAGTTTGTGAATCCAAAAGACTTTACACACATAATCTCTATTGATATAGACTCTTTCAGGCTAAGACGCTCACTCAACATGTTTTCAGCCGGTTTAACAATTTCAATACTGTTGTCAACAAATTCTAATTCTTTTGTTACCGCTTCTTATATGCAAAAATATTAGATCACCAGACAATGTGGCTGATGGCAGCATAATAGGTGATCACGAGCTCATCTCTGGAATGTCTTCACAGTGACAAAAATTCGATCTGAGCAAAACATGAATGCACCAGGTAACATATTACGAAATGCCTCTTTTTTGGTTTTGAAGGATATTCTCCTTAATACTGCACCTCCAATATCTACAGATCATATTCGAAAAACCCCACAATTATTATTCCATTCATTCTCTCCTAAGCTTAGATTATCTTTTTCCTAGGTTTTAGCAGCATCTATCCAAGTAGTACCATCGTATTTAGCCCAGGTATGTTACGATTATCTTTGGTTTATACACACAACTGCTTACTATCTAGCTATTCTATCTTGAGTTGACATGAAACTTGGCCTTTTTACATATGTGCAGGGTCATTCTGGGGCAGCAATAGCATGTGGATCCCTTCTTATTACGAAATGCCTCTTTTTTGATTTTGAAGGATGTTCTCCTTAATTCTGCACCTCTAATATCCACAGATTATATTAGAAAAACCCCAAAATTATTATTCCATTTTATCTTTTCCAAGGTTTTAGCAGCATCTATCCAAGTAGTACCATCGTATTTAGCCCAGGTATGTTGCGATTATCTTTGGTTTATACACACAACTGATTACTATTGTGACAACTCGCAATTTCAGGTCATTTCTCAAATTTACTATTCATCTCGGGAATTTACTATTTACCGGTTACTATTCAAAATTTTACTATTCACCGTTTTCGGAGTCGAAGTAATATTCTGAGAACGTATTTCAAAATTTACTATTCACAAAACACTATTCATTCCCGGACAAAATCACTATTCAAATTTCACTATTTCATCATTTATCATAAACTAGGTTTACGAGTATCAATTTCGCGTAACCTAAATGGTTTAGCTGCGAATTCATGAACAATCATCAAGGACATTTCATATAGACTAGGTTTAGTCTACATATGATTAGCATCATCGTCATCATATTAGTTCATGCATGGTTTTGCATTTTTCATTCAACGTAAAATTTTCATATTAAATAAACGCTATTGCGTAATTAATTATTTTGAAACATTGATCCGACACTTCCAAAAATATTCCTAATATATTTTTATACTCATTTTAAGACTATAAAAATTATATTATTAATTTACCCGATGTTTTCAATTTATTTCGTATATAAATTGTTATGTTTATATAATTACGACGGTTTTCGTAAATTCAACCCGATAAATATTTATTCACTCAATTCTTGTAAGAAATGTATTTTTATAATTTTTATGACTTCAATATATTTTATTTGGATCCGTTAAAATTTATTTTTAGCTAACGCTACCCTACAAGCTTAAATATGTACACAAGTTACTAATTATTCCTAAATAACTAAACATTTACTTCAACATAAGTATGCTTAAGTGATCAAAATACATTTGGTCTTTTCTTTTTCATATATGTCGACCAACTTGGGTGAGTCATTTAACTTGTAAAATATCTCTTTCAAGTATATTGTATTATACTCCTAAATATCATCACATCCAACTCATAATTTGCAAAGTATAAAAGCTCAAAACACTCTCTTCCTCTCCTCTTGCTAGAACCGGCAACCACAAGGATCAAAGAAGGGATCATCAAAATATTTTCAAGACAAGTTTTATCCACTCTAGTATCACTCTTGATTAAGGTTGTGCAATAAAAACTTTGGGTGATTAGAAAAAACCTTTGCTCATAAACCTCATCAAGTTAACTAGTAAGCATCTCATATTCATGATCATATTTCATATTCATTTTTATGTTCATTTCATTAAGCTTGAGAAAACATGCAAGTCATATGATGTTATACCACTTTTTCATTGTTTTTAAGAGTTATATATATTTATGTCATCCTATAATTACTCCTTGTAATATATCACTCTTGGTGATGTCTAGGAACCCATGACACCCTAAGAAGGTGTATGGTAGGATTTGAATAGCTTCGGAGTTGTTTTGAATTGGTTAGAATAGGTTTGGCGCGAGAAACTCATTTCGACAAGTTTTCTAAAGGGTCTGTCCTTATTTTTGAAATCTGGAAATCTCGACAGTAAATAAAAATTTTTGGCCTAGATATTTAGAAAATACACTTTAAAACGAAAACGTGGCCGCTTGAACGGGTTAAAACGGAGCTATTACGAAAAATTTATGCTATTTTGAAGTTTGACGACGAAAACTATAAAATTCTGAAAATTCAGCATGTTATGTCTACTTTGTACGAGTCTAAAATGAGGCTTAGGCGTTATGAAATGTGTCGACTTATCAAAAATATATTAGTATACTTTAATACGAAGCTAAGGACATATAAAACGTAGAAAACGGATTTGTAACGATTAATTTACACACGTTTACACAAAGTTGCCGTAACTTTATTATATAAGAAAAATTAGTATATTTCTATTAGACAAACTTTACGTCAACAAGGGACCATGTTGAGGGTCATTTTTAACATGGATGTAGTACTTTTTACAAAATGATGTCTTCTAGTAAAAGTAAGTTCGCCTAGCCTATTTTCCAAAATGTCCAACCGTTCATCAAGCAGAGTTGTAACGAATAAAATACGGTCACTTAAACTTTGCCGAAAACCACCATTAAACTATATCTTGGGCAAAAGTACCATACTTAACCTATATTTTTCTTTATGTTCGAGACCTCTAGGATGAAATCTTAAATGCTAAAACTTTGAGATAATGATACAAGCTTCCCAAAACCGTTGAGTTTGTTTCCTAACACTCGACGTGCACCATTTTACGACTAGCTTTTCGAGGCCGTTTAGTCACTTTCATGAAAATTTCAACGACATTATTTTACGACGAAAAGTTATAATTTCATAATAAATCACTAAATGATTATCGTAGGATATCATTTCAACGTAAATACATGTAAAGTAATTTAAGAATGGTCAAGACGTTACGAGATTATTTTTCGACGATAAGTGTTCTTTTCAGAAATTCACAAGTAGTATAGATATCATACGAATTGCATGCGTAACATTATATCATGACTTATTACATATCATATCATTCATAATAGGTCAAGTTTAGAGATTCACGCTACATTTCGGTGTATCCACTTTTGCCATCACATCATTGTCCATGTGAGTTTCATAGCCCCTACTCTTTTAATTGTTTTGAATTATTTTGGGGGAGATACATGCTCAATTATTTTTATGACAATCATAATTATTTGCAAACTATATGTTTATCTGAACTGAATGTTTAGTCATATTCTATATCATAAATCATGGAGCTAAATGTATTGGTATTATCATGGAGCTAAATGTCTTGGTATTATCATTGAGCTAAATGTCTTGGTATTATCATTGAGCTAAATGTCTTGGTATAATCATTGAACTAAATGTCTTGGTATAATCATGAACTAATGGTCTTGGAATTATTTGAAACAACACTCATATGTGTTATATCAATTGAATATTGTTAGATTAAGTAATGTATTGAACATAAACTATACACATTTTGGCAATGGGTTGTGAACACACAGGTTGCAAGTTTTGTATGGGCGGAACTTGGAACCGAGTGGATTCACAATGCCTTTCTTTGCATAAACGATTTGGAAAGGTTTTTCATTTCAACGCAAACTCTATGAACTCACTCAACCTTTGTGTTGACACTTTTTAGCATGTTTTATCTCAGGTATCTAAGGCATTCACTTCATGGCATGCATATGGACATATCATAGAGTCGTGGTGACAACGCGTCATACATAGGATTTATGCACTTTAAAACATCGTTTGGCTTGTAATAAATTTATTTCCGCACAAGTTGATTTTCATTTGGGACCTACACTTTGTAAACTCTGATTATTTTATTAAATCAAACGATGTATTTTCCAAACGACACTTTAGGTCGTTCAATATATCTGTAACTGTGATGCTATGACAGTCAATCCCCAGGAATTCCATTCCGCTGCAAAACAGGTAAATTGGGGGTGTCACAGATTGGCATCAGAGCTTCAGTTATAGAGAACTAGGTTGCATCATTGACCCTAGACTATAACTACATCATCATAGCATCTCATCATTTCATCATGAGTGCATGTTCACTTTACATGCGGTTTATACGTACATTTTTCGAGTTATTTACTTTCATTTCAAATCGATTGTCACATAGATGCCTTTAAATACCCATCCCATTATCATTTCCTCCTACTCCAATGTGGAGAATGCCTTGTCATTCCTTATCACAATTTTAATATCAGCATCACCGATAACGTCGAATGCCGAGATAAACCTTTAAGTAGGGCAAAGTCACTCTCACTCCTTTGTTTCACCACTAACATGTCGAGTTACACGTTATTCACACATTAAGTCACTAGACCATCATACATTTGAAGCACTTACGACACCTCATAACCCATCTTTTGGGAACCCGTCGATTATTTTGAAAAGTAACCTCAAACTTATCACCTCACATCACATCTCTTTAGAGCGCTTATTCTTAACATAGGACTTTTCTACGTCTCATTTTTCCTCTTATTTTGAAAAGTTATGGCGAAAGAAAGCGCACCAGAAATGACACCAGTTGCTATCCAAAGGTATATAGAGGATAGTATAGCCGAGGCACTAAGGAAAGAACGAGCAGCGGTAGCTGCTGCTGCTAAGGCCACGCCTGCTGAAGCTGCTAGACTTTCTACTGCTACAGGAGCTGCAGGAGGATCTGGAGTTTGAAATTGTACATACAAGGACTTTAAGAACTGTGATCCCACAAAGTTCAAAGGCACGAAAGGAGCCACTGCTATGATTCGATGGTTTGAGAAGATGGAGTCTGTGTTTCTTCTATGCAATTGCCTAGATGACTACAAGGTGAAGTTTGCCACTGGTACACTCTTAGATGGCGCAATGTCATGGTGGAATTTGTATCGCGCAGACCTATTGGTATCGAAAATACTTACAAGCTCACGTGGGATCAATTCAAGAGGTTGTTGACAAAGAAGTATTGTCCACGCACGGAGGTGAAGAAATTAGAAACGGAATTTTATGAGTTAGTGATTGTTGGTTATGACATCGAGACCTACATTAGGAGGTTTCAAGAATTGGCTGCACTATGTCCATCAATGGTTTGGACAATGAGAAACTACTGGAAAATTTCATTGGAGGACTTCCACAATGTATTCAAGGAGATGTAACTTCTTACGATCCACAAACAATTGAAGAAACTATCGGGATAACTCAAAAACTCATGGCTCAAGTCGTGAAAGGGGAAAACATTATCAACAATAACCGTAACAACAACCACAAAAACCAAACTAGCAACAACAAAAGGAAATGGGAAAATGACCAGGGAGGTTATGATAACGACAACCAAAACTGTAACACTAATCATCATCAACAACGTAATAGAGGGCAAGAAACCGCAATGGTTTATGTTCTTTGCATCAATAGAAGGCGAGGTTATCTGGAACCTACCCACTAAGTAATCGATGTAAGTATCATCACTCGGGTCTTTGCCCTGTTAAGTGCTACAAGTGTCAAAAACTAGGACACCATGCCAGGAATTGTAGAGGCAAGACCATAGTTACATGTTTCGGATGTGGGGAGCAAGGACACTATCGGAACCAATGTCCCCGGAACCAAGGTTAACAAGTTGAAGGAGCTCATGGGAAAGCAAATATGTTAGAAGGAGGAGAAGCTCAACAAGGTATCAACAACGCGAAAGACTGAAGAAGTTCGGAAACTAACAGTCTTATTTTTTTTCCTTATGTATTATGTCGTACTAAGTTTATGTCTTCCATCGTATCCGAATCTTTATAACTTAGGATGTATTACTGTTTGATAAACCACTTGTTGTAAAATATTCTCATCTAGCGTACTTTCTTTTCCTTCCGATTTGTTATCACTTACGAGAATTTTACTTCCTTCTACTTTAACTGCCATTTTAACGACATGGTTTAAATCTATGTAAACATTGAGAGTTATAACAACTAAACCGAACGTCACATTATCGTTCCTTAATTATACATAGCCTAGCTAACTATGTCTAATTCTGGAGGGATCATGTTATGTTGGGAGCAGTTATTTATAAGTCTTAGTGCAAGCAGGGTTTTCACATATTCATAAAAGTCAAAGTGTTACTCATGGGAGATTCATCCAATATTTTCTTTACTATGATGTTTTGTACGCTCTAAATCATCGATAACCATAACGACATCTCTTCATGTCTTCTCTCCTCGTTATTCATCACAAACTCAAAAATTCGATAGACTAACACGAACTGAATTCATGGACTGAATTCCTTTTTGGGTGGACGAATGTGACAACTCGCAATTTCAGGTCATTTCTCAAATTTACTATTCATCTCCGGAATTTACTATTCACCGGTTACTATTCAAAATTTTACTATTCACCATTTTCGGAGTCGAAGTAATATTCTGAGAACGTATTTCAAAATTTACTATTCACGAAACACTATTCATTCCCGGACAAAATCACTATTCAAGTTTCACTATTTCATCATTTATCATAAACTAGGTTTACGAGTATCAATTTCGCGTAACCTAAATGGTTTAGCTGCGAATTCATGAACAATCATCAAAGACATTTCATATAGACTAGGTTTAGTCTACATATCATGTGACACACGGTAAATTTCCACAAAAATTTAACTGATAATTAGTAATTTATTATTACTAAGCCTAAGTCATTAAGCATACATAAGCTTTGCCTAATCATTTGAGTAGTTAACTCGCATACAGTAGATAACTGCATCACTTTTGCATTCATATCATTTTATGAATATTTCATTTTGTCTTATGATTTAAATTATAAGACGAGAGGGTATCTCGTTTTCCCCCAGTTACCGACACTGCACGCGTACCGACACTATGATAAGGACTCACTAAAACAATTAACCAATGTCCGCGACTTGGAATACTACAAAGATAAAATATTTGGACACGTAACAATAAAATACCACGGATAAAAAGTTGTCAAACAACGATACCTTGGTCACAATGTAACATCGCGAGACACAAAGTATATAACACATTTACCTTTAAACATGAAACTTTATAAAACTCAAGTACAAGTGGAACCCAAGTGTATGTACACAAAATAAATTATAGGTATACATTACACATACCCACCTTTGTTACTTACATTTACTTATATTACCTTATATTAATTTCTTTATGTACATAAAATACACTTAAAGAAGACTTGATAAAAAAATAGGTGTACCCTCTTTGTCCTCCCTTTCACACATGACAAAACCCACTCACATGTAAACAATTGAAAAGTGAAGAGATAATATATTTCTTGTTTTCTTATCTCACACACACGACAAACATACACAAAAGCAGAGAGTTAGAGATATCAAATCTTCATCTCTTTCCTCTAGAAATTTGCTTCTCCTCTTCACACGCTTCATAGGCGAATCTCTCCAAAAATGGTAAACCGACACCCCTCATCTAAATATTCCTCCTCTTTCATACCATGTTCATGTAAGATTTGCTTCCCCAAACTTATCTTGATGCGCCACTACCCTTCAAAGAAATCCAAGGAAGATCAAGTAACCACAAGAAAGAAATCTTCCACCAATCTATCTTGAGCTTATATCCAAGATTCTCTTGGTTTTGGAAGTAAACCATTTTTGGCTTCAAACAAAGGTGCAAGATGTAAAGACTTGGTCAAAGACTTCCTTCTTATTTCCTTTTTATGCAGCTCGAGAGACTAAGGGCACACACAAATCAAATCCCAACCCACCACAAAAGAATAGTGTTCTTAAGGGTGTTGTGAAACTATTGGGTTTGTTGCTCGGATTCGATTTGGAGGTTCGATTTGTGTGGAGCTCTCGAGTTAGCCTTCATCTTCGTCGTTTTCACTTTCATAAGGTTCACCTTTAAATTCTTTTCCTTGTAAATTTGTTGTACTATAAACGTTGTTAATGAAATGTAAATGGTAAAATCTTGTTTTGATATTCGATGTCTAAATAAGGTGTTTGACGTTACATAAATGTCATTTTTGATATGATAAATGGTTAGGGTCACTTGAGTTTTGAGTTAGTCATTTACTTGGATGGATTAGTTTCGGTGGAGAGTAACAAAAGACAAGCAATCTAGGAACTAAGAGTTAGAAAAGTCCGAGTCACATTGAAATAAAATCTGAAATTGTTGATTTGTTTGAATTCACTTTGAGACTCGTGGTATCCACAGTCGACATTTGTTTTGTTTACCTTGGTTTGATACGAAATTTGTGCTAGGGAAATCAGCCCCTCGTTATTGTTATAGGTTATTTATAAACTTGTGTTGATATGTTAACCAAGTAAACCATGGTCATGTCAAACCGAATGCGTTATAATGTGTAAACTTTGGGTTGACCGACAAGTCTGCTTCACTTTAGATACATGACGAGGTTGCGGTAGTACCACAACGTAAGTCATACTAGAGTCGAGTTATATCTTGAAGACAAAACCACTTACGTCGAACCTCCGTGTCAAAGATAACTACTCTAGCATTTCGTTGGGTATATCATACTCTCCAAAAACTTGTAAGGAAACTACTAAGTGAAATGATTTCACAACAAACCTGTAACAAAGTTTTCTGGTACTATGTTGGGCCACAGCCCATAGCTTGTCCATAAGAGTGTGGTTGTTAGTAATAGGCTAAGGCCTTTTATTTTGTACAAACCTTACTTCGGGCCTAGGCCCAATTCTGGTGCCTTGTTGCTGTCGACACCGGACCTCAGTCCATGATGGTTCGGGGGTGCGTTTGATAGTTTAAGCAAGCCAACAAAATAAAACGTGTAATGTATACCGGAAATAAATTATAAAGCTAAACTCATTTGTCACATATTTGGAGATTTCGACCTTAGATATGTACACTTATATCGACAAGTAAAACAAGAGTAAAGGCATTCAAACAATGAAACAAGTGTCTAAAAACGTAAGTCATATAATAATGTTTACATAACGGATTTAACGACAACGTGTAAACCAACTTATATCATAAAGATTTCTAGTCGCACATTGTAAGAACCAAATTTTAATAATTAAACGAAGGCTACTATATCATTTTGACTTCGACTTTAACTTACGTATTTTCTAAATACAATTAGAAAGTAAATAGACTAATAATAACTTTGACAAAACCATTTTGTGACAACTTAAATAAGTATATATACATTTGTATACTTACTAGTGGAACATTGTGATTATTTGTTTTAAATCAAACTTTGGATTTAAAACCATTTTGATGTCAACATAAAAAGTATATATACTTCGTATACTTACTAGTAAAAGCCATTTTAATGATTTTTACAAACTTATGACCAGTATTAACACAATTATAAAAATCATTGAACCACTTTAAGTAAGTAAGACTTAAAAACGATGAACTAAAACATTGCCCTCCTTATCTAGGTCGCGTGTCGGTGCCGCTCCACAATCATCACTAATCCCACATTTGGATTGCACATTTGCTAAGGTGAGTTTCATAGCCCCACTTTTACTTGATAAACTGTTTTATACATTTTGGGGTGAGAAATATGCAAAACATCTTATGGACCAAAACTATCACATGATTACTATTACGTGGTTTAGCCTAAGCCCTTGTGTCCCTAGAGAATGCCCTTTTTCATGAACCGTCAATTCCCCATTGGGAAACGCGAATGTTATAAATAGATCTATTGAGGGTGACTCCTCCGTTCGGTTGGCCATGCTTAGGCCAAGGCGAAACGTATACCATGTCGGAATCAAGTGTTGAGGGACAAAACACTTGCTATGGGCCCCTATATTGTATGACATCTTTTAGCATACAGAAACTGTTGTAGTATCGGTTGCATGAACTTAGAGCTAACGTAATAGACTTTCATTCCATATATCATTATATTCGTTGTAATGATTATATGACTTTGCTTATGGTCCAAACTTACTATTTTAACTTAAACCTATGAACTCACCAGCTTTTAGCTGACCTTTTTAGCATATTTTCTCAGGTGTTTAAGTTATGTTCATGAAGGCAAGGCAAGAAGCGGGTAAATGGTCGTAGTAGTATTAAAGAAGTGTTTTTACACAGAAACGATGTTTTACATTAGGACCACTAAAACTAATGGGCTGTGCCCATTTATCTAAACAATGTTGTAAGATAATGTTTTAAAGTATTTTATGAAATTAAACGGAGTATGTATTCCGTTCTTTATTACTTGTGTTATGATTCACCAATCCCGTAACGCTCCCGAATAACACGTATGCTTCCGCTAAACAAAATTTGGGGGTGTTACAGATTGGCATCAGAGCCAAGGTTATAGAGAACTAGGTACATATAAACCTTAAACTATAACTACTTTTCACAAAAACATCATACTACGACCGCCGATTGCCGCTTGCCTTACTTGTCATTTTACTTAGAATGCATTTAAATAGGATTACATGTTTTATTTCCTATTTACTTATGCACTATTTCATATTCATCATGAGCATATTTTTCCACATACTTACACATATGCACCGTCTTGTCACAGACTATGCCTTCACCAGCCTTCCCCCACGATGTTCAGGAGGATATCCTGCTTGCTCACTCACCTACCACCCGTCAGCTTGCACACTTAGCCACTGATCCGTATATTCAGGCCACATTAGCAGCTCAGCCAGCTATTACACCTACTCCATCTATACCTACCCTTACCACCACTCCATCAGCCTTGTTGGCGTGCAGGCAAAAACCCCGCATGATTGTGAGAGTGCCTGGATATCGAGAGCGGTATTCATTTGTGCCTGCAATAGCCTCTCAGATGACCCGCGCTGCTTACATGGGTCCTTCTTCTACTCAGAGTCACGACACCATCATCTCTTGAGTCACCACCTCATCAGAGACTCGGAGATCTACTGATTCCTACTGAGGAAGAGCCGGAAGAAGATCCGAAGAAGATCCGAGGAGGAACTACGAGCCTATGCCGACTGAGAGTGTTCTTGGATATGTTAGCACAGCAGCAGATATGAGTACACAGGGTCTGGAGATTGTCCATAGTATTCAAGAGCTAGGACAGAGCTCCAGGATGGCTCAGATAGTGAGCGAGGACATGGATATTGATGCACCATTTGGATTAGGACAGAGAGCTGTTTTCCTCCATAGCCAAGAGGAGAGTAGTATGGCTACTTGGAGGGATATTGATTGTGTGACCAGTTCGTACCACACGCCATCCAGAGCTACTGTCCATCATCACCTTCATTCATACCATCTGCGGCAGACATGGAGCGCCTTGCTCGCGCCACTAGACAGCTTGAGACCATTGAGGAAGCTGCACCGGTTGAGGCACAGGCCGAGCCAGACCTATCAGGATCTCCAGATGGTGATCTGACCCTCACCGAGAGGATATTTATTCAGATGGACTCTCATGAGACTCTGCTAGGAGTCCATCTGATCGTTAGAGAGTCGATCCAACACGCTTGCAAGCCTGCGTGCAGCGTGTTGAGGGTTTAGACCGAGTTACTGATGTATTGTTTGAGAGCGTGGAGCTCGAGAGACACGAGCGGATTCGACTGGGTTTTAGGGTTGAGACTCAGGTTGAGGACGTCAGAGAGTTGGACAGCAGAGTACGAGCCTTGGGTAGAGGTCAAGCTCAGATACACGGACGACTAGAGGAGCTAGAGAGCGTCCAGTGGATTGCGAGAGATACTGTCAGAGAAGGATGGCAGAGGACTACTGGGTTAGAGTCTATGTTAGCATCGTAGATGAGACGAATCGCGAGTTTGGAGGATACACAGCGAGAGCTGATTGCTACCATTGAGCGACTCCGTACCGAGCGTGGATATCCCTAGATATGATGTCATGATGTATCACACTAAACTGGATTTATAACAGTTAGTGTTAGTTATCACTCTTGTACTTTAGTTGTATTTCCGTTGTATTTCAGTTGTGTTTCGTTTGTATTCCATCTAGTGTCTTATCATGTACCTTAGGAACCTTGTAACCGAAATTCTATCTATGTCAAACTTATTTTCCTATCCAATTGTCTTTGCTTTTATAGATTGCACACATAATCTATCTACGATAACCACACTATTACGTGGCACTTACCTTGTTTAAAAGGTTCTATATCTCATCACCTTTCTTACTGCAGAAATGCCGCCAAAACGAAGATCAAAACGTACCAACCCTGGTGGAGCTTCCAATGCTCCAATTCCAGCGAGAGTCACTCGCAACCAAGCTACAAATGCTGCTATTCCAAACAGAGTCACACGACCCGGTGCTGAAGCCACTACTCTTGCTAGGGCTACTCCAATCCAACCTATCATGAATCAAGCCATGATTGACCAACTAGTCAATGGCGGGTAACGCCGCTTTGGCTGCGGCAAACCACTCATCTACTAATGCTGGACCTTCAAGACCACCCACTCACAACCGCACTTGTACTTATCAAGACTTTCGTAAAACCATGACTGGAGGCTTTAGTGGAACCGAAGGAGCTGTCGGTCTGACTAGATGGATCAAAAGCTCGAGACGTGTTCGAATCTGCAATTGCGAAGAAGAGTCTAAGGTTAAGTATGCATCATTCACTTTCACGGATGCTTTGCTTTGACTGGTGGAACAATTTTCTGAAATCCGCTAGTATCGATGTTGCCTATGCCATGCCATGGGAGAACTTCAAGGAAATGGTACTTCGAAAGTACTGTCCTCGTAATGAGATCAAGAAGCTCGAACATAAGTTTTGGAACCTCAAGGTTCAAGGCACCAATATGGCTGCTTATAATCAACGATTTCAAGAACTAGCCTTATTGTGTCCTGAAATGGTTCCCACTGAGACCCGATTGTTGGAGAGATACATCGGAGGACTGCCCCAACCTATCAAGGGCAATGTAACCACTTCTAAGGCTGCTGATCTTCATGAAACCATTGAAGTAGCCAACAAACTCATGGACCAAGTGATTGAGGACTCCATGGACAAAGTGGTTGACAATAAGAGGAAATGGGATGACCATTCTCAAGGTTACAACAACTATGAATATCGTGGCAACAACAGTAGGAACAACCGCAACAATCAAAACAAGAGACAAAATGTTGCTAGAGCTTATGCAGCGAATGTTGGGGAAAGAAAACCGTACTCAGGGACTGCACCATTGTGTAATCGATGCACACTGCATCACAAGGGCGTGTCATCAAGTGCCGTAATCGAGAAAATCGGACACTTAACGAAACTGCAGGTCCAAGTCATTGGCGGCGGTTCAAAAGCTCCATCAGGACCCAAAAGCTACTATAACTTGCTTTGGTTGTGGTGAAAAAGGGCATTATAAGAATGAATGCCGAAAGACCAGAAACCAAGGCCATGGAGGAAATCAAGGAAACCGAGGGAATCCAGGAAGCCAGGGAAATGTTGGACAAACGAGTAATCAGGGAAATGGAGAAGGAGCTCGTGGGAGAGTCTATGCTGTAACCAAAATGGAAGCTCAGGAAGACCCGAATGTTGTGACGGGTACGTTCCTTATAAATAACCATTATGCATCCATATTGTTTGATACGGGAGCCGATAGGAGTTTTGTTTCTAATACATTTAGTCCACTACTCGATATTGCCCCAACCGCATTAGGAAATGCATACAACGTGGAACTAGCTAACGGTAACATAGAAAGGGTATATACCATCATAAGAGGTTGCACCCTTAACCTGTTAAACCACCCATTCAATATCGACTTGATACCAGTAGCATTGGGTAGTTTCGATGTCATTGTCGGAATGGATTGGTTAGCAAAATACCATGCTGCCATCATTTGTGACGAGAAGCTCGTTCGAATACCCTATGGAAATGAAGTCCTAACAATAGAAGGAGACAGAAGTGACAGAAGAAACACTTCAAGACTGCATGCCATTTCCTGTACCAAGGTGTTGAGGTGTATCGAGGAAGGATGTCACATCTTCCTAGCACAAGTCACCGGAAAGGATGAAAAAGAAGGGGAAGAAAAACGTCTGGAGGACGTGCCGATAGTAAGAGAATTTCCTGAAGTCTTTCCTGAAGATTTCCCAGGACTTCCGCCGATCCGACGGGTTGAATTTCAGATCGATTTAGTGCCTGGTGCCGCGCCAGTGGCAAGAGCACCTTATCGATTAGCCCCAACGAAACTCCAGGAGTTGTCAAACCAGTTGTCAGAACTTGCGGAAAAAGGGTTCATTAGACCGAGCTCATCACCATGGGGAGCACCAGTCTTATTCGTCAAGAAGAAGGATGGAACTTTCAGAATGTGCATTGACTATCGTGAATTGAATAAACTAACCATTAAGAACCGCTACCCACTACCGAGAATCGATGACTTATTCGATCAACTTCAAGGTTCAAGTGTTTATTCAAAAATCGACTTAAGGTCCGGATACCATCAACTAAGAGTTCGGGAAGAAGACATTCCCAAAACCGCCTTCAGAACTCGTTATGGACATTACGAGTTCCAAGTCATGCCTTTTGGGTTAACCAACGCACCAGCTGTGTTCATGGATCTCATGAACCGAGTATGTAAACCCTACTTGGATAAATTTGTGATCGTATTCATCGACGATATCCTAATTTATTCCAAGAGTGCGAAAGAACACGAAGAGCATCTTAGATCGATCTTGGAATTGTTGAAGAAGGAAGAACTGTATGCGAAGTTCTCGAAGTGTGAGTTTTGGATACCCACTGTGCAATTCTTAGGTCATGTAATCGACAGTCAGGGCATACATGTAGATCCCGCTAAGATCGAGTCAATAAAGGATTGGGCGACACCCACAACTTCTACTGAAATACGCCAATTCTTAGGGCTCGCTGGATACTACAGAAGATTCATTGAAGGTTTCTCAAAGATTGCCAAATCTTTAACCAAGCTAACCCAGAAAAACACCAAGTTTGACTGGGGAGAAAAAGAAGAAGAAGCTTTTCAACTCCTTAAAGAAAAGTTGTGTAGTGCACCTATCTTGGCCTTACCAGAAGGTTGTGAAGATTTTGTTGTTTATTGCGACGCTTCACACAAGGGGCTAGGAGCGGTGTTAATGCAAAGAGAGAAAGTGATAGCATACGCCTCTCGCCAGTTGAAGACTCATGAGAAAAACTACACAACGCACGACTTGGAGTTAGGATCGGTTGTGTTCGCACTCAGAATTTGGAGACACTACTTGTATGGCACAAAGTGTGTCGTATACACCGATCACAAAAGTCTACAACACATTTTGGATCGGAAAGAACTGAACATGAGACAGCGCCGATGGTTGGAATTACTCAGTGATTATGACTGCGAGATTCGTTACCATCCGGGTAAAGCAAATGTAGTTGCTGATGCTCTCAGTAGGAAAGAGCGACCACAACCTCTTAGAGTCAGATCCTTGGGTATGACAATTAGTTCACCTCTCCCAACCAAAATTCTTGAGGCTCAATTGGGAGCACTCAAGGAGGAAAATCGTCCGAATGAGAACCTTTACGGAATGCCAGAAAGTGAAAATGGATTCGCGAAAAGGTCGGATGGAACTTTGTGTTTCAAAGAGCGAAGTTGGATACCACTCTACGGAGGAATTCGCGACATTATTATGCATGAATCCCACAAGTCTAAATACTCCATCCACCCAGGATCCGACAAAATGTACCTTGATTTGAAGAAATTGTACTGGTGGCCAAACATGAAAGCCGACATTGCAACATATGTCAGCCGGTGTTTAACATGTTCAAAGGTTAAAGTTGAACATCAGAGACCCTCAGGCCTACTAGTACAGCCCAAAATCCCCGAGTGGAAATGGGAACGTATAACGATGGACTTTATCACTAAATTACCTAAAACCTCTAAAGGCTACGACACTATTTGGGTAATAGTTGACCGTCTCACCAAGTCAGCACATTTCCTACCGATGAAAGAAAGTGATGGAATGGAAAAGCTTGCACAACTATACCTGAAGGAGATCATTGCACGTCATGGTGTGCCAATCTCCATCATTTCAGACAGAGATAGCCGTTTCACCTCGAATTTCTGGAAATCACTTCAAGATGCTTTAGGGTCTAACCTCGACATGAGCACCGCTTATCATCCTCAAACCGATGGACAAAGCGAGAGAACCATTCAAACATTGGAGGACATGCTAAGAGCATGTGTGATAGACTTTGGAAATGGCTGGGATAAGCACTTGCCATTAGCCGAGTTTTCTTACAATAACAGCTATCACACAAGCATCAAAGCCGCACCATATGAAGCACTCTATGGTCGGAAGTGTAGATCACCTGTGTGTTGGGCCGAAGTTGGAGAAAGTCAACTTACTGGTCCGGAGATAATCCAAGAAACTACCGAGAAGATTGTACAAATCAAAAGCCGACTGCAAGCAGCTCGTGACCGTCAAAAGAGCTACGCGGATAAAAGGAGGAAACCACTCGAGTTCCAATTGGGAGATAAAGTTATGCTCAAAGTTGCGCCGTGGAAGGGCGTGATCCGTTTTGGAAAACGTGGAAAGTTAAATCCTCGTTACATTGGACCATTCAGAATTCTCGCAAGAATCGGACCGGTAGCATACCGACTCGAATTACCACAAGAACTCAGCTCTGTACACAACGTGTTTCACGTATGCAACTTGAAGAAATGTCTTTCTGACGAAACTCTTGCTATTCCTTTGGAAGAAATCCAAGTTGACGAAAGATTGAATTTTGTCGAGGAACCCATTGAAATTATGGATAGAGAGATCAAACGGCTTAAGCAAAGCCGCATCCCTATCATCAAAGTCCGCTGGAACTCTCAAAGAGGTCCAGAATACACGTGGGAGCGTGAAGACCAGTTCAAGCGCAAATACCCACACCTTTTCTCTACTTCACCAAGTAATCCTAACTGAAAACCGAGGACGGTTTTCTCTTCCAAGGCGGGGAGGATGTGACACACGGTAAATTTCCACAAAAATTTAACTGATAATTAGTAATTTATTATTACTAAGCCTAAGTCATTAAGCATACATAAGCTTTGCCTGATCATTTGAGTAGTTAACTCGCATACAGTAGATAACTGCATCACTTTTGCATTCATATCATTTTATGAATATTTCATTTTGTCTTATGATTTAAATTATAAGACGAGAGGGTATCTCGTTTTCCCCCAGTTACTGACACTGCACGCGTACCGACACTTTTGCATTCATATCATTTTATGAATATTACATTTGAAGCACTTACGACACCTCATAACCCATCTTTTGGGAACCCATCGATTATTTTGAAAAGTAACCTCAAACTTATCACCTCACATCACATCTCTTTAGAGCGCTTATTATTAACATAGGACTTTTCTACGTCTCATTTTTCCTCTTATTTTGAAAAGTTATGGCGCGAAGAAATTGCACCGAAATGACACCAGCTGCGATCCAAAGGTATATAGAGGATAGTATAGCCGAGGCACTAAGGAAAGAACGAACGTAGCATTAGGCTATGCTATTTCTTTGAGGCCACGGCCGCCTGCTTGAAAAGACTTAGTGACTTAATCTTCTGCACGAGGAGCTGCAGGAGGATCTGGAGTTCGAAATTGTACATACAAGGACTTTAAGAACCTGTGATCCCACAAAGTTCAAAGGCACGAAGGAGCCACCGCTATGGTTCGATGGTTTGAGAAGATGGAGTCTGTGTTTCTTCTATGTTACAATTGCCCGTGATGACTACAAGGTGAAGTTTGCCACTGGTACACTCTTAGATGGCGCAATGTCATGGTGGAATTTGTATGCGCAGCCTATTGGTATCGAAAATGCTTACAAGCTCATGTGGGATCAATTCAAGAGGTTGTTGACAAAGAAGTATTGTCCACGCACGGAGGTGAAGAAATTAGAAACGGAATTTTATGAGTTAGTAATTGTTGGTTATGACATCGAGACCTACATTAGGAGGTTTCAAGAATTGACTGCACTATGTCCATCAATGGTTTGGACAATGAGAAACTACTGGAAAATTTCATTGGAGGACTTCCACAATGTATTCAAGGAGATGTAACTTCTTCCGATCCACAAACAATTGAAGAAACTATCGGGATAACTCAAAAACTCATGGCTCAAGTCGTGAAAGGGGAAAACGTTATCAACAATACTTAGTAACAACAACCAAACTAGCAACAACAAAAGGAAATGGGAAAATGACCAGGGAGGTTATGATAACAACAACCAAAACCGTAACACTAATCATCATCAACAACAGAATAGAGGGCAAGAAACCGCATTGATGGTTTATGTTGTCGCATCAATAGAAGGCGCAGGTTATCTGGAACCTACCCACTATGTAATCGATGTAAGTATCATCACTCGGGTCTTTGCTTACATTAAGTGCTACAAGTGTCAAAAACTAGGACACCATGCCAAGAATTGTAGAGGCAAGACCATAGTTACATGTTTCGGATGTGGGGAGCAAGGACACTATCGGAACCAATGTCCCCAGAACCAAGGTTAACAAGTTGAAGGAGCTCATGGGAAAGCAAATATGTTAGAAGGAGGAGAAGCTCAACAAGGTATCAACAACGCGAAAGACTTAAGAAGTTCGGAAACTAACAGTCTTATTTTTTTTCCTTATGTATTATGTCGTTACTAGTTTATGTCTTCCAACGTATCCGAATCTTTATAACTTAGGATGTATTATTGTTTGATAAACCACTTGTTGTAAAATATTCTCATCTAGCGTACTTTCTTTTGCTTCCGATTTGTTATCACTTACGAGAATTTTACTTCCTTCTACTTTAATTGCCATTTTAACGACACGGTTTAAATCTATGTAAACATTGAGAGTTATAACAACTAAACCGAACGTCACATTATCGTTCCTTAATTATACATAGCCTAGCTAACTATGTCTAATTCTGGAGGGATCATGTTATGTTGGGGCGATTATTTATAAGTCTTAGTGCTGGCAGGTTTCACATATTCATAAGTCAAAGTGTTACTCATGGGAGATTCATCCAATATTTTCTTTACTATGATGTTTTGTACGCTCTAAATCATCGATAACCATAACGACATCTCTTCATGTCTTCTCTCCTCGTTATTCATCACAAACTCAAAAATTCGATAGACTAACACTAACTGAATTGAGGGATGAATTCACTTTTTGGAGTGGGCGAATGTGACAACTTCGCAATTTCGGTCATTTCTCAAATTTACTATTCATCTCGAATTTACTATTCACCTAGGTTACTATTCAAAATTTTACTATTCACCATTTTGAGTCGAAGTAATATTACGAGCGTATTTCAAAATTTACTATTCACGAAACACTATTCATTTCCGGACAAAATCACTATTCAAGTTTCACTATTTCATCATTTATCATAAACTAGGTTTCGAGTATCAATTTTAGCGTAACCTAAATGGTTTAGCTATACGAATTCATGAACAATCATCAAAGACATTTCATATAGACTAGGTTTAGTCTACATATCATGTCATCGACACGACGGTATTTTTCAATTTCTATTAAATAAATATCGCCGAATTAATTATTTTGAAACAAAAACTTCAAATTTTAATATATTTTTATACTCATTTTAAGATAATTATATTATAATTTACCCATTATTATTTCTCATATAAATTCGTTATGTTTAGACGTTTTCGTAAAGTCAACCCGGATAATTTATTCACTCAATTTTGTAAGAAATGTATTTTATAATTTTTATGACTTCATTATTTTATTTGGATCCGTATATTTTAGCATACCCTAAGCTTAAATGCACAAGTTACTAATTATTCCTAAATAACTAAACATTTACTTCAACATAAGTATGAAGTGATCAAAATTTGACCAACTTGTATTTAACTTGTAAAATATCTCTTTCAAGTATATTGTATTATACTCCTAAATATCATCACATCCAACTCATAATTTGCAAAGTGTAAAAGCTCAAAACACTATTCATTCCCGGACAAAATCACTATTCAAGTTTCACTATGATTTATCATAAACGGTTAATAGTATCATCAAACCTAAATGGTTTAGCCGCGAATTCATGAACAATTCAAAGACATGCATTAGACTAGGTTTAGTCATATCATGTGACACACGGTAAATTTCCAAAAATTTAATGAATATTAGTAATTTATTTTACTAAGTAAGTCTTAAGCATACATAAGCTTTGCCGATTTAAATCGCAAACAGATATATTCATATCATTTTATGAATATTTCATTTTGTCTTATGATTTAAATTATAAGACGAGAGGGTATCTCGTTTTCCCCAGTACCGACAATGGCTAATCGCATTACGTCGACACTATGATAAGGACTCGCTAAAACAATTAACCAATGTCCGCGACTTGGAATACTACAAAGATAAAATATTTCGTAGCGTAACAATAAAATACCACGGATAAAAAGTTGTCAAACAACGATACCTTGGTCACAATGTAACATCGCGAGACACAAAGTATATAACACATTTACCTTTAAACATGAAACTTTATAAAACTCAAGTACAAGTGGAACCCAAGTGCATGTACACAAAATAAATTATAGGTATACATTACACATACCCACCTTTGTTACTTACATTTACTTATATTACCTTATATTAATTTCTTTATGTACATAAAATACACTTAAAGAAGACTTGATAAAAAAAATAGGTGTACCCTCTTTGTCCTCCCTTTCACACAAACAAAAACCCACTCACATGTAAACAATTGAAAAGTGAAGAGATAATATATTTCTTGTTTTCTTATCTCACACACACGACAAACATACACAAAAGCAGAGAGTTAGAGACATCAAATCTTCATCTCTTTCCTCTAGAAATTTGCTTCTCCTCTTCACACGCTTCATAGGCGAATCTCTCCAAAAATGGTAAACCGACACCCCTCATCTAAATATTCCTCCTCTTTCATACCATGTTCATGTAAGATTTGCTTCCCCAAACTTATCTTGATGCGCCACTACCCTTCAAAGAAATCCAAGGAAGATCAAGTAACCACAAGAAAGAAATCTTCCACCAATCTATCTTGAGCTTATATCCAAGATTCTCTTGGTTTTGGAAGTAAACCATTTTTGGCTTCAAACAAAGGTGCAAGATGTAAAGACTTGGTCAAAGACTTCCTTCTTATTTCCTTTTTATGCAGCTCGAGAGACTAAGGGCACACACAAATCAAATCCCAACCCACCACAAAAGAATAGTGTTCTTAAGGGTGTTGTGAAACTATTGGGTTTGTTGCTCGGATTCGATTTGGAGGTTCAATTTGTGCGGAGCTCTCGAGTTAGCCTTCATCTTCGTCGTTTTCACTTTCATAAGGTTCACCTTTAAATTCTTTTCCTTGTAAATTTGTTGTACTATAAACGTTGTTAATGAAATGTAAATGGTAAAATCTTGTTTTGATATTCGATGTCTAAATAAGGTGTTTGACGTTACATAAATGTCATTTTTGATATGATAAATGGTTAGGGTCACTTGAGTTTTGAGTTAGTCATTTACTTGGATGGATTAGTTTCGGTGGAGAGTAATAAAAGACAAGCAAACTAGGAACTAAGAGTTAGAAAAGTCCGAGTCACATTGAAATAAAATCTGAAATTGTTGATTTGTTTGAATTCACTTTGAGACTCGTGGTATCCACAGTCGACATTTGTTTTGTTTACCTTGGTTTGATACGAAATTTGTGCTAGGGAAATCAGCCCCTCGTTATTGTTATAGGTTATTTATAAACTTGTGTTGATATGTTAACCAAGTAAACCATGGTCATGTCAAACCGAATGCGTTATAATGTGTAAACTTTGGGTTGACCGACAAGTCTGCTTCACTTTAGATACATGACGAGTTGCGGTAGTACCCAACGTAAGTCATACTAGAGTCGAGTTATATCTTGAAGACAAAACCACTTACGTCGAACCTCCGTGTCAAAGATAACTACTCTAGCATTTCGTTGGGTATATCATACTCTCCAAAAACTTGTAAGGAAACTACTAAGTGAAATGATTTCACAACAAACCTGTAACAAAGTTTTCTGGTACTATGTTGGGCCACAGCCCATAGCTTGTCCATAAGAGTGTGGTTGTTAGTAATAGGCTAAGGCCTTTTATTTTGTACAAACCTTACTTCAGGCCTAGGCCCAATTCTAGTGCCTTGTTGCTGTTGACACCGGACCTCAGTCCATGATGGTTCGGGGGTGCGTTTGATAGTTTAAGCAAGCCAAAAAAATAAAACGTGTAATGTATACCGGAAATAAATTATAAAGCTAAACTCATTTGTCACATATTTGGAGATTTCGACCTTAGATATGTACACTTATATCGACAAGTAAAACAAGAGTAAAGGCCTTCAAACAATGAAACAAGTGTCTAAAAACGTAAGTCATATAATAATGTTTACATAACGGATTTAACGACAACGTGTAAACCAACTTATATCATAAAGATTTCTAGTCGCACATTGTAAGAACCAAATTTTAATAATTAAACGAAGGCTACTATATCATTTTGACTTCGACTTTAACTTACGTATTTTCTAAATACAATTAGAAAGTAAATAGACTAATAATAACTTTGACAAAACCATTTTGTGACAACTTAAATAAGTATATATACATTTGTATACTTACTAGTGGAACATTGTGATTATTTGTTTTAAATCAAACTTTGGATTTAAAACCATTTTGATGTCAACATAAAAGTATATATACTTCGTATACTTACTAGTAAAAGCCATTTTAATGATTTTTACAAACTTATGACCAGTATTAACACAATTATAAAAATCATTGAACCACTTTAAGTAAGTAAGACTTAAAAACGATGAACTAAAACATTGCCCTCCTTATCTAGGTCGCGTGTGGTGCGCTCCACAATCATCACTAATCCCACATTTGGATTGCACATTTGCTAAGGTGAGTTTCATAGCCCCACTTTTACTTGATAAACTGTTTTATACATTTTGGGGTGAGAAATATGCAAAACATCTTATGGACCAAAACTATCACATGATTACTATTACGTGGTTTAGCCTAAGCCCTTGTGTCCCTGGAGAATGCCCTTTTTCATGAACCGTCAATTCCCCATTGGGAAACGCGAATGTTATAAATAGATCTATTGAGAGTGACTCCTCCGTTCGGTTGGCCATGCTTAGGCCAAGGCGAAACGTATACCATGTCGGAATCAAGTGTTGAGGGACAAAACACTTGCTATGGGCCCCTATATTGTATGACATCTTTTAGCATACAGAAATGTCTGTATCGGTTGCATGAACTTAGAGCTAACGTAATAGACTTTCATTCCATATATCATTATATTCGTTGTAATGATTATATGACTTTGCTTATGGTCCAAACTTACTATTTTAACTTAAACCTATGAACTCACCAGCTTTTAGCTGACCTTTTTAGCATATTTTCTCAGGTGTTTAAGTTATGTTCATGAAGGCAATGCAAGAAGCGGGTAAATGGTCGTAGTAGTATTAAAGAAGTGTTTTTACACAGAAACGATGTTTTACATTGGGACCACTAAAACTAATGGGCTGTGCCCATTTATCTAAACAATGTTGTAAGATAATGTTTTAAAGTATTTTATGAAATTAAACGGAGTATGTATTCCGTTCTTTATTACTTGTGTTATGATTCACCAATCCCGTAACGCTCCCGAATAACACGTATGCTTCCGCTAAACAAAATTTGGGGGTGTTACATATCATTAGCATCATCGTCATCATATTAGTTCATGCATGGTTTTGCATTTTTCATTCAACGTAAAATTTTCATATTAAATAAACGCTATCGCGTAATTAATTATTTTGAAACATTGATCCGACACTTCCAAAAATATTCCTAATATATTTTTATACTCATTTTAAGACTATAAAAATTATATTATTAATTTACCCGATGTTTTCAATTTATTTCGTATATAAATTGTTATGTTTATATAATTACGACGGTTTTCGTAAATTCAACCCGATAAATATTTATTCACTCAATTCTTGTAAGAAATGTATTTTTATAATTTTTATGACTTCAATATATTTTATTTGGATCCGTTAAAATTTATTTTTAGCTAACGCTACCCTACAAGCTTAAATATGTACACAAGTTACTAATTATTCCTAAATAACTAAACATTTACTTCAACATAAGTATGCTTAAGTGATCAAAATATATTTGGTCTTTTCTTTTTCATATATGTCGACCAACTTGGGTGAGTCATTTAACTTGTAAAATATCTCTTTCAAGTATATTGTATTATACTCCTAAATATCATCACATCCAACTCATAATTTGCAAAGTATAAAAGCTCAAAACACTCTCTTCCTCTCCTCTTGCTAGAACCGGCAACCACAAGGATCAAAGAAGGGATCATCAAAATATTTTCAAGACAAGTTTTATCCACTCTAGTATCACTCTTGATTAAGGTTGTGCAATAAAAACCTTGGGTGATTAGGAAAACCTTTGCTCATAAACCTCATCAAGTTAACTAGTAAGCATCTCATATTCATGATCAAATTTCATATTCATTTTTATATTCATTTCATTAAGCTTGAGAAAACATGCAAGTCATATGATGTTATACCACTTTTTCATTGTTTTTAAGAGTTATATATATTTATGTCATCCTATAATTACTCCTTGTAATATATCACTCTTGGTGATGTCTAGGAACCCATGACACCCTAAGAAGGTGTATGGTAGGATTTGAATAGCTTCGGAGTTGTTTTGAATTGGTTAGAATAGGTTTGGCGCGAGAAACTCATTTCGACAAGTTTTCTAAAGGGTCTGTCCTTATTTTCGAAATCTGGAAATCTCGACAGTAAATAAAAAATTTTGGCCTAGATATTTAGAAAATACACTTTAAAACGAAAACGTGGCCGCTTGAACGGGTTAAAACGGAGCTATTACGAAAAAGTTATGCTATTTTGAAGTTTGACGACGAAAACTATAAAATTCTGAAAATTCAGCATGTTATGTCTACTTTGTACGAGTCTAAAATGAGGCTTAGGCGTTATGAAATGTGTCGACTTATCAAAAATATATTAGTATACTTTAATACGAAGCTAAGGACATATAAAACGTAGAAAACGGATTTGTAACGATTAATTTACACACGTTTACACAAAGTTGCCGTAACTTTATTATATAAGAAAATTAGTATATTTCTATTAGACAAAGTTTACGTCAACAAGGGACCATGTGAGGGTCGCTTTTTAACATGGATGTAATACTTTTTACAAAATGATGTCTTCTAGTAAAAGTAATTTCGCCTAGCCTATTTTCCAAAATGTCCAACCGTTCGTCAAGCGGAGTTGTAACTAATAAAATACGGTCACTTAAACTTTGCCGAAAACCACCCTTAAACTATATCTTGGGCAAAAGTACCATACTTAACTTATATTTTTCTTTATGTTCGAGACCTCTAGGATGAAATCTTAAATGCTAAAACTTTGAGATAATGATACAAGCTTCCCAAAACCGTTGAGTTTGTTTCCTAACACTCGACGTGCACCATTTTACGACTAGCTTTTCGAGGGCGTTTAGTCACTTTCATGAAAATTTCAACGACATTATTTTACGACGCAAAGTTATAATTTCATAATAAATCACTAAATGATTATCGTAGGATATCATTTCAACGTAAATACATGTAAAGTAATTTAAGAATGGTCAAGACGTTACGAGATTATTTTTCGACGATAAGTGTTCTTTTCAGAAATTCACAAGTGCTATATATATCATACGAATTGCATGTGTAACATTATATCATGACTTATTACATATCATATCATTCATAATAGGTCAAGTTTAGAGATTCACGCTACATTTCGGTGTATCCACTTTTGCCATCACATCATTGTCCATGTGAGTTTCATAGCCCCTACTCTTTTAATTGTTTTGAATTATTTTGGGGGAGATACATGCTCAATTATTTTTATGACAATCATAATTATTTGCAAACTATATGTTTATCTGAAATGAATGTTTAGTCATATTCTATATCATAAATCATGGAGCTAAATGTCTTGGTATTATCATTGAGATAAATGTCTTGGTATTATCATAGAGCTAAATGTCTTGGTATAATCATTGAACTAAATGTCTTGGTATAATCATGAACTAATGGTCTTGGAATTATTTGAAACAACACTCATATATATCAATTGAATATTGTTAGATTAAGTAATGTATTGAATATAAACTATACACATTTTGGCAATGGGTTGTGAACACACAAGTTGCAAGTTTTGTATGGGCGGAACTTGGAACCGAGTGGATTCACAATGCCTTTGCTGCATAAACGATTTTGAAAGGTTTTTCATTTCAACGCAAACTCTATGAACTCACTCAACCTTTGTGTTGACACTTTTAGCATGTTTTATCTCGGGTATCTAAGGCATTCACTTCATGGCATGCATATGGACATATCATAGAGTCGTGGAGACGACGCGTCATACATAGGATTTATGCACTTTAAAACATCGTTTGTTTGTAATAAATTTATTTCCGCACAAGTTGATTTTCATTGGGACCTACACTTTGTAAACTCTGATTATTTTATTAAATCAAACGATGTATTTTCCAAACGACACTTTAGGTCGTTCAATATATCTCAGAATGTGATGCTATGACAGTAATCCCCGGAATTCCATTCCGCAGAAAACAGTAAATGGGTGTCACAGATTGGCATCGTGAGCTTCAGTTATAGTGAACTAGGTTGCATCATTGACCCTAGACTATAACTACATCATCATAGCATCTCATCATTTCATCATGAGTGCATGTTCACTTTACATGCGGTTTATACGTACATTTTTCGAGTTATTTACTTTCATTTCAAATCTATTGTCACATAGATGCCTTTAAATACCCATCCCATTATCATTTCTCCTACTCCATGTGGAGAATGCCTTGTCATTCCTTATCACAATTTAATATCACTGATTCATAACCGACAACGCCGAATGCCGAGATAAACCTTTAAGTATGGCAAAGTCACTCTCACTCCTTTGTTTCACCACTAACATGTCGAGTTACACGTTATTCACATATTAAGTCACTAGACCATCATACATTTGAAGCACTTACGACACCTCATAACCCATCTTTGGGAACCATTATTTTGAAAAGTAATCTCAAACTTATCACCTCACATCACATCTCTTTAGAGCGCTTATTCTTAACATAGGACTTTGCTACGTCTCATTTTTCCTCTTATTTTGAAGAGTTATGGCGCCGAAGAAAGCTGCACCGAAATGACACCACTTTATCCAAAGGTATATAAAGGTTAGTATAGCCGAGGCACTAAGGAAAGAACGAGCAACGGTAGCTGCTGCTGCTTAGGCCACGGCTGCTGCTGAAGCGCTAGACTTGCTAACAGGCTGCAGGAGGATCTGGAATTCGAAATTGTACATACAAGGACTTTAAGAACTGTGATCCCACAAAGTTCAAAGGCACAGAAGGAGCCACTGCTATGGTTCGATGGTTTGAGAAGATGGAGTCTGTGTTTCTTCTATGCAATTGCCCAAATGACTACAAGGTGAAGTTTGCCACTGGTACACTCTTAGATGGCGCAATGTCATGGTGGAATTTGTATCGCGACTATTGGTATCGAAAATACTTACAAGCTCACGTGGGATCAATTCAAGAGGTTGTTGACAAAGAAGTATTGTCCACGCACGGAGGTGAAGAAATTAGAAACGGAATTTTATGAGTTAGTGATTGTTGGTTATGACATCGAGACCTACATTAGGAGGTTTCAAGAATTGGCTGCACTATGTCCATCAATGGTTTCGGACAATGAGAAACTACTTGAAAATTTCATTGGAGGACTTCCACAATGTATTCAAGGAGATGTAACTTCTTCCGATCCGCAAACAATTGAAGAAACTATTCGAGTAACTCAAAAACTCATGGCTCAAGTCGTGAAAGGGGAAAACATTATCAACAATAACCGTAACAACAACCACAACAACCAAACTAGCAACAACAAAAGGAAATGGGAAAATGACCAGGGAGGTTATGATAACGACAACCAAAACTGTAACACTAATCATCATCAACAACAGAATAGAGGGCAAGAAACCGCAATGGTTTATGTTGCTTGCATCAATAGAAGGCGAGGTTATGCCGAACCTACCCACTATGTAATCGATGTAAGTATCATCACTCGGTCTTTGCCCGTTAAGTGCTACAAGGGTCAAAAACTAGGACACCATGCCAGGAATTGTAGAGGCAAGACCATAGTTACATGTTTCGGATGTGGGGAGCAAGGACACTATCGGAACCAATGTCCCCGAAACCAAGGTTAACAAGTTGAAGGAGCTCATGGGAAAGCAAATATGTTAGAAGGAGGAGAAGCTCAACAAGGTATCAACAACGCGAAATTAAGAAGTTCGGAAACTAATAGTCTTATTTTTTCCTTATGTATTATGTCGTACTAAGTTTATGTCTTCCATCGTATCCGAATCTTTATAACTTAGGATGTATTACCACTTGTTGTAAAATATTCTCATCTAGCGCTTTCTTTTCCTTCCGATTTGTTATCACTTACAAGAATTTTACTTCCTCTCTACTTTAACCGCCATTTTAACGACACGGTTTAAATCTATGTAAACATTGAGAGTTATAACAACTAAACCGAACGTCACATTATCGTTCCTTAATTATACATAGCCTAGCTAACTATGTCTAATTCTGGAGGGATCATGTTATGTTGGGAGCAGTTATTTATAAGTCTTAGTGCAAGCAGGGTTTTCACATATTCATAAAAGTCAAAGTGTTACTCATGGGAGATTCATCCAATATTTTCTTTACTATGATGGTTTGTACGCTCTAAATCATCGATAACCATAACGTATATCTCTTCATGTCTTCTCTCCTCGTTATTCATCACAAACTCAAAAATTCGATAGACTTACACGAACTGAATTCAGGGACTGAATTCCTTTTTGGATGGGCGAATGTGACAACTCGCAATTTCATGTCATTTCTCAAATTTACTATTCATCTCGAATTTACTATTCAATGGGGTTACTATTCAAAATTTTACTATTTACCATTTTCGGAGTCGGTAATATATCCCTGAGAACGTATTTCAAAAATTTACTATTCACGAAACACTATTCATTCCCGGACAAAATCACTATTCAAGTTTCACTATTTCATCATTTATCATAAACTAGGTTTCGATTAGTATCAATTTCGCGTAACCTAAATGGTTTAGCTGCGAATTCATGAACAATCATCAAAGACATTTCATATAGACTAGGTTTAGTCTACATATCATGTGACACACGGTAAATTTCCACAAAAATTTAACTGATAATTAGTAATTTATTATTACTAAGCCTAAGTCATTAAGCATACATAAGCTTTGCCTGATCATTTGAGTAGTTAACTGCATACAAGTAGATAACGCATCACTTTTGCATTCATATCATTTTATGAATATTTCATTTTGTCTTATGATTTAAATTATAAGACGAGAGGGTATCTCGTTTTCCCCAGTTATCGAAACCTGCACGCAGCATCGACACTATGATAAGGACTCGCTAAAACAATTAACCAATGTCCGCGACTTGGAATACTACAAAGATAAAATATTTCAGACACGTAACAATAAAATACCACGGATAAAAAGTTGTCAAACAACGATACCTTGGTCACAATGTAACATCATGAGACACAAAGTATATAACACATTTACCTTTAAACATGAAACTTCATAAAACTCAAGTACAAGTGGAACCCAAGTGCATGCACACAAAATAAATTATAGGTATACACATACCCACCTTTGTTACTTACATTTACTTATATTACCTTATATTAATTCTTTATATATAAAATACACTTAAAGAAGACTTGATAAAAAAAATAGGTGTACCCTCTTTGTCCTCCCTTTCACACCTAACAAAACCCACTCACATGTAAACAATTGAAAAGTGAAGAGATTATATATTTCTTGTTTTCTTATCTCACACACACGACAAACATACACAAAAGCAGAGAGTTAGAGATATCAAATCTTCATCTCTTTCCTCTAGAAATTTGCTTCTCCTCTTCACACGCTTCATAGGTGAATCTCCAAAAATAAAACCGACACCCTCATCTAAATATTTCTCCTCTTTCATACCATGTTCATGTAAGATTTGCTTCCCCAAACTTATCTTGATGCGCCACTACCCTTTAAAGAAATCCAAGGAAGATCAAGTAACCACAAGAAAGAAATCTTCCACCAATCTATCTTGAGCTTATATCCAAGATTCTCTTGGTTTTGGAAGTAAACCATTTTTGGCTTCAAACAAAGGTGCAAGATGTAAAGACTTGGTCAAAGACTTCCTTCTTATTTCCTTTTTATGCAGCTCGAGAGACTAAGGGCACACACAAATCAAATCCCAACCCACCACAAAAGAATAGTGTTCTTAAGGGTGTTGTGAAACTATTGGGTTTGTTGCCGGATTGATTTGGAGGTCGATTGTGTGGAGCTCTCGAGTTAGCCTTCATCTTCTGCGTTTCACTTTCTTATAAGGTTCACCTTTAAATTCTTTTCCTTGTAAATTTGTTGTACTATAAACGTTGTTAATGAAATGTAAATGGTAAAATCTTGTTTTGATATTCGATGTCTAAATAAGGTGTTTGACGTTACATAAATGTCATTTTTGATATGATAAATGGTTAGGGTCACTTGAGTTTTGAGTTAGTCATTTACTTGGATGGATTAGTTTTAGTGGAGAGTAATAAAAGACAAGCAAACTAGGAACTAAGAGTTAGAAAAGTCCGAGTCACATTGAAATAAAATCTGAAATTGTTGATTTGTTTGAATTACTTCGAGACTCGTGTGGTATCCACAATCGACATTTGTTTTGTTTACCTTGGTTTGATACGAAATTTGTGCTAGGGAAATCAGCCCCTCGTTATTGTTATAGGTTATTTATAAACTTGTGTTGATATGTTAACCAAGTAAACCATGGTCATGTCAAACCGAATGCGTTATAATGTGTAAACTTTGGGTTGACCGCAAGTCCGCTTCACTTTAGATACATGACGAGGTTGCGATAGTACCACAACGTAAGTCATACTAGAGTCGAGTTATATCTTGAAGACAAAACCACTTACGTCGAACCTCCGTGTCAAAGATAACTACTCTAGCATTTCGTTGGGTATATCATACTCTCCAAAAAACTTGTAAGGAAACTACTAAGTGAAATGATTTCACAACAAACTCCGTAACAAAGTTTTCGGTACTATGTTGGGCTGACACGCCATAGCTTGTCCATAAGAGTGTGGTTGTTAGTAATAGGCTAAGGCCTTTTATTTTGTACAAACCTTACTTCAGGCCTAGGCCCAATTCTAGTGCCTTGTTGCTGTTGACACCGGACCTCAGTCCATGATGGTTCGGGGTGCTGATAGTTTAAGCAAGCCAAAAAAATAAAACGTGTAATGTATACCGGAAATAAATTATAAAGCTAAACTCATTTGTCACATATTTGGAGATTTCGACCTTAGATATGTACACTTATATCGACAAGTAAAACAAGAGTAAAGGCCTTCAAACAATGAAACAAGTGTCTAAAAACGTAAGTCATATAATAATGTTTACATAACGGATTTAACGACAACGTGTAAACCAACTTATATCATAAAGATTTCTAGTCGCACATTGTAAGAACCAAATTTTAATAATTAAACGAAGGCTACTATATCATTTTGACTTCGACTTTAACTTACGTATTTTCTAAATACAATTAGAAAGTAAATAGACTAATAATAACTTTGACAAAACCATTTTGTGACAACTTAAATAAGTATATATACATTTGTATACTTACTAGTGGAACATTGTGATTATTTGTTTTAAATCAAACTTTGGATTTAAAACCATTTTGATGTCAACATAAAAAGTATATATATTCTCGTATACTTACTAGTAAAAGCCATTTTAATGATTTTTACAAACTTATGACCAGTATTAACACAATTATAAAAATCATTGAACCACTTTAAGTAAGTAAGACTTAAAAACGATGAACTAAAACATTGCCCTCCTTATCTAGGTCGCGCGTGTCGGGTGCAGCTCCACAATCATCACTAATCCCACATTTGGATTGCACATTTGCTAAGGTGAGTTTAATAGCCCCACTTTTACTTGATAAATTGTTTTATACATTTTGGGGTGAGAAATATGCAAAACATCTTATGGACCAAAACTATCACATGATTACTATTACGTGGTTTAGCCTAAGCCCTTGTGTCCCTAGATAATGCCCTTTTTCATGAACCGTCAATTCCCCATTGGGAAACGCGAATGTTATAAATAGATCTATTGAGAGTGACTCCTCCGTTCGGTTGGCCATGCTTAGGCCAAGGCGAAACGTATACCATGTCGAATTCAAGTGTTGAGGGACAAAACGCTTGCTATGGGCCCCTATATTGTATGACATCTTTTAGCATCTGAAGCTATGCGTAGTATCGGTTGCATGAACTTAGAGCTAACGAAATAGACTTTCATTCCATATATCATTATATTAGCTTGTAATGATTATATGTCTTTGCTTATTGTCCAAACTTACTATTTTAATTTAAACCTATGAACTCACCACTTTTAGGTGACCTTTTTAGCATTTTTTTCTCAGGTGTTTAAGTTATGTTCATGAAGGCAAGGCAAGAAGCGGGTAAATGGTCGTAGTAGTATTAAAGAAGTGTTTTTACACTTAAGCGATGTTTTACATTGGGACCACTAAAACTAATGGGTGTGCCCATTTATCTAAATAATGTTGTAAGATAATGTTTTAAAGTATTTTATGAAATTAAACGGAGTATGTATTCCGTTCTTTATTACTTGTGTTATGATTCACCAATCCCGTAGCGCTCGATAACACGTATGCTTCCGCTAAACAAAATTTGGGGGTGTTACATATCATTAGCATCATCGTCATCATATTAGTTCATGCATGGTTTTGCATTTTTCATTCAACGTAAAATTTTCATATTAAATAAGCATCGCGTAATTAATTATTTTGAAACATTGATCCGACACTTCCAAAAATATTCCTAATATATTTTTATACTCATTTTAAGACTATAAAAATTATATTATTAATTTACCGGATGTTTTCAATTTATTTCGTATATAAATTGTTATGTTTATATAATTACGACGGTTTTAAGTAAATTCAACCGATAAATATTTATTCAATCAATTCTTGTAAGAAATGTATTTTTATAATTTTTATGACTTCAATATATTTTATTTGGATCCGTTAAAATTTATTTTTAGCTAACGCTACCCTACAAGCTTAAATATGTACACAAGTTACTAATTATTCCTAAATAACTAAACATTTACTTCAACATAAGTATGCTTAAGTGATCAAAATATATTTGGTCTTTTCTTTTTCATATATGTCGACCAACTTGGGTGAGTCATTTAACTTGTAAAATATCTCTTTCAAGTATATTGTATTATACTCCTAAATATCATCACATCCAACTCATAATTTGCAAAGTATAAAAGCTCAAAACACTCTCTTCCTCTCCTCTTGCTAGAACCGGCAACCACAAGGATCAAAGAAGGGATCATCAAAATATTTTCAAGACAAGTTTTATCCACTCTAGTATCACTCTTGATTAAGGTTGTGCAATAAAAACCTTGGGTGATTAGGAAAAACCTTTGCTCATAAACCTCATCAAGTTAACTAGTAAGCATCTCATATTCATGATCAAATTTCATATTCATTTTTATATTCATTTCATTAAGCTTGAGAAAACATGCAAGTCATATGATGTTATACCACTTTTTCATTGTTTTTTAAGAGTTATATATATTTATGTCATCCTATAATTACTCCTTGTAATATATCACTCTTGGTGATGTCTAGGAACCCATGACACCCTAAGAAGGTGTATGGTAGGATTTGAATAGCTTCGGAGTTGTTTTGAATTGGTTAGAATAGGTTTGGCGCTTGAAAAACTCATTTCGACAAGTTTTCTAAAGGGTCTGTCCTTATTTTCGAAATCTGGAAATCTCGACAGTAAATAAAAATTTTAGGCCTAGATATTTAGAAAATACACTTTAAAACGCAGCGTGGCAGCTTGAGCGGGTTAAAACGGAGCTATTACGAAAAAGTTATGCTATTTTGAAGTTTGTGACGAAAACTATAAAATTCTGAAAATTCAGCATGTTATGTCTACTTTGTACGAGTCTAAAATGAGGCTTAGGCGTTATGAAATGTGTCGACTTATCAAAAATATATTAGTATACTTTAATATGAAGCTAAGGACATATAAAACGTAGAAAAGCGGTTTGTAACGATTAATTTATACACGTTTACACAAAGTTGCCGTAACTTTATTATATAAGAAAAATTAGTATATTTCTATTAGACAAACTTTACGTCAACAAGGGACCATGTTGAGGGTCGTTTTTAACATGGATGTAGTACTTTTTACAAAATGATGTCTTCTAGTAAAAGTAAGTTCGCCTAGCCTATTTTCCAAAATGTCCAACCGTTCGTCAAGCGGAGTTGTAACGAATAAAATACGGTCACTTAAACTTTGCCGAAAACCACCCTTAAACTATATCTTGGGCAAAAGTACCATACTTAACCTATATTTTTCTTTATGTTCGAGACCTCTAGGATGAAATCTTAAATGCTAAAACTTTGAGATAATGATACAAGCTTCCCAAAACCGTTGAGTTTGTTTCCTAACACTCGACGTGCACCATTTTACGACTAGATTTTCGAGGCCGTTTAGTCACTTTCATGAAAATTTCAACGACATTATTTTAAGACGAAAAGTTATAATTTCATAATAAATCACTAAATGATTATCGTAGGATATCATTTCAACGTAAATACATGTAAAGTAATTTAAGAATGGTCAAGACGTTACGAGATTATTTTTCGACGATAAGTGTTCTTTTCAGAAATTCACAAGTGGTATATATATCATACGAATTGCATGTGTAACATTATATCATGACTTATTACATATCATATCATTCATAATAGGTCAAGTTTAGAGATTCACGCTACATTTCGGTGTATCCACTTTTGCCATCACATCATTGTCCATGTGAGTTTCATAGCCCCTACTCTTTTAATTGTTTTGAATTATTTTGGGGGAGATACATGCTCAATTATTTTTATGACAATCATAATTATTTGCAAACTATATGTTTATCTGAACTGAATGTTTAGTCATATTCTATATCATAAATCATGGAGCTAAATGTCTTGGTATTATCATTGAGATAAATGTCTTGGTATTATCATAGAGCTAAATGTCTTGGTATAATCATTGAACTAAATGTCTTGGTATAATCATGAACTAATGGTCTTGGAATTATTTGAAACAACACTCATATGTGTTATATCAATTGAATATTGTTAGATTAAGTAATGTATTGAATATAAACTATACACATTTTGGCAATGGGTTGTGAACACACAGGTTGCAAGTTTTGTATGGGCGGAACTTGGAGCTGAGTGGATTCACAATGCCTTTGCTGCATAAACGATTTTGAAAGGTTTTTCATTTCAACGCAAACTCTATGAACTCACTCAACCTTTGTGTTGACACTTTTTAGCATGTTTTATCTCAGGTATCTAAGGCATTCACTTCATGGCATGCATATAGACATATCATAGAGTCGTGGAGACAACGCGTCATACATAGGATTTATGCACTTTAAAACATCGTTTGGCTTGTAATAAATTTATTTCCGCACAAGTTGATTTTCATTTGGGACCTACACTTTGTAAACTCTGATTATTTTATTAAATCAAGCGATGTATTTTCCAAACGACACTTTAGGTCGTTCAATATATCATGTACTGTGATGCTATACATGATCAATCCCAGGAATTCCATTCCGCTGCAAAACAGGTAAATTGGGGGTGTCACAGATTGGCATCAGAGCTTCGGTTATAGAGAACTAGGTTGCATCATTGACCCTAGACTATAACTACATCATCATAGCATCTCATCATTTCATCATGAGTGCATGTTCACTTTACATGCGGTTTATACGTACATTTTTCGAGTTATTTACTTTCATTTCAAATCTATTGTCACATAGATGCCTTTAAATACCCATCCCATTATCATTTCCTCCTACTCCAATGTGGAGAATGCCTTGTCATTCCTTATCACAATTTTAATATCAGCTGATTCATAACCGATAACGTCGAATGCCGAGATAAACCTTTAAGTAGGGCAAAGTCACTCTCACTCCTTTGTTTCACTACTAACATGTCGACTTACACGTTATTCACACATTAAGTCACTAGACCATCATACATTTGAAGCACTTACGACACCTCATAACCCATCTTTTGGGAACCCGTCGATTATTTTGAAAAGTAACCTCAAAATTATCACCTCACATCACATCTCTTTAGAGCGCTTATTCTTAACATAGGACTTTTCTACGTCTCATTTTTCCTCTTATTTTGAAAAGTTATGGCACCGAAGAAAGCTGCACCAGAAATGACACACCAGCTATCCAAAGGTATATAGAGGATAGTATAGCCGAGGCACTAAGGAAAGAACGAGCAGCGGTAGTAGCTGCTGCTGAGGCCACGGCTGAATGCTGCTAGACTTGCTAACTGCTACAGGGAGCTGCGGAGGATCCGGAGTTCGAAATTGTACATACAAGGACTTTAAGAACTGTGATCCCACAAAGTTCAAAGGCACAGAAGGAGCCACTTCTATGGTTCGATGGTTTGAGAAGATGGAGTCTGTGTTTCTTCTATGCAATTGCCAAGATGACTACAAGGTGAAGTTTGCCACTGGTACACTCTTAGATGGCGCAATGTCATGGTGGAATTTGTATCGCGACCTATTGGTATCGAAAATACTTACAAGCTCACGTGGGATCAATTCAAGAGGTTGTTGACAAAGAAGTATTGTCCACGAACGGAGGTGAAGAAATTAGAAACGGAATTTTATGAGTTAGTGATTGTTGGTTATGACATCGAGACCTACATTAGGAGGTTTCAAGAATTGGCTGCACTATGTCCATCAATGGTTTGGACAATGAGAAACTACTGGAAAATTTCATTGGAGGACTTCCACAATGTATTCAAGGAGATGTAACTTCTTACGATCCACAAACAATTGAAGAAACTATCGGGATAACTCAAAAACTCATGGCTCAAGTCGTGAAAGGGGAAAACATTATCAACAATAGCACCGTAACAACAACCACAAAAACCAAACTAGCAACAACAAAAGGAAATGGGAAAATGACCAGGGAGGTTATGATAACGACAACCAAAGCTGTAACACTAATCATCATCAACAACAGAATAGAGGGCAAAACCGCAATGGTTTATGTTCTTGCATCAATGGAAGCGAGAGGTTATCTTTGGAACCTACCCACTATGTAATCGATGTAAGTATCATCACTCGGGTCTTTGCCTTGTTAAGTGCTACAAGTGTCAAAACTAGGACACCATGCGGAATTGTAGAGAGCAAGACCATAGTTACATGTTTCGGATGTGGGGAGCAAGGACACTATCAGAACCAATGTCCCCAGAACCAAGGTTAAAAAGTTGAAGGAGCTCATGGGAAAGCAAATATGTTAGAAGGAGGAGAAGCTCAACAAGGTATCAACAACGCGAAAGACTTAAGAAGTTCGGAAACTAACAGTCTTATTTTTTCCTTATGTATTATGTCGTACTAAGTTTATGTCTTCCATCGTATCTGAATCTTTATAACTTAGGATGTATTCTTGTTTGATAAACCACTTGTTGTAAAATATTCTCATCTAGCGTACTTTCTTTTTTGCTTAGATTTGTTATCACTTACGAAATTTTACTTCCTTCTACTTTAGCGCCATTTTAACGATTACGGTTTAAATCTATTAAAACATTGAGAGTTATAACAACTAAACCGAACGTCACATTATCGTTCCTTAATTATACATAGCCTAGCTAACTATGTCTAATTCTGGAGGGATCATGTTATGTTGGGAGCAGTTATTTATAAGTCTTAGTGCAAGCCGGGTTTTCACATATTCATAAAAGTCAAAGTGTTACTCATGGGAGATTCATCTAATATTTTCTTTACTATGATGTTTTATGCGCTCTAAATCATCGATAACCATAACGACATCTCTTCATGTCTTCTCTCCGCGTTATTCATCACAAACTCAAAAATTCGATAGACTAACACGAACTGAATTGGGGACTGGGAATTCCTTTTTGGTGAGGTGAATGTGACAACTTCGCAATTTGGGTCATTTCTCAAATTTACTATTCATCTCGGGAATTTACTATTCACAGGTTACTATTCAAAATTTTACTATTCACCATTTTGAGGGTCAAGTAATATTCCGAGAACGTTATTTCAAAATTTACTATTCACGAAACCTTATTCATTCAGGACAAAATCACTATTCAAATTTCACTATTTCATCATTTATCATAAACTAGGTTTACGAGTATCAATTTCGCGTAACCTAAATGGTTTAGCTGCGAATTCATGAACAATCATCAAAGACATTTCATATAGACTAGGTTTAGTCTACATATAATTTGGCATTATTACTAATCTTCCGTTCAATTGCTATCCATCTGATTGGCTACTGAATTAGTGCAGTCATTAGTTCTTTTGTCTGTATAATTGCTATCCATGTTACTAATCTTCCGTTCAATTGCTATCCATCTGATTGGCTACTGAATTAGTGCAGTCATTAGTTCTTTTGTCTGTATAATTTTGGATAGTTGTTTTACATGAGGCCTAGGTAGACAAATTATCTACATTTTTTTGTGTGTATGCAGCTATCTCAATTAGTGCTGTTATAGGTGATAACCTTTTACATGTTCAGCCATCCATACATGCATATTTATAGGTGATAAACTAGTTGACCACAAACAGACTTTGGCATTATTATTGAATAAATAATGTGATAACCCCTGTATAATACCATTAGAGCATCTACAATGCTTCAAATGGGCAAAAGCTTTTTCTTATTCTAAGAAGTCTTTTAGTAGTGTTTTTAGCATTGCAACAATATCTTTTTAAAATCTTTTTGAAAAGCTTTACACAAAGACTTGGCATACACCAAGTCTTTCTCAAAAGCTTTAGTTAATAAGTATAGTATGCATTTACTACATTAAATGCTTCAAGTCATTGAAGACTTGAAGCATCGGAGATCTTTCTTAGTAAAGATGCCTTTTAGCTTATGTAAGAGTGTTTATGCCTTTTAGCAAAGATGTCTTTTAGCTTATATGTTATCAAAGGGAAAAGATCACTTTCCAGTTTTAAAACACCCACCTCCTCACCCAAAGCAATAGACATAATCACAACCGAACATGATCCCTGCATATGAGATAATGGCACCTCGCAGATCGATATCTCATTTAAAAAACAACTCACGTTTTTAAAAACTTAAAAACCGCTAAATAACACTTTAATACATTTTCATTATCTACAACTTTACAAACATACATAAAATTCATAATGTTGTAAAAATTATATATGTTGTGTTATTAACCATCCACGCAAATCATACAATTATTTATAATTACTTTAAAAAATAAAAAACCAAAAAAAAAAAACTAAAACAAAAACTAAAACCAAAACTAAAACCAAAGAAACAATTGTTTTATAATATTGTTTGACAATTCTAAAAAATGTATTTTAGTTAACAAAAAACAACAAACAAATAATTATAAGTCATGCCCGCCCAATGGGCGGGCATCGAAAACTAGTATATATATATATATATATATATATATATATATATATATATATATATATATATATATATATATATATATATATATATATATATATATAGTAGAGATCCGATGAGAAGTAAATTAAAATAAGAAATGGTGAGAAGTGACCAAAACTACGCATTTGAGATGCAACGACTTGCATTAGATGCATTTCTATTCATATAGATGCAACATCTTGAGTTTCGAAAGTTAATTTGATGTATAGATGGTGCAAATTGATTTTCATGATTTTGGCACGTGCAGAGGAACAAAAAATAAGAGAAATCTTGAAATGCATCTAATATACATATATGCATCAGATTAAGAGCTAGAAAATACACTATGGTGCGTTATAATGCATCTAAGATTATAGGGATGCATCTAATTTAGGTCGGTGTATCTCGGATTTGCGGTTATAGTTCTTCTTATTCCTTCTTATTTTAAGTAATCTTCTTATTTGATCCTGACTATATATATATATATATATATATATATATATATATATATATATATATATATATATATATATATATATATACATACATACATACATACATACATACATACATACATACATACATATATATATATATATATATATATATATATATATATATATATATATATATATATATATATATATATATATATATATATATATATATATATATATAGGGAGGGTTAACGTGAGATCAAACTTAAAGTTGTAAAAATAAGATCAAGTTTAAAAAACCACTAAAACATTTATAAATAACAATTTTAGCAATGATACACATAAAAATAATATTTTAATACAATTTAACATATTAGCAACTAATAACCAAATGATACATGAGTTTGGATTAGTGATACACCTGATACACATTACACTAATAAATATTTCAAAATATGATACGCATAAAAAAAACGTGAAACACATTACACTTCTAATCAAAGTGTATTAGCTAGGTTTCGTAAATTTTAAAAAGAAATCTATCCAAACTTTAACAATTTTAGTTGTAGTTAATAAAAAATTAATTTTTGTTGTAAGGAGAGTGTCGCTTGTCAAATTTTAGTTGGATCTTATTTTAACAACTTTAAGTTTGATCTTATTTTATCTAGATTCTATATATATATATATATATATATATATATATATATATATATATATATATATATATATATATATATATATATATATATATATATATATATATATATATATATATATATATATATATAATGTTGTATTCTATCATTATCATATTAGATCTGATACTTTCTGATTTACTCTTAAAATGAATCTGGGCCATTAGATGAGTTTGATCAAAGGTTAAGATTAAAAGTGCCAAAATTGCAATTAAATAAAAAATAAGGATTTCTTTTGTAATTAAATAAAATGCTGAAAGGGTATTATTGGTATTACACTTTAACTAAATAAAATGATTTCACATATACCCCTTAAAAACCGTCATAATTAACTGGTCATTTTTATCTCTCTTCTAATTTCCAAAACCTAGCCACCACTTTCACAACCTCCATCCAAATCCAGATCCAAAATTGATTTTTATTATGTATAATCGTTGGCCATTAAAAACAAAAACACCGAAAATATACGGATCCGAAAATATACAGATCCAAAATCGATATGGCTGGGTCGTGGTTCCAGTTTGGTGGCGCCGCCTCTCAAGGTGGATGGGAATCATGGTTTTTTGGGTTGCTCATTGAAAACAACAATACTAAAAATGGTGTGTATATATTTGAATATGGAAAATGTCACCATCTTTCTCAGTATATATTCGTGACATCACAATGATCACATGATCAATTGATTGGTAATGTCTTTTTCTTTTTTGTTTCTTCTTTTCCTTTTTTAACGCTTTTTTATTAAATTTATTCCTGTAATTTTTTTTCCTGTGATCAATTGATTGGTGATGAAGGTTAATGAAACTACTAGGAAATACGTGTTGAAAAGATGTAGGTAATATTCAATTGATTTTTATATATTTTAAGTGATTTGAGATTGTGATTTTAAAGAAGATATAAAATAATAACAACAAAACGAAAACGAGTAGTAAAAAATTGAAAGTGACATAATTCCTTCAGATTGGTTGTGAATATGTTCAAGGTCTTTGTAAGTTTATGTGTTTGTAATATGTCACTTTAGCATTTTAAGTTTAAGGTTCGAATGTGTAAAGTATGATTAGTCATACACTTTTGTAATAATGATAGGAAATGATGGATCAAAGATATGGTATTTAAGTGGGATGACAGATACGTTTATGGCATGGTTGTTGCTACCATTTTATTATGTTCAATATGTGTAAGCTTAACATTAAAAACGATGTATATTCGACGGTAAAAGCTTTAGTGGATGAAAGAAGTTTTTTAAGGGTATATTGTTTCGGGTATGTTTTTTTAGTTGTTACGGTTTAAAATTGCATTAGCTATTATTAATAAGATTAAATATTTATTTTTTGTTTCAAAACAAGTATCGTGTTTTTGGTGCTTTATAAATACGTCTTTGATTGAAGTTTATGTGGCCACAGGAAACATACATGTTTTTGAAAGGCGTGGACCTATGTTCTAATAAATTTGATGAATTGGAAGATAAAGTAAAGAGTGGCATGTTTTTGGAAGGCGTCACAATGTGGACACCGCAACATATCATGTTCTAGAAGAGGGCACACATGTTTTTGGAAGGCGTGCGGTACAGCGATGCAATATGTTAGTGGAAGTCTGCACATTCTTAGAAGAGTGCACACATGTTTTTGGTTGACGTGTACATATATACTTAACAAGATACATTTGTATTTGAATTGTATTTCATTTTATATCAATTTTTGTGTATACTATTTATATTTTTGGTTTGTTATAAATTTAGAGGTTACGTGCATATGTTTATGTTTTTTGTTATAAATTTCGAAGATTAAAAAATGTACGCTAGAAACATATGTGCAATTATCATTTTAAGCAATACAAGTTTGATTTATAACCAATTGTACACAAAAAAACATATGTAAATTTACAATATTTATAAAAAAAACATATATGCACTTCATTTTCAAACATGTATACTGAAAAAAAAATCCGAAAATTAAGGGAATTTAAAAACGTTTTTTAATTAAAAATTTTCAAAAAGAAATTGAAATGGTGTTTGACTATTATGCCCTTTTCAATTAAATAAAAATGTTTATTAATACTAAATTCCTATTGGTCTAAATGAGTACTGTAAAGTACTGCATCTAATAATGGTACTGCATAGAACGCACCCCTATATATATATATATGTATACTTGTGGCAAAACCCGTCCGATGGACGGGTATGACTTGTGGTTTTTAATTTTAGGATGCAGTAGAGCAAAAATATATTAAAAAGTAATTAAAAGTTAAATGAAACGGTTAAGATTTATAATTGACGTTACCATAATTCATAAAACGGCTAAAAACAGGTAAGTATTTATATTTTTTGGTTTTTATTTTTAGGATTTAGTAGAACAATTATATACTAAAAAGTAATTAAAAGTTAAATGAAACGGTTAAGATTTATAATTTATGTTACCATAATCCATAAAACGGCTAAAAGAAGGCAAGTACTTTGATTACGAACATGTTTTTCTTTTTCATGTTGATCATGGGATTCCTCATTAGGGACAACTAACACATAAACGTACTTTTGTTAAGAGCATTAGTTTGTCTACTTAGAATTAGTTATCTTAGAACAAACTGAAGGAAATTTTACACACACAATTGTACTTGTAGGTTAGGCTGATTGCTTGCTTGGGGCTAGGTTGTTGAGGAAGGGTAAGTCGGCACTATTTAAACCTTTTGGAATATATTAGAGGTCAATAAGTAGGCGGAATGGCGTTTAAATTGACTCATTATCAGACGGAGCTGAGGAACGCCGGGAACGGGCTATTACTTTTGTCTTCGACAAGTCCTCACCTTCTCAAAGCTCTTCAAGTAACTTTACTAATTTTTGTAGTGTTTTGGTATTTATACTTTCATCAAATGTACTAATTCGGAACTATGGGGCCAGCTTTTGGACGCCTATTCCCTCTGTGAAAATGTTTGTGTTGGGCCGGAAAAGGGAGGACTTTATGAAATCGGTCCTGGGTTTCCAAGATGACCCCGGCTGAGGGTTGCCACAAAGCAAAAACCAATTATGTTTTGTCTCATTTTGGTGTTCGGACTTTATTTTGTCTTGTTTGGTACTTATTCTGTAATTTAGCGTGCTAATCTGATAAACGATGTAGCCGAGCCACTAAATGACCAAGGTAGTACCAAAACGGAACATTGAGATAAGTTACTATTTAGCGACATTAGTCCTTTTGTATTTTGTATCTAATGATGGTTTGTGTGGATTGCAAATTGTTTTTGTTGTTTGCATAGGATCAAGCTATAGTTTACTAACTTATCGAATTATCTTATTTCCGCATGGTAGTGTATATAAATAGAGTATGGTATCATATATTCACATGATTAATGACCACTTGATGTTTTCACCTAGCAAGGTTTCTATTTCTACTCATAATCAGCATATTTTAACTCTAGTGTATTCTTGTTGAAGCAAATGGAGAAACTTCTATCTAGGGCGAGAACATCAACGGACTCACCCACCATGCAATATGCAATGCATCCAGTTATTAAGAAACTGATTGCTAAGGAACTGGTGCGACATCCTGATATGGAAGTGAATATCTCACTTGCATGTTGCATCCGTGATGTGTTGAGAAGTATGGGTCATATCGGTCAATACAATGATGACCAATTGAAGGTACAAAACATCTGAACGAGCTTTTGATTCAACTCGGCGAGAATCTTTAGAGGATTTTTGTTGTACACTTGTACTATATTAAAGCTCCAAGTAATTGCCTTTTCCTTTGTCCATGGTGTACAAGATTTTTATGAAATGGTTGTAAACACGTTCGAGAAATTAGCTTCTGTATCTCATGGATGCTATATTTATACAATAATGTCTAAGGTTCTAAAAACCTTAAGCAGTGGTAAATTTTCGGTGGTATGGATGTCTGACCTGCAGCTGGACGGACTAATAGTTCGACTATTCAGACATTTTCTAGCTGTTTCTTAGTAAGCCCACTAATTCTCTGCTAGTAATTTTTTGGCCGTTATAGGAATGTCCTGATTAAACAGATTAGCACCATTTTCGTGCTAAAACACACTGCTTTTAATCTCAAAGACTCCATGCCTTAATTGTTTTGTAGCTATAAATATTGTTGGCATATTTTTCTATAGTGAACAAACCATATATATACCCAAACCGGAATAATCCATAGATTTATTGATATATGGTTTATAAATATGTTGGGTATATATATGGTTTATAAATATATATATATGCTTTTCAACAAATCATTTGAATACAACAACAAACCGTACATTCAAATAGAACCAACCCAACCCCATTTTGACCAGTGTCATAATAACCCAATCTGACCCGTAACTAAATCCAGCCCCGACCCATCGAATTTGTCTACATACCTAAATGGTTTGACAGCAATAATCCCTTGGCCAAAATCCAGACCTTAGGTTCTGACTCCAAGCCTACAACGATGCTGAAATAAATGTCCTGCATCAAGTATCTAAATAAGACAGAAAACCAATGTTGTTCAATGAATGTAACACATAACAAGCGGTACAACATATTTCACACCTGTAACCTACATGTTTTACTATGTAGTATCATGGAATACGATTTCCCAGGATTCTTCCAATGGAGCGTGCATAGCTTCCCGAGCTCTTGTGTCTGTTCGCTTATCTTCCGTCGCCTCACCCTTGCCGCCAAACTTTGTGCTGATCAGGGTACATCATCTGAAATAGCTGTCATACACCACGAATACATATAAAATCAGTATCATGGCATACCATTTCCTTTGAACAGATACCATGTTAATTAAAAGCTATTTCGGCTTTCTTGTTAGAAGAAAGATCATTTTTGTTTAGCAAAAACCTAACTTCCCGAGATCTTGTGTCTTTTCACTTCTCTTCCGTTGCCTCACCATTGGCCCCAAACTTTGTGCTGATCAGGGTACAAAATCTGAAATAGTTGTCATACACCACGAATACATATAAAATCAGTATCATGGCATACCATTTCCTTTGAACATATACCATGTTAGTTAAAAGCTATTTCGGCTTTCTTGTGAGAAGAAAGCTCATTTTTATTTAGCAAAAACCTAACCAAACCATATGTTAGATGAAAACAGGTCAAAGTCACCCAAAGTGTATTTTACATAAACCTCATAAACTCTTTATGTCAAAACAAATTAGATTGAAACTAAAATGATTTAACATTAAATATTTAGTAAAACTCAATTAAAAAAGCTAAAAAATTATTTGTGAATCTAACCCAATTCAACATGTATTAAAAATTTGCTCGCTATCAAATCTGCCCCACCCTCCCATTTGTCCACCTCTACATCTAGAATACATAATAGACGTCTGGCGTAGGGTTTGTAGCAACAGGTCCCATAGAGCCCTAAATATAAAAAATGTCAATTAAGTTTTGGATCAAATGATTAAATAAGGTAGTGAACTGCATAACATAAAGATGCAAAAGTTGTTTTTTGGAAATTGAGGTTCTTTTGTTGCTACAGGTTGGTGCGATTAACATGAAAATCACACCTCAATCAAATTCTGTATATACAACGCACTCCATAAAAAAGTGGGCTTCACTTCTGCACTATCAGTTTCATCAGTAGAACTGCTATCAAAGACCAATTGAATCAAAACTTAAGTTTCAATTCATTCGTCCGTCAACTATACAATCATAAAAAAATTGTATAAAACACAACATATTTTCCGAGAATCAAACAACAAAAAAACAACTTGTGCTTTGATTTACTCACTTGAATATTTGATTTAATAAACAACATAAGCTCCATGCACAACCACTAAACACTAATCTCTTATATTGTGAAGTGATCTGGTATCAATGGATCAACATAGAATATCACTTAAATATAGAGTCATAGGTTATATCATAATATAATTTGTGAACATTATACCTCAAAAACATGAAGAGCTCTCTGAACATCTTATTATAAAAACATCACGTTAATAGGCATACGAAAGATCTAATTCTATGAGCAAATGCCTTAAAAATATGGTATTCTGACCTGTAACCAAACCATTAATCAATTCCTGTAACAAAAAGTAAAAGTTACCGAAAAAAAATGAACTGCAATATTTGAAGTAATGATGATTTCATATACATGCTCATAACATCATACCATGGAGTTGACTCATGAAATGATAGAGAAATATCGCTGTCACATCGGTATTCTTTAGTCAATGATCTGCATTTTGAAGTTATTAGTAATCCGAAAATCACATTTTTTTCTCTACGCCATCAAGGACATCGCTCAATGCCCTAGCAAACATCTTAAACTATAAGGTATTTGGCTGACGTGATTTATTACGCAAAAGAAAGCATTGGAAAGTAAATATCACCGTCACTTTTTTCGGATGTGGTTTGCTTATACAATAATCATTCAGGATGTTATCCTGTTTTGTTCTTTTGACTTCCTCCAGTTCAGGACAACCTCGAAATATCCTTTTAATACACGCCTCATTGGCATATGTCACCGAGATAAGATACAATTTCTTAAGGTTTGGGAGATTAAAATCCATGCTTTCATTTTCATTAATGACAATCTTACCCGATTAACCACAAGGTCTCGCTCTGGAACAACTCACCACAAGAGTCACAGGAACATACCCTAAGATCTGAAGGTATAGCTCTTTTGAAGAGCAAGAAACAACTCCAGACACCCACGAGTTTATATTGGATGGGGTTTCTCCACTATTTTTTCTCAGAGTGCAACTAAGGTGGAACTTTTCGACCTTGATGTGGTCTTGAGAGGCAAGAAGATTCGTGACATATTGTCTGAATCTCTTAGACCACTCTTTAGACTATTTTTGACGTGGATATAATTCATCATCAAAGTCAAGATTGGTGATTGAGGCCCTGAAAGGCTTCAATCTATACATCTATATATGGGCCAGTGAGAGCTTCTATAAAGCATAGCTGTTAATTACAACATCTGTGTTAACAAAATGGACTAATGTAATCCAGCAGACACCTTATTCTTTTGTAGTTACGCCTACCTCTAAACCGTTTACTGGTAAATATAAATCAGATGAACATCCGGTAGCAAATAAAAGTAATATCTTTCATTGTGCCAATAGGAATTTGCATCCAACTCAGGCAGCACAAGGGTTGCATTCATAGGCTTCAATCTATACCTCTATATATGGGCTAGTGAGAGCTTTATATAAAGGGTTAATAACCTTTTAAAGCACTATACTTGTCAAGAATGGTAGTTTTTTTTAGCGAACTAAAAAAATAACTCTTTTAGACATTAATGTTGACATTTTTGTCTTTCTTTAAGTATTATGACCATATTATTACCATTTTACCATTTCTGAATTTTTTTCGAAATTTTTTCCAATTTTTTTTTGAATTTATTCTTTCGAAATACTTTTTTTTCGAAATTTTTGTTCCAAATTCTTTTTTTCTGAATTTTTTTTTCGAAATACTTTTTTTCAATTTTTTTTCTGAAACGTTTTTTTTATAATTTTTTTTGGGACACGCGAAAAAAATTGAATTTTTTTGTAATATTTTGTAATAAATAAATTTTCGATAAAAAATTCACTTGTGACAAAAAAAATAATCAAAAGTGAATAAAAAACAGGTGAAAACGTATAAAAACGAAGTAAAACGTATAAAAAAATTTTCTCGTTTTTTTTTCGAAATTCTTTTTTTTTGAATTTTTATTTTGAAATAATTTATTTTTAGAATTTTTTTTGTGACATGCGTTTTTTTTTTAGATTAAAAAAATTCTCTGATTTTTTTTTCGAAATTCTTTTTTTTTGAAATTTTTTTCTGAAATAATTTTTTTAGAATTTTTTTTGTGACGTGCGATTTTTTATTTTTATTTTCTAGATTAAAAAAATTTTCAGAATTTTTTTTTCGAAATCCTTTTTTTTTATTTGAAATATTTTTCAAAGGGTAAAATGGTCATAATACTTAAAGAAAGACAAAATTGTCAACATTAATGTCTAAAAGAGTTATTTTTTTAGTTCGCTATGCAGAACTGCTATTGTTGACAAGTATGGTGCTTTAATAGGTTATTAGCTCTTTTATAAAGCATAGCTGTTAATTACAGCATCTGTGTTAACAAAATGGACTAACATAATCCAGCAGACACCTTATTCTTTTGTAGTTACGCCTACCTCTAAACCGTTTACTGGTAAATATAAATCAGATGAACATCCGATAGCAAATAAAAGTAATACCTGTCATCATGCCAATAGGAATTTGCAACCAACTCAGGCAGCACAAGGGTTGCATTCATAATTCTTGCAGCAAGAACAACATTACAGATCTGCATAACGGTATATCCACAATTTCATTACAGTTAATGCGTATAAAATATGATAAGAAGTGTCGTATTAAACTTCAGTAAAAAAAATCCAAAAAGTACACAAGGAGCATTTCATCAATCTAAAAAACTAAGCCAAAGCGCGAGATACAACAACTATTTCCCCAGAAACATGTCGGAAATATCTGCAACAAATTGAATTGATCAGTAAAGATACGCTTACACGGACACATCAGTCTAATATGCAAAACATCAACACCATGCAGTGATAAATATTATTAGAAACATAAATGTACAATTTTTTATCTCCAAATTTCCACCACTCGGGTTCATACCATTTGTCCCTCCTGAAAACCCTCAATAAGTGGTGAGATACTACTTTAAATGAAGATTTGAAAATGAAAATTATATCATACAAAGCTATTTAACCAAGTCACTGCTTGGAGTAAACAACACCAGATACACCCAATATATACACGGGGCTTATTTACATGGTTTGGAAGAATAGCACCAAAGGCATCTGCGTAACAAATAACAACTTTAATTTTTTTTTAACATGTTCAATATATAACATCATGTGCAATTGTGATGCATACAAATATTCAAATAAATGTCATTATTGATCTTTACATAGATTAATTGGTGGAGGTTCTCAAGGAGACCAACAACTCCAGTAACATGTGGGCAAGACATAGAGGTACCAGACTATGTTATATGGAAAGACTGGTTTTGTATCTCAGTGTATGCTGCAATCATATTCACTCCAGTTGTGGTAATATCAGGCTGTACATATATGTAAAATAAGGATGATCAGACTAATTAAACGTAAAAGTGAAATAATTAAATATGATTCGCTTAAGATAATGGGTTTAATTACAAAGTCATGCTACATAAAGTAATCAAGCTTTCTTGCATGAATCTCAAGTGCAAGTTCTTACATATCTTACCACATCTCTACCTTGTATCACATAGACAATTAATAAATCAAAATCCTATTTTTACTAATCTAACTGCAAAATAACCACGCACGAAGGTATAGCCAGCAACATCGATGACCCGTACACACCTTGTAGTAAATAATGGATCATAAAAACAAAAAAAAAAATAGATAATTTTTGTAACTATGGTCGACAAAAGATTACCTTGTCAATGCATAAGCGATTGTAAGCGATTAAGCACAAATAATAGTATTCAATAGCCATATAGAACACTTCAAATTTGTCTTTAGATGATTGAACGTCGCCACGTGGACCATTTACAACCTTATACGTGAATAAAAAGAGAAATTTTAAAAGTCAAAACTAATAAGGAGTTGATGAAACCAAACTATAAGAATGCATTAACTCTCACCATGGCTCGGTTCCATGAGTTATCTGCCGTAAACTGAGCAAGAACGTTCACCCTTCTTTGGGTTAAATGCACCAATCACAAACCCTAATCACAGTACCTACAAATATACATATAAATAGATTTAAACATAAGAATATGAGAGTTATATACTTTTAACACATAAACTTAAGATTACTAAAAGAAACTTACATTGATCAATTGTTGTACCAAGCATAATTTTGCAAAAAAATAATCGAATGATTCACAGGAGGAGTCTAATGTCGTGAGTTTTAGGATGGTTTAGTGAATGATGAGATTAGGTTAACATAGAATTGTGAAAGCTATAATGAAGGAATAAATATCTTCTATAGAATTTGTGCCATATTTTGTAAACCGATTTATCCATTAAATAAGGGTAAAGTCGTGACTCGAAAAAAAACAAAGGCTTCTTGGGAGGCAACTCATATTTTGTTTCTTTTTTATTTGTGTGTCATATATCTTTTCATTATTGTATGTTCTCATGTTTGAATTTGTGAAAATGCTTTATTTTGTCTTTAACCTCGTCTTAATTACATATAAAGGTATTTTACAAAAATGATAAGTGTAGGGAAGATTACACACGTTTTTAAAAGAACGTGAACATGAGAACTACAATTATTGAAAATGATATATATATATATATATAAATATATATATATATATATATATATATGTGTGTGTGTGTGTGTGTGTGTGTTTGTTAGATTCAAATGCTTGTATCGAGTCATAATGGATGTTTTGCATGAATTTTCCAGATTTTAAAGGTGTAATTTTTCGAAAAACGCAGAGCCAGGTTTTCTGGGGATAACCTGAAGGCGTCAGGATCATAACCTGACGACGTCAGAAGGAGTAGAAACAGCTTATTACTTTCTCTCATTTTCTGTGCTATTTATAAATTTTTGGAAATTCTCAGGTCTTAATCTTCCAGAAAATCTGCAAACATCCATTCCACAAGCATTATATCTTATTTAAGTCTGGAATTACATCTTGTTGTGATTTTTATTTGTTCGGTTTGATGCTTTGGGTTGTCTGTTTTCTTAAATTGTGCATGTTTTATTTATCAAGAAGAAGAAACATAGCATTGGATGAAGCTTATCACGCATACATTCTTCTTGGAAAGAATTTAACCACTACTTCACATGGATCATACCAAGCTAATCAGGGGAGTATTAGTTTCTTTCTCTTTTAATTACCTTCCATTATCATAACTTTGATACTTTTGGGGAACATTGGGGATAATGTTCAGTTTAAGTGTAAGGAGAGAGAATAAAATGGGAACTTTAAACTATGCTTATCCTTGATCATTTGTCTTGTCCTATTTCATTGTGTAATAAACCATGAGAAATATCGGTTAGGGTAATTTTAGCACCAAATTTAAATTTTTTCATGATATGTAGGAGTGGGTCTTTAGTCTTAATAAAGCGTCTCATGGACATGAAGTTATATGACTAGCACAAAAACCCTTTACCACTCAAATTCCACCCAAAAAATGTGAGGTTCGCCCCTAGATTTGTAGGAATTAAAGCATTCACCTTTAATGCTTCGACACTGTACCGGTAGTATAATAGATTCTAGAACTTGTTTTGTGATGCATCCCGAGATCGCTAGTGAGACTACACTTGTGTAGTTAGGAATAACTAAATGATAAGAGGAATTAGGATAACCCTTTTTTGATACCCGTATTATAATTACTTCTTCCACATCGATTGAGTAATTCCCCCACACCCTTGCGTTGTACTCATCTTTAGTACACGATACCCCTAGTTAACCTGTTAGCCTTAATAGTTTTTATTAGAAGTGATGGTCATTCACACTTAGGAACTTTGTAACGTGTGCTAGATATCGTGCTAGAATAGTCAACGGGCTCGTGGATTGGGCTAAGCTAAATGGTTAGACGTTTAGTTAAGCTAGCCTTGTATAAGTTCATGTAACCCAATCCAATCCAACCCATATCCACGGCCCATGCCAAGCCCATTAGGGTAAGTTGTAAGATAGTATAAATACACCTCAAATGAGTCATTTGAGGTGTGTGCTTGAATGTGTGTGTGTGTTTTTCCTTTGAAATAAAACATCTATTGTTTTCATCTTTATCTTCACATATACGATCCATATAACATCAAGTCACCAACATCTTAATCTTTCCTTCTTTATTTACGCATAGGTTTGTGTTTGTGTTAACGTGTTATACGTGTTGGGTTTGTGATAAGGTTGATAAAAGTAAGGTCCTACAATTGGTATCAATCGCCTAACAATGGTTTAGGAGTGGTTGGTTGAAGTTTTTGTTTGTGTTGTGTTACGCGTAAAGCTCTCGGTCACAAAAAGTGGATACGCTTAAAACTTTATTTTTCGCACTAAAATCTTCAAGATTCTTGTGGTTTGAGGTTTCTTTAGTGTTAAAGAGTCTAGTTTTGCAAAAAAGTTTGAAGCTTTACGTGTTTTACATCAGTTTTAAACTCGTGCTTATTGAGGTGTACGTTTCTACGCGTAAGCTTTCTAAGCACTTTGGGTGAAAAAGGTCAACAGTTTTGTGTTATTGGAGTGATTTTAAGGTTGTTTGTGCAAGCGAAACCGTTTGAATCGTTGGAAATTTTTTACGCGTAGGTCAAAACCCTCTTTTTACGCGTAAGAAAGTCAAAACCCTTTTTCTACGCATAACTTCCTACGCATAACTTTTTGGTAACGAATCTTCGTGCAACAAAGGTGACTCAATGCTTCCCTCACTTGGATAAGTGTGTGGAACACTTCGACTTTCGGATATCTTTTACGTTGTGACAGTGTAAAGGATTTTTGGTTTTAAACCAACTCTTACGCATAAGCAGAAAGATTACGAGTAAGCACTCTACGCATAAGTTAACTCTTACGCGTAAGGTACTCTACTTCTACGCTTAACGTTTACGCATAAGACTTACGTTTAACCTTAAGTTTACGCGTAACTTGGATTTCTACGCATAAGGATTTCTACGCCTAAGCTCTTTACGCATAAGGACTCCTACGCATAAGATCATACGTATAAGCATCCTACGCATAAGCACTCATCTCTACGCATAAGAACAGTTTTACGAGTAAGATTGTGACCAAAACTTCAAACGGCTATAACTTTTGAACCGTAACTCCGTTTTTAGCGTTCTACCCATCAAAACGACCGTAAGAACGAGAAGATTGTCACGCCGAATTAACTAAAGTTTATTCAGGTCAACCTTCAAGTCCTAAAAACGCTCAGAATAGAAGTTATTGAGGTTTTTAAGTTTTTTAGAGCATACTTTCACTACAACAACCGAGCTTAATCTTCATCAACCACAACTCTTTTATCGTTGAATCGATCCTACATCAACTTTATCAGAACATACCTTCATCAATGGAAACTCAACAAGACATTCATGCAGCCGGTGCCGAAAACCGTCCTCCTATGTTGGAAAAAGGTGGTTATCTTCAATGGACAAGTCGAATGCTTCGTTACATCAAGACAAAACCTAATGGAAAATTGATGATCAAATCTATTCAGGATGGACCCTTCATACCTCGACAAGTCCAAGACCTTGGAAATGCTAATGCAACACCTCCCGTCCCACCATTTCTTCGTCTTCAAAAAGAATCAGAATACTCTGAAGAGGATCAGAAACAAGTCGAAGCAGATGACATGGCAATTCATATTATACAACTGGGTTTACCAAGAGACATCTTTGCTGCTGTAGACAGCTGTGAAACTGCTTTCGACATGTGGGAACGTGTTAGACGGATTTGTCATGGAACTGAAATTGGTCAACAAGATACGGAGAACAAGCTGCTAACTGCTTGGGAGAAGTTTACCTCTACTCCAGGAGAACCCATTGAATCCTACTATGGAAGGTTCTGCACTTTAATGAATGAGCTGATAAGAAACAAGTTGACACCCAGAACTATCGTGAGCAACATCAAGTTCCTGAACAATCTTCCAGAAGAATGGGGACGATATGTCACTATTGTCAACCAAAAAAAAGACTTACATCAAGTGAACTTTGATCAACTCAATGATTTTCTAAAACAAAACCAAAATGAAGTGAATGAAGTCAGGCAAGAAAGATTAGCAAAGAATCATGATCCATTGGCACTCATTGCAAAGACTCAAACTTTAGTGAATACACAACAACAAGCTTCATCATCTTCCACTAACAACAACTTGCAGCAATACATCCCTAAACAACAAAACTATCCACCTGAACAACAACATTACCAGGAACAAGGAATCACGGATCTTGAAATGGAACCAGAAGAAGCTTTGTCACAAGCATTTGTATTCTTGGGTAAAGCATTCAGAGGTCGCTATTCCACACCAACTAACAACAACCAAAGGATTTCATCAAACACTCGCATCAGGCAAATTGCACAGCCGGGTGTGAACATGGGCAATCAAGGTCAAATGGTTGGAGTTATTGGGAATCAGCAGGATATGCTACTTGATTTCGCATGGGTAATCAGCGGTTCGAATCAGGGTAATCAAATGGGTCAGAATGTTGGAAATAGAGTAGTGGGTAATCAGAATGGGAATGTTGCAGCTCCAATCGTTGGGAATTACGGAAATGTGAATCAAGGTAATCAGGTTAAGTGTTATAACTGTCAAGGATTGGGTCACATGGCAAGGAATTGTCCAACTAAGCCGAAAAAGAAGGATCTTGCGTACGTTCAGAAAGCTATCATGTTGGTACAAAAGGAACAATCTGGACTTCAATTGAGTGCTGAGGAACATGACTTCATGGCTATTATGGATGATTTGGAAGACCTCGAGGAACTCAATGCAAACTGCATCTTCATGGCAAATCTTCAGGAGACTAAGTACGACACTGATTCTGACGCACCTCCTGTCTATGACGCCAACGCAATATCTGAGGTACCAATCATTGATCCATGCTATAACAATGTCATATTTGATGTGTTTACTCATGACGAACATCCTTCTGTGACATCAGCACCTACTTATGATACATACCTGGACAATCCGAGTTGTAGCAATACTAACTCTGAAACTCCAAATGTGGATCCTAGTGGAGGCTGTATGGCACAAAATACTGAGACTGATGAGGAAACTCGTGCTTATTTTGAATCATTAATCAACAAGTGTGGCATTGAAATTGAGAAAGTTAAAAAGGTCAATCGCGATGTTAAGGCCGCGAATGCCAAATTGACCGCTGAGCTTGAGAGTTACAAGGAGAACGCAAAAACCTTTGAATTTCAGAAAAACAAAGAATCAGAATTAGAAATTGGTTATCGAAATTTGGTTTCTAAAGAAAAAGAATTGCAAATCAAGTATAACACACTTGATGTGAATTCGAACTTGAAAATCAAATCTTTAAACAAGGAAATTTCAGATCTAAATGACCAACTTTCAAAACAAAAATCATTGTTTTCTGATCTTGAAAAAGAAAAGAAACAGTTGATTACTGATTTTTCAAAACGAGAAGATTCTCTTCTTGATGAAATTCTTGATAAGAATGAAAAGATAAAAACTTTGGAAAATTTGCTTCTTACAACGGGTCATTCTGCTCAAACAATCAAGATGCTTTCTAATCAAGTAAATCCACGTTTTCATACCAATAATAGAATGGTACTTGGTAACGACCCTTCTTCGTTCCTCAAGAAAGCTCAGAAATCTCAGAATGTGTTAAACAATAGAAATGTTCTGCATGAACCCATAATTGTTCGTGATTCTCTTGAAATGTTGGAACTATCTGAGGAGAGTAGATCAAAAATGAAACAAAAACATCCGGAAATCAAACCTATTGATTATAACAAATGAAACAAAATTAACGGAATTACTTTTGTTAATCAAAAAGAAAAGTCAAAGTTCTCCATCACACAAAATGTTTCAAACAAAGAGTCAACACCTGTTTCAAAATCTGTTTCAAAACCAGTCGTTGTCTCAAAATCTCTTTCGAACATTGAACAAATGTCTTCAAACAATCCTTTTAACTCAAGTGATGCGAGAAGTATTTTAGACAATGTGAAAACGAGAATTGCGGATCTTCATGAAACTGTTAAAACTAAAACCACTATTACACCTAATAACTGGTTCTCTACTTTTGATATTGAACAGAGAAAGTTTTTTGAAACTCAAATTGCCCCTCAATGAATGCCATCATTGCAAGGGTAATTCATTTTGAACAAGCATTTCTTAAAGAAACAGCTGACTTTGTCAAGGACCATAAAACCCTGGTAAAGCAAGCTAACAACTGTGTTGAACAAATCAAAGTTTTGGAAACTTTAAATGACTCTCTCTTTGAAGATGTTCTGACTACTGATATTATGACCATCATTTTGCAAACATATTCTCTTGAAGATCATGAAAGACTCCAGTCTGAGACCTCCGAAATTGTTTCAAAATATGAAAAAGCTCTTGAAAAACTTGAAAAAGAAAATGTGTCATATTTTAAACAACTTGATCGAAAAACTGAGGAATGCAAATATGACAAATTGTCGTATGAGCGTGCCTACAATGAAATGAAAGCAAAAAATGATCTTTTGAGGGCTCAGCTGGAAAGTCAAAAAGGAAAGGCAGTGGATATTGTGATTACAAAACCATTGACTGAGGAGAAAGCAAATGTTCCTAAACCGGTTTCCAAACCAAAAATGTGTTTCTATGCCTCCTCCAAAAGTCAATGAGAAAAATGTTTCATCAAAACCAGTCACTCCACCTGCCCTACCTAAACAACATGTTGATAAAGGAAAAGCGGTTATCGAGAAACCAAAAGTTTTAGCACCTGGCCTTTTTAAGATGAGTACCACTAATGCGTCTGCCTCCACATCTAAAACATATGGAACAAACGACATAAGTTTAGATAAGCACTCTAAAGAGACTAGGACAGCTGAAACCACCTCCCTTGATAAAAATGTGAATCCTAATGCGTGTGCCTTACCTTCTACAGGACTAGAAAGCACCTCTAGGAGCAGCAGACTAAAGCCTAAGAGCAATACAAGGAACAATAGAGTCTCGACTGCCTCTAGGAGTAGTAGCTTAAATAAAGAGAAGAAAGTAGAAGAACACCCTAGGAATTTACCGCTTTTTGAATAAGAAAGACATTTCATCTGAATGTACTGAACCTATGAAATCTGCTAAGTTTAATGAATCTGTTGAATCTGTTTGTTTAACTTGCAAGAAATCTTTAACTAATGTTCATGATGATTGTGTTTCTAAGAATGAGATTGTTAAGCCTGTTAAGAAGAATGTTCTCAAAAGAACTTATGCTAAACGAATAGGAAGACTAGTTGCGAGACTTAGGCTCTACACTACTGATAGGGAGCATAATGTTTACTTTAGGGATGACATTTGGAAACCCACAGGTAGAACTTTCACACTCCAGAATGGTACAATGAGTGACCAACCAGCATACCCAGTTGAAAACTTCTTTGAGTGTGATTCGGATTTTACCTCTAACCCAACGGAACCAAAATCAAAACGGTTTCCAAAATCTTCTTCTTCTGTTATTGGCAGGTTATCGAAATATGTCTTTGGATCGTCGACTCGGGTTGCTCCAAGCACATGACCGGAATCTGAAGCTGCTGATCAATTTCGTCTGGAAATTCATGGGAACCGTACGTTTGGTAATGATCATGTAGCAGCTATCATGGGTTATGGAGATCTACCTTTTGGAAATTATTTGATCACTCGGGTTTACTATGTCGAAGGGTTGGGACACAATTTGTTTTCAATCGGGCAGGTTCGTGATGAGATTTAGAGGTTGCTTTTAGGAAAAATGCTTACTTCGTTAGAAACTTGGATGGCACTGATCTCTTAACTGGGAATCGTGATACAAACTTGTATGCTATCGACATCAACCAAATGGCCTCTTCATCACCAATATGGCTTATGACACGAGCATCTGGAACACAGTCCTGGTTGTGGCACAGACGGTTATCCCATCTCAATTTCGACACCATCAACAAAATTGCCAAAGACAACATCGTCAATGGACTTCCAAAGTTCAAATACACCAAGGATCACTTATGTCCATCATGCGAACAAGGAAAAAGAAAAAGAGCATCATATAAACCCAAATCCGTACCTAGTTCGGAAGCAAAGTTGCATATGTTGCACATGGACTTATGTGGCCCAATGAGAGTTGAAAGCATTAATGGGAAAAAGTATATTCTTGTCATCGTCGATGATTATTCGAGATATACATAGGTTAAGTTTCTGAGGTCAAAAGACGAAGCACCAGGCATCATCATCACCTTTCTGAAACGTATTCAAGTACTTCTTCAAACTCTAGTAAGGGTTGTAAGAACAGACAACGGCACTGAATTCACACATCAGGAGTTAAGATCTTATTTTGAAGATGTTGGAATTACACATCAGACATTAGTTGTTAGAACTCCACAGCAGAATGGGGTAGTTGAAAGAAGAAATAGAACTCTTGTGGAAGCTGCTCGCACAATGCTAATCAATTCTAGTGCACCGTTATTTCTATGGGTGATCTGTTGCCCTTTGCTTGTTTCATTCAGAACCGATCTCTCATCCATCCAATATTCAATAAAACCCCATATGAGCTTGTGAATAACAGAAAACCGGATATCTCTTACTTTCACGTATTTGGCGCTTTGTGCTATCCTACGAATGACAGAGAAGATCTTGGAACACTGAAAGCAAAAGGTGATATTGGAATCTTCATTGGATATTCAAATAACTCGAGGGCATTCAGGGTGTATAACAGGAGAACTAGGAGGATCATGGAGACGATGAATGTGAAGTTTGACGAACTTTCACATATGGCTTCTGAGAGACTCGCTCTAGAACCCGCACTAAACCGAACTTACGGACACATCAGTTCAGGACTCATACCTCAAAGAGCTCAATCAACTTCGATTGACAATCCTAAAGAACAAGAATGGGAGAATTTCTTTGAGTTAATGTTCGATGAATACTATGGTGGAACCTCGACAAATGCATCAAACCATCATTCCGCTGCACCCGCTCAAAATCATCCTCCACCACCAACGGAAGATGCATCTACAACGGTCGAAACCAATGCACCAACTCCATCTACATCATCTACATCTACTACAGTTATTGCACCCATTCTACCAGAAGTTGATGAGCAAAACCAAAACCAGAACGATGCAACGTTAGATGAAGACTTATTTGAAAACCCGTTTGCTACGGAATCAGTTGAATCTTCCTCAAGCTTACGAGAACCATCTAACTCGCATACGTTTAACCAACGGTATCCTTCTACTCAGAAGTGGACAAAAGACCACCCAATTGAACAAGTTATTGGTGAACCTTCACAGCCAATTCAGACGAGACGCCAACTTGCCACCGATTGCGACTTATGCATTTACCTTTGCTCAATTAGCAATATCGAGCCAAAGAACATTCATGAGGCAATGGCAGATCCCGCATGGATAGAAGCAATGCAGGAGGAACTTCTCCAATACCGTCTACATGACTCTTGGGATATGGTTCCAAGACCCATTGACGTTCGCGTCATTGATCTCAAATGGTTATGGAAGAACAAAAGGGATGAAGAGATGACTGTAATTCGCAACAAAGCTCGTCTTGTGGCCAAAGGATATAGACAAGAGGAAGGGATAGACTTTGAAGAGTCATTCGCGCCGGTAGCTAGACTATAAGCAGTCAGGATATTCTTAGTCTACGCCGCTCACAAAAACATCACGGTTTATCAGATGGACATTAAGACCGCGTTCTTGAATGGAACTCACGAAGAAGAAGTGTACGTGAGTCAGCCAGAAGGCTTCGTAGACATGGAACATCCGGACTACGTCTACAAACTCAAAAAGGCAATATATGGATTGAAACAAGCTCTGAGAGCGTGGTATGACGAACTGTCCTCTTTCCTTATCCAAAACAATTTCACCAAAGGAAAGTTGATCCTACCTTGTTTACACAAAAATGCTAAAACGACATTTTGATTGTTCAGATTTACGTGGACGACATCATCTTTGGGTCCACTAATCCGAATCTTTTGAAACATTTTGAAAATCTCATGAAAAGTAAATTTGAAATGTCCATGATGGGGAACTAAAATTCTTTCTTGGTTTACAAATACATCAATCCCCTCGTGGAATTTTTATAAATCAAGCTAAATATACGACTGAGATTTTGAAAAATCATGGTATGGATAATTGTGATTCTGTCGGAACACCAATGGTAACTTCACCAAAAATTGGAGCCGATTTGTTTGGGAAACCTATTGATCCGAAGAAATATCGGAGCATGATTGGTTCTCTCATGTACCTCACTGCTAGTCGACCAGATATTCATTTTGTTGTTTGCTTATTAGCACGGTTTCAGCCAAAGCCTACCGAACTGCATCTCAAAGAGGTTAAAAGGATATTTCGGTACCTGAAGACATCCATTCACATGGGACTTTGGTATCCGAAGGAATCCGGATTTGATCTAATTGCTTTTTCAGATGCAGACCACGCAGGTGATCAAGTTACAGCAAAAGTACATCCGGAGGAGCATAATTTTTGGGAGAAAAGTTAGTAAGCTGGTCTTCTAAGAAACAAGATTGCACTGCACTTTCAACCGCTGAAGCTGAGTATGTGTCTCTATCTGCGTGTTGTGCTCAAGTTTTATGGATGAGAACACAACTCACAGATTATGGCTTTACTTTCGATAAAATACCTATGTATTGTGACTCGAAAAGTGTCATAGCCATATCATGCAATCCTGTTCATCACTCAAAGACTAAGCATATCAGAGTCCGCTATCACTTCATCAAAGAGTACGTCGAAAATGGTACTGTTGAATTATTCTTCGTGAAGACAGATTACCAACTCGCCGATCTATTAACTAAAGCCCTTCCAAAAGAAATGTTTGACTATTTAGTTCGACGAATTGGAATGCGAAGCCTAACCCCTGAGGAGTTAGAAAGTCTTCTCGAATCTTCTTGAAAATGATTTTCCAAAAAGCATCGCTGTAAATATTTTTGAAAAACAAAATACAAAATTGGAAAAACCAACAAAAGCAAAATATAAAAATATAAATTTTTTCAAAAATACAAAAACAATACAAAATCAAAAATCCAAAAATATTCTTCTCACGACATGTCTCTCGTATAATCGATATTCTGTACGTTTCTAGAAATGTCATTCAACAATGATACGGGTATGTACAGATGCTTGAGCGAGAGTTCTTTAATATGTTTTTCAAAACATGTCGTTTCTCAAAACTTCTTAATCTATGGCTTTCGTATACTTCAGTACGAAGCCCGGACCATAATGATGACTTTTGATTATTTTCAAATCAAAACTCGTGCTTTTTAAAGAAAAAATCAAGTGTACGCTTCAGTGCACTACATTTAAAACTGGTGAGAAATCATCATCATCTTGAGCACCTTTTCAAGATTGTTCAAAAAGATTTTCAAAATCTTTCAAAATATTTTGTGCTCAAGATAACTCCCTCTAAAACCCTTTAATTGATTATGCCTTATTAAAGGGGGAGTATAAAACTAAAATGTTCCAAATTCATGCTTAAATCAAATCCGTTTGTCTCCCCAAAAGATTCTAAAATGTTGTTTAATCCGTTTATATCAAAAATATCACAAACATGCTATTTTTGAGGGGGACGAGACGTGATTAAAATGTGATCAAAATGTTTAATGATCGGTGTTTGAATCTCACAATGAGCTCGACTCAGACAGAACCAATGAATTGACGGGAATCAAAGTCAGTAAATGTACCATCTCGAGAAACTTGTGATAGATATGCACCTTTATGGGTCTAACCTCCTTTTCAAGGAGTGTTTACAACTTCAAGTTAGTTATTAGAGCTAGTTGTCACCTAAAAACTGACAATGGAACTCTTTAACTAGGCAACGTAACCGTGTCTCGTGGGGAATTGTCTATCATGAGCCGATCAATTCAAAAAGTGCAAACTCTACCCTCGATGTGCAGATTTTTGTTAAAACTCATAAGCACATGTGAAGGGGGAGTGTTTCTGAAAATATAAAACTCGCGGAGTGTCTCAAACATGTTTTCTATCATAAACACTCTGTGAGATTTTCTAGAAAAATGGTTTTATGGCAACATGGGACAGTCATGGAGTTATAAGGTGACTAAGGATAGGAAATTCGTCCTATGATCCGCCAGAGCCGGAGGGATCTACCCAAGGACACTACCAATAGTTAGAATTAGAAGTCCTTAGGCATGATTATAAAAAGGAGAAATGAGAATTGGAGAAAGAAGGAGTTGAAGAATTAAAAAGAAATATAATAAAAAAGGGTGAAAAGAAATAGCCCTCCAGATTATTCAACTTAGGGCAGACACCGGGTTCAATTCATATGCTATTGGTTGTCACTAGATGACACCGGTATTGAAGATTAAGAGTCGTCATGGACCCAGTGACGCACTGCACTAAACCTTCTAGCCACTCAATTCCTCTTAAAAGGATTTGTTTCATTCTCACTGGGAACCCTACATAATCTATCGACTTTCTCTTAGAGTTGGTTGGTATTGAAGAAGGAGACCCTCTCCCTAGTCTCCGCTCAGGAAAACCAAAATGCACTATTGAGTCTAGAGCCACGAGATTCATCAAAAGATCTCATAGGAACACTTGACATGACATCGCTTGTTGTTCATCAATAAGGACACAAGTGATATATTCTAAAGTCCTATGCAGATCTTAGCAATCTGCCAGATTTTTTATGAGAAGTTTCACATCTGTGATCTTCAGTGATTGAATGGAAACTCTGCCGGGGTCAACATCAAGCGACCACGACAGCAGGTCACGGTAACTCCCGTGGATTACTCTTAGTGTGTCTCAAACGGTCTAGTCGTGGGGTGATGCTTCGTGTACCTCAGACTCATCTGAACTGTAGATGTACTTCGGTATATTGCGTTATCTCACTTGTGGGACTCCAGTTTAGGAACGGCCTTTGTGAGAATTAGAGACGTGTTTTCACACTATGCTGTTAACACCCTCAAAATTCAAACTTGTAAGTGCCGGAATCCGCTTATTACTAACATGTTTTTATGTTTTCTTCTTATGGAAGCTCCGGAGCGGATTGATCGTGCAGATTCTCCACATGCTCATACCAGCAACACATGAAAGTTCTCATCAAAATCAAAGGCTACCCAAAGTTAAAGATGATTCTTCGTCAATGTCAAAGAATCTACAAAGTTTAAAGACTCGAGAACCACATCATTGGTAACCAAAAGACAAATAGAAGTGTGGGCATGGTGGAGAAAGGCGTGGAGACACCTAACCAACGAAGTTGACAACGGCAGACAACCACATTAACTGATCACAAAGCATGAAGGAACAAAGAATCAAGACTATTCTATATCGACACACAAAGTTCAAGCTCAAGGAGAGTAAAGACCTAATCAAGTGGAGCATCTTTTGAATGGCCACCCCTTAGGGGGAGATTGTTAGCCTTAATAGTTTTTATTAGAAGTGATGGTCATTCACACTTAGGAACTTTGTAACGTGTGTTAGATATCGTGCTAGAATAGTCAACGGGCTCGTGGATTGGGCTAAGCTAAATGGTTAGACGTTTAGTTAAGCTAGCCTTGTATAAGTTCATGTAACCCAATCCAATCCAACCCATATCCACGGCCCATGCCAAGCCCATTAGGGTAAGTTGTAAGATAGTATAAATACACCTCAAATGAGTCATTTGAGGTGTGTGCTTTAATGTGTGTGTGTGTGTTTTTCCTTTGAAATAAAACATCTATTGTTTTCATCTTTATCTTCACATAACGATCCATATAACATCAAGTCACCAACATCTTAATCTTTCCTTCTTTATTTACGCATAGGTTTGTGTTTGTGTTTAACGAGTTCTAAGCAAAACGTGGGTATTTGTGTGATAAGGTTGATAAAAGTAAGGTCCTACATAACCCCTCAGAGCCTATCCTTTTCGCGGTTCCCGTGATGTTTCGGTTTTCTGGAATATCAATGAAGAGCATTGTTTACACTCCACCCCCAAATGTACACCCAACTCGCCTTAGCCTACCTTGTATGCACTCACTTTTAGTGCATTATTTTTATCATACTAAACCCTTAGTTCAATTATCTAGTTACTTGCATAAGTTGCTAAGTCGAGTCATATCTTTTGTATACAGTTTTGGGACGATTGGGACGATTGGGTAAAGTTAAATTTTATGGAATGACGAGAAAGAACGTTAAATTCAAATTCCCTTTATTTTATGTAATAATGTACTCCAAGTGTTTTGATCTTTTCAATTCGGGTCAAATTAGTGCTAGAGTAATAAAAACTCAAGTGTAGGGATGTGCCTATAAATCCCTTATATTTTGATCTTATCGTAGAGGATGGTAGAGTAAAAGTGTATGCAAAAAAAATGAAAAAATGAAAAAAAAAACGAAAAAAGCATACGGGCTACCATCCTACATCTATCTTTAAATTCATGTTCTTTTGTTTCAAAGTTATCTAGAGTTTAGAGAGTCGAGTCTTGGCTTAGCAACGCCATTCTTCTCCTGCTTGTAACATAAATATTTTTGACTTGCCACCACTAAATCACCTATCCAACCAAACCCTTTGTTTCCCTACCGTAAGCCTAACATTACAACCCTTGAAAAGACCTCTTAGATAGTTGTTCCTAGGTGCTTACGCCAAAGTGGTGGAGGTTTGATCTAGTCTCAAGCCTATGGTAATCTATGTACTATGACCGGTTAAAGAGTGTTTATCTTCCATTTCCATTTGATATATTTCATATACACCTGAGAGATGAGAGTACCCAAACACCACTTGTGAGGTGCTAGTATATAATTTTCGTGCTTGTTATGACTATTGCGGGGCTTATACTTGTTGTGAATGATGTTAAACCATTGCTTTATGCCCCCTAACTTATAAATTGAATGGCCAAAAGCACATTTGCTTGAGGACAAGCAAATACCAAGTGTAGAGATATTTGATAAGGATTTAAAACATACACTTTTAAGGGGTCATTTAAGCCCTTAATTGCCCACTTTTATATCCGTTACTGCTTAATTTCGTTCCTTTTCACTTTTTAGGTCTTTTGAAGGCAAAATGCTAGAATGATGCTTATTTGGACGAAAAGGAGTGAATATGTGAAGAAAATGGCTAAAGTCAAGATCAAGACACTCAAGCTGCTGGAGATGCACCTGACGGCGTCCCACACAAAAGGCGACATCGTCCCTATATTTGTGACGACTTAGGAGTGAAATTTTTATTTTACACCTGACGACGTCAGGCTTTGAATAGTAGGGCGTCACGAAGACTTTTCATCCCAGACGCCCTAGATCCAGATTCAGACGACGTCAGAGCTGAAGGCTGACGGCGTCACTACCACAACGTGATGCCGTCCCAAAGTTGACTTGACCAAGACGAAACCCTAATGAAAAATCTTTAGATGCCATGGGCCGTGAGATGGGCTTGGACATGGATTGGGTTACATAAACTTATACAAGGCTAACTTAACTAAACGTCTAACCATTTAGCTTAGCCCAATCCACGAGCTCTTTGACTATTCTAGCATGATATCTAACACACGTTACAAAGTTCCTAAACGTGAATGACCATCACTTCTAATATAAACTATTAAGGCTAACAATCTCCCCCTAAGGGGTGGTCATTCAAATGATACTCCACTTGATTAGGTCTTTACTTTTCTCGAGCTTGAACTTTGTGTGTAGATATAGAATAGTCTTGATTCTTTGTTCCTTCATGCTTTGTGATCAGATAATGTGGTTGTCTGCTATTGTCAACTTCGTTGGTTAGGTGTCTCCACGTCATTCTCCACCATGCTCACACTTCTATTTGTCTTTTGGTTACCAATGATGTGGTTCTCGAGTGTTTAAACTTTGTAGATTCTTTGACATTGACGAAGAATCATCTTTAACTTTGAGTTGCCTTTGATTTTGATGAGAACTTTTATGTGTTGTTGGTATGAGCATGTGGCGAGTCTGCACGATCCATCCGCTCCGGAGCTTCCATAAGAAGAAAACATAAAACAGGTTAGTAATAAGCGGATTCCGGCACTTACAAGTTTGAATTTCGATGGTGTTAACAGCATAGTGTGAAAACACGTCTCTAATTCTCACAAGGGCCGTTCTGAACGGAGTCCCACAAGTGAGATAACGATATACCGAGGTACACCTACAGTTCAGATGAGTCGCTGAGGTACACTGAAGCATCACCCCACAACTGTAGACCGTTTGAGACACACTAAGCGTAATACACGGGGAGTTACCGAACTGACCTGCTGTCAGGGCTGCTTGATGTTGACCCTGGCAGGAATTTCCATTCAATCACTGAAGAATCACAATTGTGAAACTTCTCATAAATGTTCTGGCAGATTGCTACGATCTGCGTAGGACTCTAGAATATATCACTTGTGTCCTTATTGATGAACAACAAGCGATGTCATGTCATGTGTTCCTATGAGATCTTTTGATGAATCTCGTGGCTCTAGACTCAATAGTGCATTTTGGTTTTCCTGAGCGGAGACTAGGGAGAGGGTCTCCTTCTTCAATACCAACAATCTCTAAGAGAATGTCGATAGATTATGCAGGGTTCCCAATGAGAATGAAACAAATCCTTTTAAGAGGAATTGAGTGGCTAGAAGGTTAGGTGCAGTGCGTCACTGGGTCCATGACGTCTTTGTCTTCAATACCGGTGTCATCTTAGTGACAACCAGTAGCAGATGAATTGAACCCGGTTTCTGCCCTAAGGTTGATTATGGAGGGCTATTTCTTTTCACCCTTTTTCATTAAATTTCTTTTTAATTCTTCAACCCATTCTTTCTCCTTTCTCACATTACTCCTTTTTTCAATCATTCCTAAGGACTTCTAGTTCTAAACTATTTGTGATGTCCTTGGTTAGATCCCTCCGGCTCTGGCGGATCATAGGACGAATTTCCTATCCTTAGTCACCTTATAACTCCATGACTATCCTATTGTTGCCATAAAACCATTTTCTTGAAAATCTCTCAAAGTGTTTATGATTATCAAAACATTTTGTTAACTCCTTGAGAGTTTTGTTTTCAGAAACACTCCCCCTTCACATATGCTTATATTGTTTTAACTGAAATCTGCACAGAGAGGGTAGAGTTTGCACTTTTTGAATTGATCAACTTTCAATAGACAAGACCGATTCGAGACACGTTTACATCACTAGTGAACTAGCTTGAAATTATTACCCGGCCTGGTCAAGTCCAAAGAAAGTTTCTCGAAATGGTACATTCTACTTAGACAAGTCCTATTCGAGACACGCTTACATCACTGGTTAGACCAAACTTGAAATTATTACCGTCCAGGAACAAGTCTTTTCAAGTACTGACTTTATATTATCGTCAATTCATTGGTTACGACTGAGTCGAGCTCATTTGAGATTCAAACACCGATCATAAAACATTTTTGATCACCTTTTAATCACGTTTCTCCCCCTCAAAATAGCATATCTATGATGTTTTTGAAACAAAATGATTAAAAGATATGTTTTTCGGAAAGCATTTGGAGAGAAACTGATTTAGCATGAATTTTGGAACAACTTTGGTTTAATACTCCCCCTTAACGAAAGCATATTTTTCATACAGAAAATTTAGAATCAATTAAGGGTTTAGAGGGAGTTATCTTGGTACCAAATGTGAGAGGTTTTGAAAAATCTTTTTGAAAAATTTCGAATCAATGGTACGCAAGATGAAGATTTTAAAAAATCTTTTGAAGATATTATAGAGAAGAATTATCTTCATTTGTTTTAGGATAAGTGCTCGATATTTATGAAAATCTATTTTGCGTAGCACTTTCCTTTCTTTAAAGATCGGGTTGCAAGCTGAAATACTTACAAGCCATTATGTTTTAAGGAATAGTGCTTGAAAAAAATATTTAAAAACCTTTGATTTTGATAAGCACTTTCCTTTCTTTGAAGCGCGGGTCCTGAACTGATGTGTTCAGAAGCCATTATGTTGAAGTCCGGGTTTCGTACTGAAGTATACGAAAGCCATTATATGAAGAAATTTTGAGAAACGACATGTTTTGAAAAACATATAAATAACTCTCGCTCAAGCATCTGTACATACCCGTATCATTGTTGAATGACATTTCTAGAAACGTACAGAATATCGATTATACGAGAGACATGTCGTAAGAAGAATATTTTTGGATTTTTGATTTTATATTGTTTTTGTATTTTTTGAAAGTTTTATATTTTTATATTTTGTTTTTGTTGGTTTTTCAAATTTTGTATTTTGTTTTTCAAAAAAAAATTTACAAAGAAGATTTGAAGAAAGAGAAATTAAGTTGGGACAAGTAAAAGTGGAGATAAGAGTGGAACTAGAAAAGGATTTCCACATGCGAATTTGGCATAAAGTTCTTCTTTACCACACGGGGTATATGAACCTTCAACACTTTTACAAGTACTTGCATCCACAGAAGAAGAATTTTCACAAATAACAGTGTTAGAAGTACATGATTCCTCACGGTGAGGGTGATCACTATCAACGGTTTTAGTGGATCTGACTTCCTTATCCGAATGATTGTCACTATTATCTGTGTTGGTGCAAGTATCAAAAATCTTTTCTGTGGGAATCCATCTAAGACCTATTTTGTTGAAAACTTTGCCCGTGGGAATCCACTTAAGGTAAGATCTAGGAGTTGTTTTCTTATCAGATGCAGCGGAAGACTCATTTTTAGAATAACTACGTCCTGAAGAGATCGTCCTATTAGGTGTCTTTTTGTTTGTCTTTTTATCAACGGGCTTGTTTCTATTTGGTGTCTTAGTGGATTGTGCCTTGGCACGAGAATTATCTTTCTTAAGATATTGTGAGACACATGCATCATGATTAGCTGAAAAAACACATTTTTTACATGTAGTACAGACAAATTCAATATTCTTGTTTAAAACAGCAGCTTTAACTTTGTCACTATAGTCTTTTGGAAATTGATTCTTGTTCGAAAAAGACTTAGAATTCCTAGTGTTGTTTTCTAAGGGCATAGCATTTTCTTTTGCGCAACTACTCTTAGATGCAAGCCAATCCCTAGTCTTATGTAGAGTGTTCCTAGGTAATGGGTTACTACTACTAGCAGTGCCTTGAAATCTTGTAGAATTCATCACCCTAGATGTTGCACCTAGAATTCCATCTTTTCGAGTCTGTGCCTTTTTCCTGGCTTCTTCTAGATAGTGATTGTTGACCATGTCGTTAGAACCGACAGATTCTTTAACTGGATGTTTGGTCACATTCCGTGTACTATTCCTAGAAATGCCAGGTGTAATCACTTTTGGTGTTTCAGCAACTGCTTTTCCTTTTTCAAAACTTTTGATAATTCTCTTTTTAATAGGCAGGGACTGTGGAGTGACTGTTTTTGACAAATCATTTTTCTCATTGACTTTTGGAGGAGGCATAGAAACAGACATTTTTGTTTTGGAAACCGGTTTGGGAACATTTGCTTTCTCCTCAGTCAATGGTTTTGCAAGCTTAGTATCCACAGCCTTTCCTTTTAGACTTTCCAGCTGAGCTCTCAAAAGATCATTTTGCTCTTGCATGTCCTTGTAGGCATGCTCATACGACAATTTGTCATACTTGCATTCCTCGGTTTTTCAATCAAGCTGTTTAAAATAGGACACGTTTTCTTTTTCAAGTTTTTCAAGAGCTTTTTCATATTTTGAAACAATTGCGGAGGTCTCAAACTGGAGTCTTTCATGATCTTCAACAGAATATGTTTGCAAGATAATGGACATGATATCGGTGGTCAAAACATCTTCGAAGAGAGAATCATTCAATTTTTCCAAAACTTTGGTGTGTTCAAAACATTCATTAGCTTGCTTTATCAAGGATTTATGGTCCTTGACAAAGTCAGCTGTTTCTTTCAAAAATGCTTGTTCAAAATGAATTACCCTTGCACTGATGGCATTCATCTGAGGGGCAATTTGAGTTTCAAAAACTTTCTCTGTTCAATATCAAAACGGAGAACCGGTTATTAGGTGTAATAGTGGTTTTAGTTTTAACAGTTTCTTGAAGATCCGCAATTCTCGTTTTCACATTGTCTAAAATACTTCTCGCATCACTTGAGTTAAAAGGATTGTTTGAAGACATTTGTTCAATGTTCGAAAGAGATTTTGAGACAACGACTGGTTTTGAAACGATTTTGAAACAGTGTTGACTCTTTGTTTGCAACATTTTGTGTGATGGAGAACTTTGACTTTTCTTTTTGATTGACAAAAGTGATTCCAGAAAGTTTGTTCCATTTGTTATAGTCAATAGGTTTGATTTCCGGACCTTTTTGTTTCATTCTTTCTCTGCTCTCCTTAGATAGTTCTAACGTTTCAAGAGAATCACGAACAATTATGGGTTCATGCAAAGCTTTTCCATTATTCAACACATTCTGTTCTTTCTGAGCTTTCTTGAGAAAACAAGGAGGTGAGTTACCAAGAGCCATTTTATGAGAAGTATGAAAAATCGGATTTACTTGATTAGAAAGCATCTTGTTTGTCTTAGCGGAATGACCCGTTGTAAGAAGCAAATTATCCAATTTTTTTATTGTTTCATTTTTGTTCAGAATTTCATCTAGAAGAGAATCTTCTCGTTTTGAAAAATCAGCAATCAACTGTTTCTTCTCTTTTTCAAGATCAGAAAACAGTGCTTTTTGTTTAAAAATTTGGTCATTTAGTTCAGAAATTTCCTTGTTTAAAGATTTTATTTTCAAGTTCAGATTCACATCAAGTGTATCATACTTGAGTTGCAATTGTTTTTCTCTTAAAACATAATCTCAATAACCAATTTCTAATTCTGATATTTTGTTTGTATGAAATTCATAGGCTCTTGCATTCTCTTTGTAACTCTCAAGCTCGGTCAATTCGATTCGCGGCCTTAACATCGCGATTGACCTTACTCACTTTCTCAATCTCAATACCACAATTATTGATTAATGATTCAAAATAAGCACGGGTTTTCTCATCAGTCTCAGTATTTTGTGCCACACAGCCGCCATTAGGATCCACATCTGGAGTTTCAGAGTTCGTATTGCTCTCGGATTGTCCAGGTATGTATCATAAGTAGGTGCTGATGTCACAGAATGTTGTTCATCATGAGTAAACTGATTAGCAACATTACTATAATTTGGTACCTCATTGAGTGAATCTGTGTCATAGACTGGAGGTGTATCAAAAGTACCGCTTGATGTTGAGTCTTGCTGATTGATTGTATGACTGGAGTTTGCAGTATTGATTGCTTTATGTGCCCGTCTTGGATTCATGAATTCATATTCTGCATCAGTCAATTCAATTCCCGATTCTTCTTTCTGTGCTAACATCAACATGTACTGGATCCTTTCAAGCTTCGTCGGTCGTTTGACACGCATTCGGATCAAAATACCCTGAATCTTTGTTGTGATTGTTAGAGGTAGCTTGCTGAACCGAAGCCATTAAACAGTTATTCCCATTTTGATATCACATATTCGATTCACAATCGACCCCTTGATGTCCATCAAACTGTCACGCATATTGCCTCGATTCCCCATTTGTATACCCGTAGCAAATCCATTCTGATTCCCAATAACCTCAACCATTTGACCTCCTTGACCCATATGCATACTTGGTTGAGCAAACTGCGGATTATACGATGAAATCCATTGGTTGTTGTTATTTGGTGTAGTTGGACTAATGTTTAGGTCATTGAAGAATGAATCAAAGAAAGCAGTTTTGAGACGATCTGCTAGAGTTGCCATTGAGGAAGGTATGTATGATAAAGTTGATGTAGGATCGATTCAACGATAAAGGAGTTGAGGTTGATGAAGATTAAGCTCGGTTGAGGTTTTTTTGAAAGTCGTACTCGTAACCTTGGTTCTTAGGCGTAAAAAATTTTCTCCCAAAATTTGAAATTCACTATAAAATCAATTCTAAGGTCGTATGAAAAATTTGAGTTATGACAATTTTGACGCCAAATTTGACCCGAAAAATTTGAATTTAGGCCCAAAATTTTGAATTTTTGACCAAACTTTGCACAGTTAAACCAAAATTTGAATCTCGCGTAAAAATTGAACGTTTAGTCTCCTCAAAAATTTAAATTTTACTCAAGTTTTCCCGCCAAAAACTTAAATTTTACTCAAGTTTTCCCGCCAAAAACTTAAATTTTACTCAAGTTTTCCCGCCAAAAACTTAAAAATTGAACGTTTAGTCTCCTCAAAAATTTAAATTTTACTCAACATTTTTTTTTCTTTTTTTTTTAAACCTTTATGCGTAGAAAGAGTTTAGGCGTAGAGTGAAGAAGTTACGAGTAGACTATGGTGCTTAGGCGTAGGATGCTTAGGCGTAGGTTGCTTTAGGCGTAGAAAGACCCTTACGCGTAGGATAAACTTATGCGTAGAACCCAACTTACGCGTAACACAAGAGCTTACGCGTAGGTATAGCTTACGCGTAGGAATAGCTTACGCGTAGGAATAGGGTTTTGCCCAAAAATCTTTTACACTATCACAGTGTAAGAGATATCCAAAGTCGAAGTGTTCCACAAACTTATCCAAGTGAGGGAAGCACTGAGTAATCGTTGTAGCTCGAAGAATCTTCACCAAAAAGTTATGCGTAGAACCTTATGCGTAGAAATAGGGTGTTGACTTTCTTACGCGTAGAACTAGGGTTTTGACCTACGCCTAAAAAATTTCCAGCGATTCAAACAATTTCTCTTGCACAAATAGCCTTAAAAACACTCGAATAACACAAAAATGTTGACCTTTTTCACCCAAAGTGCTTAGAAAGCTTACGAGTAGAAATGACCAATGAACCAAATAGCTTAAAAAGGATTTAAAACACGTAAAGCTTCGAACTTTTTGCAAAAAACTAAAACTTTAGCACCAAATAAACCTTAAACCACAAGAATCTTGAATTTTTTTGTGCAAAAATTAAAGCTTTAAGCGTGACCACGTTTGATACCGAGAGCTTACGCGTATCAACACAAACAAACACAAACACTCCTAAACCATTGTTAGGCGATTGATACCAATTGTAAACCCTTAAATATATCAACCTTATCATAAACCCAACACGTATACAAGTATAACCACGTAAACCAAACACACGTTATGCGTATAAGATGAAGAAAGAAAAGATGAGAAAGATGGTGACTTGAATATGAATTCGTATGTATGTTTAGAGAGATAAAGGAAAGAAGATGAAAACAATATTCATATGAAACACACACACTCAAGCACACCCCTCAAATGACATACTTGAGGGGTATATATAGTAAGAGAGATGATGCCCTAAGGCTTGGCCATGGGCCGTGAGATGGGCTTGGACATGGATTGGGTTACATAAACTTATACAAGGCTAACTTAACTAAACGTCTAACCATTTAGCTTAGCCCAATCCATGAGCCCTTTGACTATTCTAGCACGATATCTAACACACGTTACAAAGTTCCTAAACGTGAATGACCATCACTTCTAATATAAACTATTAAGGCTAACACAATCAGACCATACAAAGGCATGGAAATTATGTGTTCATCAAACTCTAATCATCTAATTGTAGCAATCATATCCTAGGCTTCTAGCCATTCAAAGTTTGTAAACACCTTTTTTCTGTTAAGTATGTAGGATGATTAAATAAGCCCGTTATATGATATAAATCTGAAACATTCTCCCCCTCAATCAATGACTCATTTTATGAAAAGTTTAAAAAAAATTGCTGAAGACATTGATTGAGTTTGCAAATTTAATGAAAAATCCAAGTCTGAGTGATTTTCAAGAAACTCATTTTCCACCATTTTTGAAACACAACAAATATTTTTCTGAAGAATTTTAGAAAGAAAAACATTACAACAGTCTTTTTGGCGACATGCTTTCCTCATATTGTTTTTGGATAAGTGCTCGATATTTAAGAAAATTGGTTTAGCGCAACACTTTCCTATTAGAAACGCGGGTTGCATTTCTGAAATAATAGCAAACCATGGTTTAAGCACGGGTTACAGTCTGAAGTAACTGCAAGCCATTATTTTAAGCCCGGGTTACTGCATGAAATGACAGTAAGCCATAGTTTGAGACATGTTTGAAAAAAATATTTACACCTCCTGCTCGAACTTCATCTAAAGTCCCTTGTCATTATTGAATGATATCTCTAAGACTGTAGATGTTATCAATACCAGAAGACATGTCTTGAGAAAAACAATATTTTTGGTCTTTTTCAAATTTTTTGATTTTTATGGATTTTTGTTGGTTTTATATTTTTCTATTTTGTTTTGTTGATTTTATATTTTTGTATTTTGGTTTTAAAAAAATAAGAAGATGATATAGTTTAAGAGGATGATGATACGGGTACCGAGATAAGGATATCGTCAGCACGTTGTAGAAGATAGAGGTCATCATCTCTTAAACTTTCACCACCAAAGTTTTTGAGGCTCCTGAATCATCGTAGGCACTTGAACCTTCTGAAAGTGAGACTTTGGCAGCTTCCCCCAAACCGAAAATCTTCTTATTGAGTAGTTTCAAAACTTTCTTTCAAGCTTGCCTTAACTAGGTGCACAACGACGCACACCATATCATCGATCTTGCTGCTCCTTTTAAGAATGATAATCATGATTCTCCATTCGGGTTATCATCAGATATAATAGCAACGTATCATCTCACACTTGAATAAATCTTCTGATATTTCTTTCTACTGAATTCCGAAGTGATGCATACCAAAAGTTGTCAAGAGACCACTTCCCCCACGTAGTTGAATTGATGCAGTCAGTCTCATTGTATAACGCTCAAGAACCCGAATACACATATACCCAAAGAAAGAATAACCGATAACACCTCCAGAATGTACACATTTATCTTCCCTGATGATTGTGTATACAGCTCAAGAACCCGAAGTACACAAATATCCAGATATAGAATAACCGATAACATTGAAGTAGTAGGTTGAATCACTGATTATCTCTATGGATGTCAACTCCAGAATAGGTGATTAAGCTCTCATGTGAAACAGCTTTGCCTCCCCAACGTACACATCTCTCTCCCCTGGATATGTCATACTTTTGTACCTCTTTTATCATCAGAAGTTGTCTCTTACATCTCTTCCCCCACGTATACGGAATAAGAACACTAAAAGCCACAAGTTAAGATACTGAGTTTCTCTGCGGTTATGACATTTGTCTTCCCAGAATAACTTCAATCAAGTAGAAGTATTAAATTCATCATGTGTACTCGTTGTGCTTTTAACTGTGCGTCTCTTTCCCCCTTGCTGGTTTTGATACTTCAGAATTAGCAACACATTGTAAGCCCGTATACTAGAAATCTTTTGGGAAGAACACTTGAAATCTTATGAGAATCAACTTCCCGAAGAACAATGTGAGCAAATCTAATTAGGGATTAAATCTGACATTTCACTCTCCCCAATTAGTGCTCTCCCCTAAACTGACAATCCTTATGATGAATGCCCAGAATAAGAAGAAGTCTTTTGATAGTTAAATGCAGCTCGTCTTTAGTCTTCTAACATGCAGCAGAAAATGTAGAACAGACTGTAGACTCGACCTTCTTCAAGATTGTCCGTTTGGGGAATAAAAAGTTAACATCTTCATCTCACCAAATACATTCCAATTAGCTTACATATAGCAAATCCCCTTAACTAAAATCCCTCACATGAAACAAGAACAGAAAGATGTTCATCAAGGAAATCAGCCCTACAACTGGAAGCACTTTGTCATTAATCATATCAGCCCGTGAGAAGATGTCAACCAACGGCTCTTAGAAGAAACTTCATGTGAAGATGACCCGATAGGAAGAAGCTCGGTTCTTACATGAGTTTGGAGCCGTATGACCATTTATCAACATGCAGTATTTTCACACTTCTCCCCCTCAAGAATTGCATACGAAGTTGGCATTCTTGATTAAACAAGTGAAATCATCCATATGTAGTCTATTCACACTTCTCCCCCGCAAATATTGCATATGATATCGCCATCGCCATTTTAATTGAGCAAGTGAAATAAGAGTACTAGCAACGGTAAGTCGGTTCACTTGATGATCGAGCGAGCATGGAAAAAGCATGAAGCTTGTTGATGAGAATGGTCATAAACGAGAATATTTCTCTTCTTCTGAAGATAAAGCGCACTGAAGCGTACACTTTTCTTTTCATAAGTAAACATCTTGAGAAATCATGAATGACATAGAAGATTCTTGAAAGATTTTGATTAGATTGTGAAGTATCATTGACATTCTGTGGCGATGAATATTCCATGAGAATTGCTGATCACATCTCAACCATTAGACTCTTTGGTAAACACACCATCCACGTATTCTATAACAACTCATAAAATTTCGAATTATTATAATAATATTTATCACGTCAGAAAATTTAAATCAATTGTTTTATGACAAATGTCAATATTTAAATTTAAAAACGAGAGGTCATCTCGTTTCCTTAGAAATAAGACACCGCACACACGATGCTTGTCCACTGAGTATCTATATAATAAAAGTGAAATTTATTATTATCCAAGTTAAAATTTAAGCATACATAAGCTTAATCCATCGTTTCGAGAGGTTATTTCGCATACTGCAGTGCAGTAGCATACAAGACTAAAAATAAATAATGAGATAAGTGAAATATACATATTTTATCATTCAAGGATAATTTACGGAAGAAAGTGAGAGGTTATCTCGTGAATTTAGAAAGTCACGGCACCGTACGCATACCGACACCAAATTAGTAACGGCAAACAGTTATAATTAAATTTTTACGTAATAATAATGTCATATTATTACGTTTAAGAATCGTTTCCGAAAACATAATCTTTATATTTTTTGGGCTACGGGAAGGTACATTTACTCGAGAATTCGACAAAACACGGGGTACAATCTATACTGCGTCTAACAATAAAACAAAAGTGATACAATTATCCCTCACCCTCTCTCTCGCACGCCCATTATCTGTCTCTTTTCTCTCTCTCTCTCTCTCTCTCTTGTCGACACATACAGGCAAGACAAACACCAAAACAGGGCCTTCTTCCCTCTTGTTGATAGTCAACACCAAAAATATCATTGCAGCCTTCCACTCTTGACTCTACTCCCTTCTAAGGTATCACGTGAAAGTGTTGGAGGGGGGAAACGGACAACTAGTTTGCCAAGAAAGACCCACCTTCAATGGAAGACCAAGGAAAGAAGGGTAAAGACTTTCTTGTTATCTATCTTTATATAGAGTCTAATTGGTGCAGGTTCATCCACACTCCTTTTACAAAATCACAGAAATTAGGGTTCAATAAAAATTAGGGTTTCCCATGAATCAAAGGGGTTTTTCCAATTGAGTGGGGGGTTTTGTCAATTAAAGCATAAGGAAGATACTACAAGTATTTAATCATACCAATTCGCTTCGAGCCCTCTCCAATTTGAGCTCATGGGTTTTGGTGTTAAAAGCCACTCAACCACTAATTGGGTACATAGTAAGAACACATTCCTTATTATTGTTTTGTTATCTAATGAGTTGTAATTACATTAAATTGTAATTCGAAATTACATAAATTGTTTGTGTCGATTGAAATTAATTGTTGGATGATTATGATAATATTACAACATTGGTAATTAAATGGGTAAATTAAAAAATAGTGTTATTTTTGTTGTTGTTGTGTGGCTGTCGTGGACCAAGAAGAAAGAAACAGAAAAAGTAAAACTTTGATATCTTAATTTTTGGCTAAATTGGTAATGGTTATGTCGGCTTAGTTGTTTCGGCTTGTTGCCTGTTACCTTGACTTTGTTCTAGCATTTTTTTTGTTGCTCATGCCTTGACCCATATTGGTGATCCCTCGGCTGTAAGAACACATATAGTCGAGGGGCATCGGCCTTACTCATTCGTGTTTAGTTCCTATAATCCTAAGCCACTAACTGACGAGTCATGTGCTAAAGAGTAGTACTCAACTATCGCTTGTCTCGTTGGCCTACTAGTAAGTCTATTCGAATTATGACCCCCCGCTTATTTTTCTCGCCTATTTCCTTGGCTTACTTAAGTCTTGCCTCAGCTTGAGGTTAGAATCCCTTGAAGGGTGTTAGTCTGCTTATTTGGTTTACCTGCTATTGACACGAGACCACAAGGGTGACCTTTCCGAGTGAACTGGTAACATGACCGAGTGAACTGGTCACATAATGAAATGAATACTAAATCTTGTGGTCCATAAAACTTTTACAACTAAAATCTATGAACTCACCAACCTCGTGTTGACACTTTTTAGCATGTATTTTCAGGTTTTGAGGTGATAGTTTATCTTTGGAGGCGCAAGGCAAAGGCATGGCATGGTCATTGACGACTCTGATTTATGTATTGGGACCACTTTTTTATAATGGGCCATTTTCCGCACTAAATCAATAATGTAAATATTGTTTCCAAGAATGAATAAAAGTTTCTTTATGAAAATCAGTTGTTCTATGCTTATGTTGTGATATCAATTTAGTAGCACCCCAATACTTGTGTGCTTCCGCTGAGCCATTTTGGGGGTGTTACATATTCTGCCGGCAATTGCTTTGACCACTTGGTAAAGTAAACCCGATATATCAAACTTGAACATGAAGTAGAATTCCCTAGATTTATTACTTAAGCTTGTACTAATCCTTGTGAAAAAGAAACGGTGTACCCAATGTACAAAACCTCTTGACGAATCCTCAACAGCGTGAGAAACCGAAAGTGATAGCTACATTGTGGATTAAGATAACAATCACAAAAGTAACTAGATAGCCAAGTCTTTATCACATCCAATAAACACCCAAACAAGTCATCTTCGCGGAATGGAAGAAAGAAAGAAGACGAAATAAGTACATGCGCCCGGAAAACCTTACTTCAAATCCAAATAAGAAATACTGTACAAAAAACCTTGTAGTCAACTTTGTACAAACATCAATTCAAGCCGTCACGTAATATCCTCCATGAAAACGTATAAGCCAAAGTACCAATCCACATAACAAAACAACTCTCATCCTCTAATCTCATCATCAAATCTCATAACACAACAAATCTCATCATCAAATCTCATAACACAACAAATCTCATCATCAAAACTCATCAAATCGCAAATCTCATTATCAAACCGCATTATCACAAATCTCATCGTCAAACCGCATCATCAAATTACAATTCGCATTCCAAGATGATAAATTATTAGCTCAACATCCGATCCAGAACATTAGCTTCAAGTCCAATGGGAATCATACGCAACCCAACTGATACAAATAATAACACCCGGTCCATTCCATCTTACCCTAATATTACTCAAGCCCAAATAAATAATAGAGGATCACTTCTCGTGGTCACAATTGAAATTCATTAAAAACTTAGCCGTGGAATAGTAACCTCGTGAAAATTCACAAAAGACCAAAACACCACTCTTTTTGCCAGGTTATACCAAAATTAAACACAATGTACTTAAAATACATTTTATATTTGAGTTTCATCCCATTGTGTTAAAATTTAGGATTATTAACAATATAGTGTGACACTCGTAGCCCATTTTCAATATTTGGATCCAACAAAGTCTGATAATAAAAATTCAGCCCGTAGCCCATAATCAACCTTGGTCCAATGATATTTGAGATGATACCCGGATCCAATAACCAAACATATATCAATCGGTATATATGATTTACCCTAATTTTTGGGGAGTATAAAAGGCCACTTAATCACACACAATCCCTAATCCCACAAAACCCTAATCTTTCTCTCAATAATAATCCACCTCTCTCTCAGCTCTCATCTCCTCTCATTAAAAAAATATATCTGATAAAAAAAACTACTTATCTCATCTCAAACTTTCATCAAGAATCGATCTCCTCAACATCAAACATTCATTAGTGCCTTCAATCTGAATCAATTAAAGCCTATCACTAGATTTTAATCATAACCGAAGCATGAATCCGCAGAGAAACAAGGTTTTAACTTCAAAAAGGTTTCGGGTAGGTTATGCTTTTTTGTTTTAATTCTTTGAACGAACCAAGGAAGAGGAATAACATAATTGTTATTTTACCTTACCTTTTGTTTCGGATAATCAATGAAGTTGGACTTCAAGGTAGAGGATCGATTATGTTATTTTGTTCTCATGTGAAAGTCTCATAACCCTTGTAACAACATGAACATGAGCTGAGATCTAATGTGTTTTTTATTTTTTAATTTTATTTTTGATCGATTCGTAATGGGATGAGGATGATTTAGGTTTGTTGTTTGTTATGAAGGTGATTTGTAGGATTAGAAACCGAATCGTATAATTGTTGATGTTGTTGAAGGTTTGACGAGGAGATGGGATAGATTGATGTTTGTTTTTGTTTTGATGTTTTGTTTTTATTTTGTTTGTTGGTAAATCTCTATGAATCTGTAACTTGTTTTTATGCTTTAAAAACCAAGGACATATGATGAATAATAGATGAGGTCTAAGTTGAGATTTATGGTATTTGGTCAACAAATCGCAGCTCCATCTCCCTTCAAACCGCACCTAGATTTGTCAAAATGCAGTTGAGTGAGTCAAACCGCAACAGTCATTTTCAGAGTCAAAACGCACCAGTCAACTCGCATACTTCCTTTCAAACCGCATAACCTTTTAGTTTTCAAAACGCAACATGTTTTGGGTCAAGTCGCATCATCTTAGTGAAAAACCGTAACATTTTTACAAACCGCATCAACCAGTAGAATCAAACCGCACAGAAGAGACCAAACCTCACCAGAAACATTGAATCTGGACTGTCTATTAATATCAAACCGCAGTTTAGAACCAAAGCTCAAACCACATATAAGAACAACGTTAAAAACGCATTCACGGAACCAGTTGCAAACAACAGTCAAGAAGATTCAAACATTTTAGACTAACCAGAAGCAATATATTTTAAAAATTGTTATAAAACAAACTGTTATAACAACTATTAAAATGTTGTAATGATCAAACTGTTTAACCATAATCAATATCAGATTCAAACAACGGTTTGGCCACTCTTAAATCCAGATTCAAAATAGCTCCAAAACATTATCAATATACCATATCAAACATTCAAACTGCATAACCATCATCAAAACATGTTTTCAAACACTGTACATATCAAACCGCATCCAACAAAAACCGCACAAACCGCATCAAAATCGAGTACAAACCATCAAGAACAACATAGCCTTGGCTCTGATAACAATTGTAGGATCATTATTCTATGGTGTTTGATGATTCGGGTGGTCTAGGATGATGATAGATCAAGTAAGCCATTTTAGAGAAAGAAAGTAAAGAGAGGGTGTTTTTTAGAGAGAGAAAGTAAAACAAAAAGAAAAGGTTAGATTAATGAAAAGCACTACCTCTTCCCAAGTGGGAAGAGGTATTTATACTACATACTAAACGCTCTCCTGTCAGGCTGTGGATAAGACATACAGTGGGTAAAGACCCGTCCATCCTTCACGGTGTTGATCTAAACTAACTAACTAACTAATTAACTAGTAAATAACGTAATGTCTACGAGCTAATATATGCTAGACTATAATTGGGGTGACCGAATCTTCAACATGGATTTTGTATATCCCAACATCATCCACCCATCCATGATGGCTTCGACCTATCCTTCGTTCTATTCCTTTAACAACATCTCCGTTTATGACCTCTACTTGTCCGTTACCTTGGGGATGGTAGACGGATGTGAATGACTGTTTGATTTTTAAACCTTTGCAAAAAAATCATAAATACCCCTTCGGCGAATTGTTTCCCATTGTCCGATATGATGATGTGAGGAACCCCAAATCGACATATTATGTGTTCCCATACGAACTTTTCCATGTGTCTTCCTGTTACTGATGCCAAAGGCTTGGCTTCGACCTACTTTGTGAAAATAGTCGATGACTACGACTAAAAACTTGACTCTACCTGGGGATATTTGTAAAGGTCGAACAATGTCAATACCCCATTGACAGAAAGGCCATGCGGACGTGACGAAAGTCATGTCTTGCTTTGGTAGTCTTGGAACTTTAGAATGGATTTGACAGGCTTCACACTTTTTTATTATCTCCACTGCGTCTCTGTGCATCGAAGGCCAATAGTATCCTAACTTTGTTATCTTTGAGACAACAGAGTGAGGTCCTGCGTGCAGGCTACAGGATCCCTAATGTATCTAACAAATAATGTTCGAAGATTGCTTGGGCTCTGCGCAACGGAGCCAATGAGATAAAAAGGACCTTTTATATAGGTTATCTCTCATAATCCTATATTGGGGAGCCTTGATTCTGACCTTTTGTGCTAGCTTTGGATCTTCTGGTAAGATACCCTTTATTAGGTATTCTCTGATTGGGGTCATCCAGTTGGATCCTTCTTCGAGTATAACATCAGATACTTTATTTCGTATAATTGACCTTTCAGCCAACACTTCAACTAAGACCTCCTTCGTGAGATGAGCAAATGCCATTAAAGCGAGCTTGCACAATGCATCTTCTTTTTTCTTCTGATTCCTGCGAACATGCTCTATGACGTAGGAATCGAATTCTTTGAACATCTCTTTGGCTTTATCCAAGTCTTGCTTGATGATAGGTTGTATTGCTTCGTAGGAGCCTTTGATTTGGTTTGCTACCAATTGTGAATCAACAAAGATAGAATGGTCACGAACCTCCAAGTCCTTTGCAAGCCGAAGGCCTGCTAACAATGCTTCATACTCTGCTTCATTATTTGTAGCATCAAACTCAAAACAAAGTGCGTAAGTATAATCCTTTTCGTTCGGACTGACTAACATTAATCCAGCCCCAGACCCATCGGAGCTTGAGGTTCCGTCCATGTACAGCTTCCATCCTACCTTCGCTTTCAAGGGTTTCTTTGTTGGGATATATAACACCCCTAAAATTTTGTACAGCGGAAGACTTAATCAAGCTTTCGAGGTGCTACTGTATTGGCACACAACACAAGTATAAGAAAACAAGATAACATAAAACGTTCACAAACCAATCCCATATTTAGTTATCTGGTTACATTTATTCAATACATTGAAAGTAAGGCCCAAAAGAAATCATCAGGTAGGTCCACAATTATTGTCAGAGTTCTAGAATGATCCTCCAACCATGCCCCTTCTTCCAAGCCTTCAAGAAACAAGTAATCCAAGAATCATCTTAGTTACCTGAGAAAACATGCTAAAAAGGTCAGCTAACGCTAGTGAGTTCATAGGTTTAACCATAAATTCAGTAGTGGACATGATAGAGTTTATTTGCTATGTGAGACTAAGGCATATATACAATAAATATTCCAATCACATTCCAACAATATTCCTTCCACTAACGCAAACGAGATCTCAGTAGGGCCCCAAGCGACTCTAGCCAGGTACTACAGATATAGCAAAGCATGATTCAATGCTACCCTGGCCTAGGTTGGAAGTATATATCTATTCTTAGAAGGGTATCATAGTTATAGCAAAGGATTGCTACCCTTGCCTAAGTCAACATCTACCACATATCTATCCTTCGATAGTCAAAACATAATCAAATTAAAAATTAGAAGTAGGTCCAAGAAAATAGTTGCATGCTTTCTGTTGGGATCGCTCCTAACAAGTAAATGGAACGATATTTACGGGATTACATTAGTTATCATGCAAGCCTCATACACGAGTCTTTGAAACCGTCATTATTGTAAAGTGTTGTGTATGATGGCCTATATATACCCCTCCATACTTCCATGGAGGGGTGAGACTCATTTGTGTATTTTCACCTTTCCTTATTAATAAACACATAGTTTCCCTTCTCTCTTTACTTTCTCTCTCTAACAATGAAGATGGTGTTCTTGCATCTTCCCCGACCTCCCTAATCACCATATCAACCCATACAACGATCCTACAAGTGGCATCGGAGCCAAGGTTTTATTACTAAGGTTGATTTGTGTGGTCGTGTATCTTGTCAAAAATCGTAATTTTAAAACTGTTATACAATTTTTTTGTATCTAACAAAAATTTCTATTATTACTTTGGTAACAGTTTTTATTATGTATCCAATATGGTCAAAAACAAAATTCACTTGCTTTATGTCAAATGTTTCATTCATCTGGTTTTTATGGTCATTCTATCCATAATCAATAGATTTATGTCAACTTTTATCATATTGTGACTGTTTTTTTATCATTTCCGTGAAAGTATTTGTGGTCAACAAGGTGTCAATCAGTGGTTAATCAGGTCCAAAAGTATGTTTCTTGGAAGTTTTTTGGGTTCTCAAAGGTGAACGGATTCTTGGTAGGAACAGAAAAGTCAACAAAATGGGTCAAAACCCTTTTCTTACGAATTAGTAGCCATCTCCAGATCTGTTTACGAATTACATGGAAAGTAATTTGTAATAACCTAATATTACGAATAAGTTTTATTAGTAAGATGTTTACGACTAAGCTTATTCGTAAAACCTAACCTGTTTACGAACAAGGACAGTTTACGAGTAAGGTTTGGTTTACGATTAAGAATGTTTACGTACAAGACTCTAGCTTACGAGAAAGAAAGTTTTTACGAGCAAGCAAGTCTTACGAATAAGAAACTTATTCGTAAAATGACAAGTTTTATGAATAAGTAAATCTTATTCGTAAACTGTCAAAGAAGACTGGCCAAACTCAGGACTTCAGTTTTTTACCATCATCAGTTCATGGTATTATGATCAGACACGAGATGTAAATGTATTAACAGATCCGAACTCATTTCATCAAATCCAACATCCCATCAACAACAACATACAACCAATCATCAACTACACCCCTATCTAATCCCTCAATCACCACCATCTAAGACTCTACCAAGACTCGTTCATAAATTAAAATTATATAGTCGATCTCAGATTCCTTCATTCATTCTTGTCTAAGAACAATCCAAGACTTTGAAGGTCAAAGAAACGAATGGTATCATCATCAATCAATTTGTGAAGCCTAGCTTCAATTTTTTTCGAACATAAAGAAAGATGAATAACAATAGTGTTACTCTCTAACTTTGGTTCGTTAAAATACAAAAAAAAAACGAAATCACAACATCTCATTTATAACCTACCCGAGACCATTATAGATCTAGAAAATGAATTGAAGAAATTAAAAGTTGTTAATATGCTTCGTTATCACTTGTGGGTTCTCGTCACGTAATCAAGAACATGAACGTGGGTTTGATTTGTATTTGTGATTCGTGGTTATGATGATATGATCTGAGATTCTGGGAGATTGTGATGTCGTTTGGTAAGAGAGTGAGAGAGGCGGATATGTATTTGTATGTGGTCTTTGCTTTTTTATGGTTGGGGTGATCATATGTTTTTGTCCGGCATTCGTCAACGTCTTTGGTTAGCTGTCTCCATGTCTTTCTCCACCATGTTCACACTTCTTATGACTTTGATTTTCCAGTGAGATGAAGTTCTTGTAACCACCCGCATTTTTATGTTACTTTTTTGAGAATTTACTATTCACTTTTACTATTCACTTTTACTATTCACTTTCACTATTCATCCCGTACAATTTTTATTTTACATTCTCGTAAGATAAATTATTTTAGTAATGACCTGAGAGTTCGACAATCGTTAGATCATTTTCGAAAAAGTTATTAAGAAAACATCGTCTTAAAGTTTCGTTTTGATCCGAGCACCATTTCAACATCACGCGCATAACGAAAATCAACTCGGATAATTTTCCTCACATCAGATTAATTTTTAGATCGCTCATAATTAATTTGAGAATTTTTAAGATTTATTTTTATGTTACCAAATAAGCCCAGCGCAGTACAAAACTAAACTTACGTTTTAAACAATTCTACTTACATCCAGACTTAATGATTCCTGCATTGTGTTTCTAATATGTTTTTGACACTTTTACATTTTTTTGGAAAATTCAAACATATTTCCCTCCTCCTTTGACCATAAAGGAATTAACCTTGTACGTTCTACATTTTTGCTTAAATCGCGTAACTTTTAAACTTCACAAATAACTGTTAAGTTATCACGCGTATAACGAAAACTACATTTTGACATCTCATATCACTTTTAGACTAATTTTAGTCTACTCTAAATAAATTCACGGTCGTTTCCCTGAAATTTCGTTATTTTCCGATAAACTGCGAATTACGCGTTTTTGACCCGTATTTCCAGCTTTAAGCAGCGTTTTTGCATCCAATGAGACTTATCACCCACTTTATATTTTTAGATAAATTATAATGATGATTCTCATTATTCCTGTAAGTTTCGTATTTTTACGATACCCGGTTTTACGTTTTATGGCTTAACAACTTACGTTTGGCATTTAACGGAACCAAAACTTACTCTAAACTCAAGATAAGACCAAGACTTATCATCTAAGACTTATCATCACTTCATGGCCGATTTAGGGGGGGAGTCATCATTTTGGTGGCATCATCCTAACCATGGTTCATTTAGATCATTACAAGTGTCCTAACTTAACCATGGTTAATAATTAACCCAATATATGGTTAACCAAACTTACCCTCCTATAAATAGCAAGTAAAATGCATCCTAAGAACCCTCATATTCTGTTCTTGGTCGTTCATATCACAAATCATACACATCTTCCATCATTTGATCTATAAACTCCAAGTTTATGCAAGGAAGTTCCAAAGATCAAGCTACTACATCAAATCTCTAGCAAGTTTAAGTGATCTTCTTGAGTTTAGATCCACTCAAGTCACTTAGTACTTCATCACCAACTCTTCAAGTTTTCAAGGGTGCCAAGGTGTGGAAAGCTATCTCAATCCGAAGTCTTAAGTGATCAATCAAAGTCCTATCCTTACTAAGTTACTCCTTTCTTATTGAAAGCCAAAAGTTGTAAGCTATATATATAGTTAATAATCTTAACTTATCACCACCATCATCTCATTTTTATTATTAATAATCTTAACTATTTCATGCTATATATATAGTTACTATGTTGATTCATGATGTACATATACTCAATCACTTGTTTTAATTCACATATTGTCATAAAAGTAACAAACTAGTAAACTAGTCATATTCTACACATGTGAGACCATTAAAATCAGTAACATATGGATTTTCTAACATACATAATATGGTAGACAAGATAAAAAGGTAAACATATCAATTTGAATCACCCGAAACGGATAAACGAGTCAAAAGAAGTTAGCGAAACCTAAACGCCAAAACTGCCATGTAATAGCTGTTTTTGGTTCTGCCTTTTTAAAAGTGGTACTTCTGGTGCGAATCATCAAAAAGTTAAAACACGAAAGTTGTCCGGAACAACGTTTTCCTTCATTGTCAAAGAAGCTCGGACCTTGAAAACGCTTAAACATGCCATAATCTTTCAAAAATAGAAACTGCCCTATATTTAGTCTCATAACTATACTTTTGTCACAACTAAAAGCAAACCAAGAGGCCTAATGGCCATAAGCCAAGACCACGGCTACGGCTAAGGTCAAAGCTAAGTCTCAAGACCATGGTAGTCAAGACCAAAGTCACGGCAAGACCATGGCTAAAGCCTCAAGGCTTATTTTCCCAAAACCATTAACTAAGGTAATAATATTTATGAAACGACGAGAACTTGTAAAAACATGATAAACTTATTTATATAACAATCTTCACTCAAAACATATGTTGTATCTACTAAGTGCTACAATAGTAGGGAACTTCATGTGAGGGGTTCATTTGAGTAAAACGTATCGACGAGTTTATGGATTTACGATTTAAAGTGTCCTAGCTCCTCGAACGTTCTTGCATGACCTCTGAATTGTGATGGCCCGAACGGTAGTACGATATCTATAAACTAAATACATTTTCACAACTAGAACATTTCTATAAACGACATACACAAAAACCATGTACTACATCATGATCAACATAGAGACGTATATAGGATGGTTTATGTTTTCCTAAACATTATTCCAAACCTAAGTCGCAACATCTTATTCTAGGTTGCTCGTAGAAGTTCTCACGGCATATCCATCATTCTCATTATACATTTGATATCATTTACTCTGAGGTGAGTTCATAGCCCCACTTTTTACTACTTAATTGTTTTACAAACCCTTGGGGGAGATACATGCTTTATTTTAAACCGAAAACATTGCTTTCAAACTATATACTTATCTGATTATTTTACTTGCAGTAAGTTACTGCATTTTCCAAACTTAAGTCCTTAAATCATGAATCATTAATCACGAGTGAAGTGAGCGAGAATATTGTGGATAGATCTATCGGGATTGACGAATCCCGTTTGTTTGACCAGGTCCAGTAAACAAACGTACTATATTTGAGTACATTAGGTAAAACGGCAAATTTTACCTACTTGGGGCACGTATCACCAATTAATTCTGGAGCAAGTTAACGCCTTGATTGCATGATGCTTAGTGAATAATAACTGTTTTGTTTTCAAAACATTGGTGTGAGTCTAATTAACTCACACTACCAACATAATGTGTTCAACCATCAAACAAACTCTATGAATTTCACTCAACCTTTGTGTTGACAGTTTTAAGCATGTATTTCAGGTCCATATTGTACGAGGCTGGCACGGAGGAGCACGAATACTCAAGAAGGCTATAAATTTTATTATCATTCGAAAACCCATTTAATGTATTTTGTAAACAATGGAACCAACTGGGACCTCATTTTTGTAAACTCTGATATTTATATAAATCGAATGATAAATCTTTTAAAAACGACTCCATTAGAGTTCGTTTTCATTTGTTATGACTGTTGTGCCATGAAGTAACACCCAGTTTGAATTCTGCTGCGTATCACGAAATTGGGGGTGTTACAGATTGGTATCAGAGCCACAGTTATAGAGAAACGGGTCTAATTGAGACTTAAACTATAACTACTTTTACAAGCAAAAACATTTTATAACCTTCCGTTCTCCGTGCCTTCCATCCTCTAGACGATTATGTGACTTTTAGGCATTTTAAGCTATACAAACGTACTAGTATATTGATATATTCACTTGACATAATTTCAATCATAAACAAAGTACTCAACATATCTGCGTATGCCTATTCTAAGGCATTACGACACAATCATATTTTTACAATCTCCCAATCATGTATCTACTCGTGCATTTTAGGATTACGAAACTTTATCCAAGACATTGTAACTGACTACAATGGTCTTTCCTACTTCCCAGACATTGTTAGATACAATGGTCTCATTCATTTTTCAAGACACTGTGAGATACAGTGGTCTCTATTACACTCTCAGACACTGTAAATCCTACAGTGGTCTCTCTTATAACCTCAGACACTGTGAGTGAAACAGTGGTCTCAACTATTTCTCAGACCTTGTGAGTTGCACAATGGTCTCTATTATTCCCTAGACATTGTGAGGTACACAATGGTCTAATTTATTTCTCAAGACATTGTGAGTACACAATGATCTCTCTATCATTTCTGAAGACATTGTGGATTACACAATGATCTCTTCATTATTTCTCAAGACATTGTGAGGTACACAATTATCTAATTTACTTCACAGACATTGTAAGTTATACAAAGTCTCTAGGAATTATCTTATAAACCTTATATGATATCATTTTACATGTAACCCGTCACAGTCTATCAATTTCCCTAATGGAAATACAAGAAATAGGATTTCTAAAGGACAAAGTGACTCATCATCTACAAAAGCTGAAGTTCAGCAACTTTCTCTACAGTCATCAAATCTTCTCATCATTTTTTTTAGAAGTACTAGCCTGATTAGGTTTCAAGGATATCATTCTGCCATATTCCTTTAAAATTCACTTTTGATTTTAAAACAAACTTGACATCTCTACCTAAGAATAATGGTAAGCGTACGCTACACTCTTCTAATCGTCAACATATCACATCATTATCTGAACCCTATAGAAATTCAGTAAGTAAAACTTCATAATACCACGTTTCTATCAAACACTAGTAGGCATAAACACTATACGATATAGCCTTCATGCCGAAACCACCTAAGACATGATCAACTTTGGAAATAGTTTGGATAATCACTTGTCACTAGCAAGACTTTCCCTACAACGACAGTTATCACATCATTACAAACCATTTCACATCAACAATATCTTACACCTTTGATTAACAACAGTTACCCTAACAACAACAAAAACTATTCCATTTGAGGCACTATATCGATGAAAGTGTTAGTTAACCATTTCTTTGAACTAAGGTGTTTAGGGATCACCCACGAAACAATTAAGGAAACCATACAAATACAAATTAGGCTCCATGCCGCACACTATTACCAGAAACAAAAGTTACATAGATGTAAGGCGTTGAAATTTAACAAAAACTCCATGTTAGAAATTAAGGTTTTGTTGAAAGCCTCGATACAATAAGATATGATTCGTTTTGAGAATCGGGAAAAGCCAAACTTGAGGTATATTAGACTCAATAATATTTTAACAAAACCCTTTAGGTTATCAACTTAAGCCACATGGTACATAATACATTCCATAACCAGAAACATGAGAACGCAAAGATTAGAATTCGGCGCATACATCCACAATTTCCTGGACAATTCAACATCAGAAAACACACCCAGAATTCCGGGACGAGATTCCCATTAAGGTGGTGAGACTGTAACCACCCGCATTTTTAGGTTACTTTTTCGAGAATTTACTATTCACTTTTACTATTCATCCAGTAAAATTTTTATTTCACATTCTCGTAAGATAAATTATTTTAGTAATGACCTGAGAGTTCGACAATCGTTAGATCATTTTCGCAAAAGTTATTAAGAAAACATCGTCTTAAAGTTTCGTTTTGATCCGAGCACCATTTCAACATCACGCGCATAACGAAACTCAACTCGGATAATTTTCCTCACATCAGATTAATTTTTAGATCTCTCATGATTAATTTTAGAATTTTTAAGATTTATTTTTATTTTACCAAATAATCCCAGCGCAGTACAAAACTAAACTTACGTTTTAAACAATTATACTTACATCCAGACTTAACGATTCCTGCATTGTGTTTCTAATATGTTTTTGACACTTTTACATTTTTTGGAAAAGTCAAACATATTTCCCTCCTCCTTTGACCATAAAGGAATTAACCTTGTACGTTCTACATTTTTGCTTAAATCGCGTAACTTTTAAACTTCACAAATAACTGTTAAGTTATCCCGCGTATAACGAAAACCACATTTTGACATCTCATATCACTTTTAGACTAATTTAAGTCTACTCTAAATAAATTCACGGTCGTTTCCCTGAAATTTCGTTCTTTTCCGATAAACTGCGAATTACGCGTTTTTGACCCGTATTTCCAGCTTTAAGCAGCGTTTTTGCATCCAATGAGACTTATCACCCATTTTATATCTTTAGATAAATTATAATGATGAGTCTCATTATTCCTGTAAGTTTCGTATTTTTACGATACCCGGTTTTACGTTTTATGGCTTAACAACTTACGGTTGTCATTTAACGGAACCAAAACTTACTCTAAACTCAAGATAAGACCAACACTTATCATCTAAGCCTTATCATCACTTCATGTCCGACTTAGGGGGGGGGAGTCATCATTTTGGTGGCATCATCCTAACCATGTTTCATTTAGATCATTACAAGTGTCCTAACTTAACCATGGTTAATAATTAACCCAATGTATGGTTAACCAAACTTACCCTCCTTTAAATAGCAAGTAAAATGCATCCTAAGAACCCTCATATTCTGTTCTTGGTCGTTCATATCACAAATCATACACATCTTCCATCATTTGATCTATAAACTCCAAGTTTATGCAAGGAAGTTCCAAAGATCAAGCTACTACATCAAATCTCTAGCAAGTTTAAGTGATCTTCTTGAGTTTAGATCCACTCAAGTCACTTATTACTTCATCACCAACTCTTCAAGTTTTCAAGGGTGCCAAGGTATGGAAAGCTAGCTCAATCCGAAGTCTTAAGCGATCAATCAAAGTCCTATCCTTACTAAGTTACTCCTTTCTTATTGAAAGCCAAAAGTTGTAAGCAACTTATCACCACCATCATCTCATCTTTATTATTCATAATCTTAACTATTTCATGATATATATATAGTTACTATGTTGATTCATGATGTACATATACTCAATCACTTGTTTTAATTCACATATTGTCATAAAAGTAACAAACTAGTAAACTAGTCATATTCTACACATGTGAGACCATTAAAATCAGTAACATATGGATTTTATAACTTAAATAATATGGTAGAAAAGATAAAAAGGTAAACTTAGCAATTTGAATCACCCGAAACGGACAAACGAGTCAAAAGTTATAGGCAAAAGAAGTTAGCGAAACCTAAACGCCAAAACTGCCATGTAAAAGCTGTTTTTGGTTCTGCCTTTTTAAAAGTGGTACTTCTGGTCCGAATCATCAAAAAGTTAAAACACGAAAGTTGTCCGGAACGACGTTTTCCTTCATTATTAATGAAGCTCGGACCTTGAAAACGCTTAAACAGGCCATAATCTTTCAAAAACAGAAACTGCCCTATATTTGGTCTCATAACTATACTTTTGTCACAACTAAAGGAAACCAAGAGGCCTAATGGCCATAAGCCAAGACCAAGGCTACGGCTAAGGTCAAAGCTAAGTCTCAAGACCATGGTAGTCAAGACCAAAGTCACGGCAAGGCCATGGCTAAAGCCTCAAGGCTTATTTTCCCAAAACCGTTAACTAAGGTAATCATATTTATGAAACGACGAGAACTTGTAAAAACATGATAAACTTATTTATATAACAATCTTCACTCAAAACATATGTTGTATCTATTAAGTGCTACAATAGTAGGGAACTTCATGTGAGGGGTTAATTTGAGTAAAACGTATCGACGAGTTGTTGGATTTACGATTTAAAGTGTCCTAGCTCCTCGAACGTTTACTGCATGACCTCTGAATTATGATGGCCCGAACGGTAGTACGATATCTATAAACTAAATACGTTTTCACAACTAGACCATTTCTATAAACGACATACACAAAAACCATGTACTACATCATGATCAACATAGAGACGTATATAGGATGGTTTATGTTTTCCTAAACATTATTCCAAACCTAAGTCGCAACATCTTATTCTAGGTTGCTCGTAGAAGTTCTCACGGCATATCCATCATTCTCATTATACATTTGATATCATTTACTCTGAGGTGAGTTTATAGCCCCACTTTTTACTACTTAATTGTTTTACAAACCCTTGGGGGAGATACATGCTTTATTTTAAACCAAAAACATTGCTTTCAAACTATATACTTATCTGATTATTTTACTTGCAGTAAGTTACTGCATTTGCCAAACTTAAGTCCCTAAATCATGAATCATTAATCACGAGTGAAGTGGCGAGAATATTGTGGATAGATCTATCGGGATTGACGAATCCCGTTTGTTTGACCAGTCCAGAAACAAACGTACTATATTTGAGTACATTAGGTAAAACGGCAAATTTTACCTACTTGGGGCACGTATCACCAATTAATTCTGGAGCAAGTTAACGCCTTGATTGCATGATGCTTAGTGAATAATAACTGTTTTGTTTTCAAAACATTGGTGTGAGTCTAATTAACTCACACTACCAACATAATGTGTTCAACCATCAAACAAACTCTATGAATTTCACTCAACCTTTGTGTTGACAGTTTTAAGCATGTATTTCAGGTCCATATTGTACGAGGCTGGCACGGAGGAGCACGAATACTCAAGAAGGCTATAAATTTTATTATCATTCGAAAACCCATTTAATGTATTTTGTAAACAATGGAACCAACTGGGACCTCATTTTTGTAAACTCTGATATTTATATAAATCGAATGATAAATCTTTTAAAAACGACTCCATTAGAGTTCGTTTTCTATTGTTATGACTGTTGTGCCATGAAGTAACACCCAGTTTGAATTCCGCTGCGTATCACGAAATTGGGGGTGTTACAGTTCTCGAGTCTTTAAACTTTGTAGATTCTTTGATTTTTTGACGAAGAATCATCTTGAACTTTGGGTTGCCATTGATTTGATGAGAACTTTCATGTGTGATGTTGTTGGTGTGAGCATGAGGAGATGGTGCGGTCTTTCCTCCAAGGGACAATCATCAGTACCTGCATGAATAAGTTAGTGAAAAAAAATACCAATCGATCACGGTGGACATTTCTAAAAGATTTGACCACTACGATTGTTTTACTGATGAATGTCTTGATTCCATTCACCTTGTCGGGCGAATCAGCCGTCCAAATCTCGTTGATAGATAGTTGGCATTACATTGAATGTTCAAGTAATGACCTACATCTTCAGGACTCGATTCTTGAAAGGAATCTCCTTAGCGGGATTTCCAGCACTTACAAGTTTTAATGTTGAGGGTGTTAACAGCATAGTGTGAAAACACACCTCTAATTCTTACAAAGACTGTTCCTGAACTGGAGGCCCTCAAGTAGGCTAACACGATATACCGAAGTATTTCTACAGTTCGGGTGAGTCGCTAAGGTATACCGAAGCATCAACTCACGACTGTAGATCGTTTGAGACACACTAAGCGTAACCCACAAAGGATTACCGAAGTGACCTACTATCAGGGCTGTTTGATGTTGACCTTGGCAGGAGTTTTCATTCAATCACTGAGGATCACAATTTTGAATCCCCTCATAAATGTTCTCGGCAGATTGCTAAGATTTGCGTAGTACTCTAGAATGTGTCACTTGTGTCCTTATTGTTGAACAACAAGTGATGAAAAATCAAGTGTTCCTAAGAGATCTTTTAATGAATCTCGTGGCTCTAGACTCGATTAGTGCGCTTTGGTTTTCCTAAGCGAAGACTAGGGAGAGGTTCTCCTTCTTCAATACCAATGATCTCTAAGAGAAAGTCAATAGATTACGTAGGATTCCCTGTGAGAATGAAACAAGATCTTTTGAGAGAACTTGAGTGGCTTAGAAGGTTTAGTGCATTGCGTTACTGGGTCCATGAAGAATTTGTCTTCAATACCGATGTCATCTTTGTGACAACCAGTAGCATATGAGTTGAACGAGGTGTCTGCCCTAAGTTGAATCATATGGAGGGCTATTTCTTTTCACCCTTTTCTTTAAATTTTCTTTTTAATTCTTCACCTCCTTCTTTCTTTGTTTCTCATATTCTCCTTTTTCAATCATACCTAAGGACTTCTAATTTCTAACTATTCTTGATGTCCTAGGGTAGATCCCTCCAGCTCTGGCGGATCATAGGACGTTTATTCCTAAACTTAGTCACCTTATAACCCCATGACTGTGCTATGTTGCCATAAAACCATTTACTTGAAAATATCTCAAAGCGTTTATGAATAGAAACATGTTTTGTAACACTTTGAGAGTTTTATGTTTTCAGAAATACTCCCCCTCCACATGTGCTTATGAGTTTTGACTTAAATCTGCACAGTGAGGGTAGAGCGCGCACTTTTGGATTGATCGACTCTTGATAGATAATTCCCCGCGAGACACGGTTAGGTTGTATAGTTAAAAAGATCCATTGTCAGCTTTTAGGTGACAGCTAGCTCTAATAACTACCTTGAAGATGTGAACAAACCTTGAAAAGGTTGTCAAACCCGTCAAAGTTCATTTCTATCAAGAGTTTCTCGAATTGGTACGATGACATTTCAAAACTCATCAATTTATGGGTTAAGTCTTAGCACTATGAGATTCTATTTACTTTCCAACATATTTTGATCACATATATTTTTCTTCCCCTCAAAAATGGCATATTGATGTTATTTTTGATGAAATATTGATTTCAAAATATGACCATTCTGAGTTTTACGGGAAGATTTCCACAAAGAACTTTTATTTGAACAATTTAGTTTGCAAATACTCCCCCTCAACAAGTAGTAATTACTTTTGAGGTTTTGCAAAACGAGAGGGAATACTTGTTCTTTTGAGCAAAATTATGGAAATATTGAAAGTTTGATTAATTTTACTCAAAAGTAAGAAGCTTTCGCTTCTTAAATTAGGATTGTGGCACTGAAGCGTACCATAGGGTCCTTTCTTGACAAGTGCGGGTTGTACACTGTTATATTAGTACAAACCATCAGTAGCTACTACAAAGAGCCGTCAGAACGATAATGGGGTCAGTAAAGAGTTAGCTGAGAAGAGTATTAATGAGTAGAGAAGTTTTATCAGCAGTTGATTTTCACGAGATATTTATGGTACTTCACACATGTTCGATTAATTGGACATACATGGTTGCGTTGTCGCCAATTTCATCATCAACATACGTGGTGTATGTTTCTGATTCATTGAAAACATTGGGGGGAAGAGAGTGTATGTGGTCTTTTCTTCTTTGATGTTTTTTGCGAAAACCCTTTCCCTTCATGAATTTCTTCAATCAGGGGGAAGAAATGAGACGATCGGTTCAAACGTCTTACTTCGGTGTTATCGTCTCAACTTTCACGGGTTATATTGTGTGAAGTTACCTACATATGATGTCTTAACCGCATTATGATGCCTCACACACGGTCATTTTATCGAGTATTTGCATACTCACAGGTGATTATTATTCCGATAGACCGCAACAATCAGGGGGAAGTTGTTTCATTTCGTCTTCCGTGGTTTGTTTAGTGTGAAGCACTTACATACGTGAGAAGATCTTATTGATTTATTGCATGTTACCCCCGAACGGATTTTCCGTATTGTGTACAACTGTGATTACGTAACTAGACAGATTTACCTAGTGTGGTTTCTTTGCTCATCTACAAATTCCGCTGCATACTGAAAACTTCAAAAGTTAAAAGAAATGTCTACTTCATCAAAGTTTCGAATCTGCTGAAGATGGTTGTCAGTTTGGGGGGAAGCTGATTCAGAAACTTCGCAAAAAAGAAGTGTACGGAGAAGCTGCTAAAGACATGCAGCATGAATTGGGGGGAAGTTAATCCAATTCATGCACATTACATCATTTGCCTACAAGTTAAGAAAAAATTCTCAAGTCGAGGTACAAGATGAAGACAAAGAGCGTCAACTGTCGTCATCCTCAGCATTTGAAGAGCTTGTGAAGACCTTTCTTTATTTGTTTTTTGTGCTTGTAGGAAATGTTATAAGTAATCCCTTATATCGTCCCATTGGGGGAAGATTTTTGGGATCGCTCCTAACAAGTAAATGGAACGATATTTACGGGATTATATTAGTTATCATGCAAGCCTCATACACGAGTACTGAAACCGTCATTATTATAAAGTGTTGTGTTTGATGGCCTATATATACCCCTCCATACTTTCATGGAGGGGTGAGACTCATTTGTGTATTTTCACCTTTCCTTATTAATAAACACATCGTTTCCCTTCTCTCTCTAACAATGAAGATGGGGTTCTTCCATCTTCCCCGACCTCTCGAATCACCATATCAACCTTAACAATGATCCTACACTTTCTCACCCCAATTTATATAAAACACAGTTAAAATGTGGGACTATGAAACTCACCTTGATCAAGTAAAGCATAAATAACCAATAGCAGAAAGCAGATAAGCAGCTAACACAACTCGACAACTACTGACTCGGCACAACCTATTAATATAGATCCATCTTTAATAAATTTTCCAATTTCAATATTTTCTATCCCGAATATATTCCATTTCTATTTCCAAAAATATCTCGTTCCCAATTTAGTTATAAGCGTTTGGTATCATTGTGTGAGGTGTTGACTCGATAATACTCCAATGAATGCACTATATTACAAGCAATGCACAACACAACAATACGACGCAACCTCTATGTGATAAGCTTTATAATTTAATAAGTTTCAAAATAAATTGTTAGGACTTATCGAATTCGTCAACTCGATAAACACAACCATTTATCTATTTCACTTATTATCTCAAAAACTAGTCACAACCTAACGAGTCATAAGGATAACTTGTTCATTAATCTGACGTGCATAACGGGATCTTATAGGATTCGTCAACCAAATAAGTTTGTTATCTACGTGGGTTAAACATATTTATGTCAAGCCATCCGTAACCCATGCATATTCCAAAATGATCATTAATTACTCATTAATGACATATTTAGGTAAACGTGTCCTCGAAACATTTAATAACTCGTTATTATAAAACCTTTCCATTTTTAAGTCGTTAGTTCCCTTTTTAAATATCGAATAACAAGTTGTATCTTGTTATTAAATACTTAATACAAGAACTTATTAATAGCTTTATTTTCTAGTTTATATATACACATGTTTATATATCGTCAGTTTTCAATTTATATTTCGAGTTATTATCTGTCTCGAGTTCACAAGGCCGAGTCATGACTCTCGGGCTTTTATATGTCATATTGTCCAATAATAAATATAAGTCCATGTTACGGCCTTGTCGGTGTCAACCGAGACTAAAGTCACAGTAACACCGACGTTGCACAAAGCTCACATACATAATATTTCAAGTCCAAATAAATAATCCCACTCGTTACCGGCCCTAAACCTACGACCCGGCAACGTATCCACATTTCAATCAACCTCCATTTTAACTCACCATCAACTCCGTCACCATTCAACATCAAACTCCAACCGAAACCAATGGCGAGACCCTAATGGTCTCGGCTTAGCCACGGCTAACCCACACGAACCAAACGGATCCCAACGGCCTTTGGATCCTTCTCAGCTTCAACCATAACTACCACAACGGACCTCTTGGTCCCGGTCATTACCAACAACAACAACAACAACCTCAAAAATCAATCCCGCAAGAAACAAAAACCGGACCCCTTGGGTCCTTGGGGCTCTCAGTTCCAACCCAACACGACCCAACCGGACCCTAGTAGTCGCGGTTGGTTTCCAACACCTTCAACCTCCGTTCCAAACCTTAAATTCGCAACAAATACATACAAACATGAAAGTAAAATGCACACAACACGACACACACGATACCAACTAGTTTTATTTTCATTTTTATTCTTTTAAAACTTGTTTTTAACTCGTTATTCCCACTTATCCCAAACCAATCAGATAGAACGAGACCCGGGGGTCACCAAAACGAGTGTACAACCCGTTTACCTCACCTTCTTTCTTCCCGATCTACACTTGAAATGATGAAACACGAACAAGGAGGCGCATTTGTGGTTGTTTGGGTGGCGGTATGGAGGAGATATGGTGAGTGGTGTATACGAAAAGATAGAGGAGAGAAAGGTGAGTGTTTTAGTGGTGGTGGTGGTGGTTCACGCGCGGCGGAGAGGCGGCGTAGGGTGGCGGCAGCGGCGGCGATATAAGGTGGGTAGAGAGAGAAAGTGAATTAGGGTTTTAAGGTGGAAAAGATGGAGTGTGTGTGTGCGTGTATGTGTGTGTGTGAGAGAGAGAGAGTGGATTTTTATACTTTTGAGGTGGGGAGTTAAGTGTAATTTATTTGTGAGTGGGTGGGGCGCCGGCTAGCACAAAACCACTGGGACCAAAGTCGTTATTTTATTAACTATCCCGATTTATCACTTAACGGCTCGTATATTTTATTAATCGTGACCGTTAACTTTTATAATATGCGCCATTGTTCTTAATTATATCTTTCCATAAATTTTGATTATGAACACGTCTATTTCCACTTAACGAGTTCAATGTTACTATTTCTCACGCTTTTAGATTTTTATTGTGCTGACTCGAGTAGTGCCTAACATTACGGATCATAATTCATATCATAACTCGTTCAATAACACAATCATTTACGAAATAAAATTAACGATACCAAGTCAAATCATCATAATTCCAAAATAGCTCCTACAGGCCTTCTACTCGTTTTAGCTAACGTAATGCGGCACCTAAAAAGGCTCCCTAATTTGCCAGTTGTCACGGGATATCTTTGTCTTGGCTTGGTCCGAAGGGTGTTTCAGCTAGAAAATCTACCATTATCTGCCCTTTGATGGAGTTTCTACTCTTATACTCTATCTCATGCTCTCCCAATTCGATGGCCCATTTGGCTATCCTCCCTGACTTTTCGGGCTTTGACAATATCTATTTGATTGGCTTATCAGTTAAGACCGTATTGGGATGAGCTTGAAAGTACCTTCGAAGACGTCTTGTGGCGTGTACTAGAGGTAGAATTAGCTTTTCCAGCTTCGGATAATTCAATTCAGCTACCTACAGGACCCTACTAACAAAGTAAATAGGAATTTGCTTCTTTTCCCTTTCTGCCAATAGTAAAGCGCTAATACTTTCGAAGGATGCTACAATATACATGAATAACACTTCGCCTTTGGTTGGGGTAGTAAGTGTGGGCAGTATTTCCATGAACTCCTTCAGCTTCTGGAAAGCGACCTCTGCTTCAGAACTCCATTAAAAGGTCTTCTTGTCCGTACAACCGTTGAGTGTTTTTAACAATGGCATAGATCAGTCTGCGCCCTTCGACAAGAATATGCTAAGTGCTTCTAACTTTTCGTTTAGACTTTGCACATCCTTTAGAGATTTTGGAGACTGTAAGTCTGTTATGGCTTAAACTTCGAAGGGTTAGCTAAGATCCCTTGATAAGGTGCCCTAGGAATTGTCCCTCTTCAACACCAAAAGAAAATTTCTTGGGATTTAGCTTCATGTTGATTGCCCTGAACTGATTGAAGGTCTCTTGTATATCGGAGAGTAAGGCTTCCTCGCTCCTGCTTTTAATAACCATATCATCGGCATAGGCTTCCAAATTTCTCCTATCTGTTTCCTGAAGGCTTTATCTACCAATCATTGGTATGTGGCTCCTGCATTCTTCAGGCCGAAAGGCATTTTCTTGTAGCAATAAACACCTTTTCCTGTGTAGAAGGCTGTTTTTTATTCATTTTCCTCCTCCATTTGTATTTGGTGATAACCTTTGTAAGCATCCATAAAACACTTTAAACAAAACCCTAAGAGTGACTCCACTTTCCAATCGATTTCTGGAAAAGGCAGTCTTTTGGGCAAGCTTTTTTTATGTCAGTAAAGTCGACACACATACGCCACCCTTCGTCACTCTTCTTTACCATGACTGAGTTGGCTACCCAGGTTTGGTATTTTACCTCTCTAAGTAATCCAGCTCGTACGAGTTCGTCGGCCTCCTTACAAGCGGTTGTGTTCCTTTCAGGTGCCAGACTTCTTCGTTTTTGCTTCACGGGTTCAATGTGCTTGTACTCATTGAGCATGTGCTCTGTTCCGAAGGGTTTTCTGTCAATCATGAGTGTCCTCATAAATCCTGTCATGTCTGAGTATGTCCATGCGAAGACATCTATATTGGATCGAAGTAATTTCTCCAATTCTACCTTGAAGTGGGTGGGGAGTTGCTTTCCAATCACTACTGTCTGCTCTGGATAAATTTCATTTACCACAATTCGCTCTTCCGCATCTGCACAACTTAGGATGGCCTTCAGAGGCTCTTTGATGCCTTCCTTGATCTTCTTGTAAGTATCGCCGACTTTGCCTGTGTTGTAGCTGGAATGCACAGTTCCTACCCCGTAAGGGGTTTGAAACTTTAATGTTGTGTGTATGGTGGAGACCACAATACCCATCTTTTGCATGGCGGTCCTACCTATCAATAAGTTGTAAGGAGAATCCGACCTTATGATAGCAAAGATTAGGCTTTCGGTTCTTGCAACTTTTCCTTCTCCAATTGTTATATCTAGAGGTACTTCTCCTAGAGGCCATGAATGTTCACTCGATAACCCTACTAGAGGTATCTTCGAATCCATCCTCTTCGATCTGATCGAAGGCTTTAGTTTGAGAAAACAATGCTCATCTATGATTTCACACAAGCTCCCGCCGTCTATGTAAGCCCTGTTTACTTCTCTGTTGGAAATTAAAACCTTGATAACTATCGGGTCAGTCGAAGGGGCCTTGTCTGAAATGGAGGGAAACGTTACTTCCTCTACTCCATGTTGTTCTTTGTCTAACACCTTTCTATTTAAATTAGGTTCATCCTGACGAACCATCAGTATGGGAGCTTCGGCACGAGTAGTGTCTTTTCCCAATTGAGTATCAGTGTGTTTGACTTTCCCCTTCTTTATACCTTTTACCAAGTGTGCCAATTGTCCAGATCTTACAGCTTCTTCTATATGTTTCTTTAACTCTCTGCAATAATTCGTTTCGTGCCCATAGTCTTCGTGGAAATGACAAAACTTGGTTGTGTCTCGATGTTTACTTTTACTTGCCATTCAAGGGGGCGGTTCGAAGGCTTTCACAACCCTCTCCGTTGCAAGTATTTATCTTGGTGACTTTATCAGACTCCCTAAGAGCCCATGGTTGGAACTTTTGTTGTATAGAGTGAACCTATCCCTATTCTTCTTGTTTTTCGACCCCTCCCATGAAGAGTGCTTCGGGAACCTATTATGACTCTCTTTCTGCTCGATCGGAGCCCCATTAGTGGCTACTTCCTTCGTCTCTATCCACGTATAAGTCTTTTCCATCAGACCTTTGTAAGTTCTTTGGGAGATCGGTAGACAGAAATTCTACCAAACTTTGATTTCGCAGGCCATGCACGAAACCAGAAATACGTTGATCTTCGTGCAAACCCAAGATCTGTAAGGTATCATCAGTATATCTGGTGACAAAGGCCCTGGTACTTTCGTTCTCCTTCTGCTTTACGTTGTGCGCCGTTAGGTGAGTCCTCGGTAACTTCTTTTGTTGACTAAAAGTGTGATCGAAACTTAGCTTTAAGGTCATCTAGGTTTATAATACTGTCTGGTTTTTGTCCATTCCACCATATGCGAGGAGAATCTCAAAAGGGTGTACATGAACATGTGATAGGCTATGGGCATAACCCACTTCTGCATTCAAATAGCCCTTCAAACAGGTGTAAAAAGTTGTCCGGATCCCCCTTCCCATCATAGGTACCAATGTGTGAGGGCATTTTCAACCCATCGGGCAAAAGGTGAAGGGTGTTGCGGAGCCCATAGGCTCTGCGTACTAGCAGTTATAGGTTGGTTCATACATCGGGACAACATTATATGGATTGTGGTTTGGGGGTACGACAAATGGAGTTTGATTAGAGTAATGTGGATAGGATCTATTCATACTGAAAGGGGTGCTTCCTCCGTTGGTAAACGGTAGGTATACACGTGGTTGCCCGAAGGGCACACTTCTGTAATATTGAGGAAAGTTAAAGCTTTGAGGCTGCCCATTTAGTTGAGGGTACGAATTATGAGATTAAGTTTGGAAAGGTGGATACATACCATTAGGAGGAAGATTTCTTCCCATATTGAATGGAGGTGGATTGCCTTCTATGCTTGATGAGTGAGAAGGCTACAACGAAATCCCTGTTTATGTTCATCCCAAATGAATGGAGGCAAATTCACCTTCGTACCCTCCCTTCGATGGCTTCTCCCATTAGAACCCTCAGCTGCTACCCCTCCCCTTCTTTTTGCGGCCCGTTCAGGAACTTCTTCGAAACCCGCAGACCTTCCACTTAGCCTTCGACCAACAGGAGACCCTATCCTTAGCGCCGAACGCATTGTCCCATTGGTAGGAGGCCTAGGTTTCATTTCGATCTCTTCATCATAGTCATCACTAGAGTATTCAAACTCCCTTATCATTTTCGTGTTTCGAGCCTGCCTCCTGCGGGCTCTCATCAAAGATTCCAATGTTTCGAAATTGGCTTCTACGAAAGTTGGACTGATAACTGGTTCCGGGTTGGCTGATGTCGAAGCATGGTGATTAGGTGTTATTTCTAGATGAGATCGTGTTGTGAAGGTGGAAGCGGTTATTGGGGGAAGGTTGTTGTGGTCGTTGATTGGTATTGGTGTTAAAGTCGAGAATCCCAGTGGGGGAATATCCTCTCTTCCTTGATCCATGCCGAAAATGTAGCGAACTTGGTTGACTGGTTATATAAACTTGGAAATAACGAGACCATTTGTAGCGGGTCCCACGGATGGCGCCACTAATTGTACAATATTTTCACTACCTTGCCTTACGATGGTGATCGAAGGATATAGCGGATGTATGGATACGCCAAGCTTGTTATTATCCTGAAATAAGAAATACGAAGACACTACGTTAAGTGATTGCGCATGGATGGGACCTTGCGAACCACCTCCGGCGTGCGAATAAGTATATGATATGGTAAGTAGGTAAGTGTAAGAGGAGAGTGTATGTGTTAAGTGAGCGTACCATCATCAATGACATGTCCAAGCTATTAATAGGAGTGAAAATATGTCTTGGAGGGATCTTGCACGAATATCGGAGATCATGGGGGTGTCCCATGATATAAGGTAACCGCTAAGGCTTAGTAACCCACTATCCCTTTCTTGGCGGGAAAGCTGAAGAGGAAGAGAGGACGTGGGTATGACCAAGTCAAGGCCTCCTCCACTTTAGTATCTTCGAAGGCCACACCCCGAAGGGCTTAGGGCTTCGATTGGCGAATTCCCAACACGTAACCATTTCACAGATGAATGGTTTGACGCCAATAAAGATTCTAGGAGGTTGATTTGGGCCTTCGAAAAAGAAGGCTTCGCGAGGTCGAAGGGGTGTCATTCGACCTGTTCGGAGGGTGCATCATTAGTATACAAGCTTGAGAAATAAGCTAAGATAACGGGCTAAGCCTAAATACAAATCATAAACATAAATGGGCTATGCCCATATCCTTCGGCTAATATACCCGCGCAGTTTAAACGGAAGGCCTTCAAACATTCAAACTGGATGCAGTGGGAAGCCATTTGGTGAAGATATCCGCAAACTGAAACCAATACGGAACATGAAGAGCACGAACATATCCAGATGCCACAAAATCATGCACAAAGTGTATGTCTATCTCAATATGTTTGGTACGCTGATGTTGTACCGGGTTAGTGGAAAGATAGACAACAGTAGTATTATCACAATAAACAAGAGTAGCACTGGAAAAGGAATATTGCGTACCCAAGTAACAACATTCGCAACCCCACGATACTCGGCATCAACACTAGACCGAGACAACGTAACGTGTCACTTAGAAGACCATGACAAAAGGTTATCCCAAAGAAAAACACAATAACCAGATGTGGATCTGCGAGTAGTTGGGCACCCTCTGTATAGGCAGTAAGGTGAGTGGATGAAGAAGCATAGAACTATAGACCATGATCAAGAGTGCCTAGAACATAACGAAGAATGCGTTTTACCACATTAAAACGTGGCTTGCTTGGATCATGCATATAAAGGGAAACCTGCTGAACAACATAAAGTAAATCTGGACGTGTAAACGTGAGATACTGAAGAGCCAGCTAAACTGTGATACAATGTGAGATTCTGAATGGGAGAACCATCAGGGTCAAGTTTGGACTTAGTATCAACATGAGTCCTACACGGATTACAATGTTGCATATGTGCCTGTTCTAGAATTTTCACATCATACTTGGACTGAGATAAAAACTAAAGAATTTCAATTTACTTATACTTTTTTATTTTTTATTTTATATATAAAGGATCAAATTGGATCAAAATACCTTTTTAAAAAAATAATAATAAATAAATAAATAATAAAAAGTAAATTACTTACTAAAAAATTGCAATAAAAAACAAAAAACAAAAAAAATATTTGAAAATACTATGAATTTCTTTCAGCCAAATATATGAAAGTAATTTTAAATCTGGAAAATTTAAATTCCTTAATTTTTGTTTAAGAAGGTAGTCCAAACACCCAGAAAAACCAAAACCTCAAAATAAGGGTTTATCAAGATTTTCCGGTGAGCAAAGCCTTGTCCGACAATGTTTTCATCTGTCAACACTTTGTCACTTCATTACCCCAAACACCTTCTTCACACTCACACATTTCCCAAATTTCATTTCAACCCAATTCTCAAATTTTCTTATAAACCCTCTTCAGTTGTCACTTTTTACAACAAACCCATTTCACATAATCACCCATTTTTTATTAAAAAAATCCCACAAAAAATAGTGCTTTTGCTTGTTGGGTCATTCATTTTTATGGGGTTTTGCACCAAAAAACCAGTTTTAGCACAAAGTCAAAGGGTAGAAACTCAAAGTCAAAGGGTTGACTTGAATGAGGAAGAGATAATGTATGCCAAGTTATTGGAGAGTGATTCTAAAAATGTGGAAGGTTTGAAGGCGATGTTTCATGGGAAAATGAAAAGAGGGAAAACTAAAGAGGCTATTGAGTATATTGACAAATTGGTTGCGATTGAGCCGAAAGAAGTTGAATGGAGATTGTTGCAAGCTTTGTGTTATGAAATTATTGGTGAATATAGTAAGGCCCAAACTTTGTTTAAGAATGTGTTGAAGGAGAGGCCTCTTTTGCTTAGAGCTTTGCATGTATGTTTCTTGGCCATTAACTCTTTATTGAGCTTTTGATACTAATTGGATGTTGTCGCTTTATTTACAAGTATATAGGCACTCTTGAGTATTTGGAAGTAGAAAACGGTTCATGCTTATTGTAGTTTAAATAAGCTGTTTTTATAAATAGTTTGGGTGGCTTAGTTCAAAATGATGTATTACAAGTTTATAGACTTAATGAGTTGGAGTATAATAATCTGATTAGCTTCTGGTTATGCAATCTGCAACGCCATCCATATAATCACGAGAATTTTTGTTTAGGGGGATCAGTGGTTTGGTATATTACATAGTGAGGTTTTGGCAGTTTGGTTAAATTAGCAAATTCAATATATTCGACTAGGTTACACTTGCAGTACAAAAAGCTACATCATTTTTCATTTCACATAGTTCGTGGTTATATGTATTAACTTTTGCGCTTCAGAATGCTAGCATATGTCAGTTAGAGTTGAACTTATGGTTATAACTGATTCAGGGGTTTAAGAGATTATCTCATCCGTCAGTAACAACGGCATCTTGACATAGTTCATGTTAACAGTTAAATCTTTGCTTCACGCCTTGTACAATTCTAGAAAAGTTTTTGGACTTTGGTTATTTCATCATGATGCCTGTGATTGTTCAAAGTAGATAGTATGAATTGAATTTTGATGTGCAGATTGCTTAACATCTCATAAGAAATAAGTATATCGAGAAAAGAACAACTCGTTTTTGCATAGCTTACATATTGATGATGTGAGTTTTAACTAGGCTATGGTTGTAGGGGCTTGCTATGGTCATGCACAAGAATCTTGAAGGACCAGCTGTGTTTGATATGCTGAATAACGCATTAGAAATTGCTCGCCAAAGGAAAAAGGTCACTGATGAAAGGAATATAAGAATATTGATTGCGCAAATGCATGTTGTGAAGGTGGTAAACTTTTCAACACGCATTGTTACTAAAATCCATAATTCTGTATACTTTATTAGTTAATCTGACAATCTCATAATAAATTCTCTTGCACTGGCCAGGGGGAGTTGGATGATGCTATGAAACAATTTAAGGATCTTATAGAGGAGAATCCCAGAGATTTCCGGCCTTATCTTTGTCAGGTGCTTTAATCTCATTGTCATCTTATAGTTACATTGTTACAATCGTGTGTGTGTTTTATATCTTATTGTCCTATTTTTATTTTGCTGTGTGATTGGGACCTAACTCATAATGTAGGTAAGTGCTAATAATTCCACTGGAGTACTCCTTCTAAAAACAATAAAGTTTTACCAAGAAGCTAGAGTGATCTAAAAAGCCTTAGGAAGGAGCTAGGCAGATTAGTTACCTAGAACCTTAATATATTAAGATAGAAATTACTCTTAGGTTCTGCATACGTATGAACCATGCAATATCAATAACATACTGATTCAGTAATATTCGTTGAATTGCGGATTTCAGAGCTCCATTTTCCATTCTTATTCTAGATCGGTCTAGCAGAAATTAAGCGAAAAATGCCAACTAAAAACTACCGCACTGCATGACTAATAAATCGGCTACTAAAGTCCAACATACCCTGGTTGATGCTTCTAAATTTATAGGAAGTCTTAGCTCAATAGTTTATTGACAATCAAAGTAGAGCAAGACTAAGATGTACAGGGAGTAATGGATAGAGTATACCAGTGGAGTTGATTATGCACATAAGAATGTTTTTTATGTCTTAAAACCATCGATGGTTTAAATTGTTCTTTGGTTTCATTTATCTACCATAACTAGCTTGTTAGTGTCCGCTTGTAGGACTAACTGTTTATGTAAGGCATCCTGAACCTTGCTCCATGATTAAAAAGTCGCATGTTAGAATCACAAAAAGAAAATTATTACCAGACGTCAAACAAATGTTGCATACAAAGACTTCTAGCTGCGTACTGTTTGTCATTTAAATACAGGTTTTTAGTTTTAAGTGGTTTATTGGTCTTCAAGTAGGAAAGTGTAATTGTCAAAGTGGAATATTGGGGAATTTAATTACTTTTGGGTTAAGGTTATTTTTTGTTCTCAATATCAGTTGTGCTGCCATCAACGGTTTGGGGAAATGCATTAGATCATCTTCATTGTACTACTTGATCATTCCTATATCTTCCACCTATTTATTACTTTTATTGACTTCCTGGATGAAGAATAAAAAAATCCATAGTGGAAAGTCATGAAACCTAGCCATCAGTCACTAACGTTATGATTTTTCTTATCACATGTATTATAGAACCTTAGCAGCACATGTCACTCATAAACATCACCAACACTAACCACTTTAAGCATTACAAAGTCTAAAAGACCCTAAGCTTTCAGTCAATATAAAAGAGGAACAGAGGTTACCATTTAATATTTGTAATGTTTTTTGGGCTATATTATAGTTTCCACAGGTCTTAGGATTTTGTAGCTTATGAACATTTTTGGAGTTTTATGTAGTGGATGAAATATATGTTTCTGTTAACCACTCAAACTGAAAAGATATTCTCTAGAACTTTCTTTCAATCACTAAAAAGAAAAAGTTTGCCTATATACATCAATGGTATGTAACTCAGAAGAATTGACCTCATGCCTCGTCCTAGAGGGTAAGTCTCACACCTATCTGCTTGTTAGTCTATTTACTAAGCAAGGGTGTCTCAGTCAATAGAGTTGTGCCCCTAAAATAGCAGTACAGTTTCTGTAATGGCGATATGTAATGCTAGATGGACTTATTAATAGAATGAAATATATTGAGTGAATGATTGAGTTTTAGGTCAAATTTATACTTCAACCCATTTTCTGGCAGACTTAAAAATTGGGGTCTATCAGTATGCTTAGCTTGAATAGCGTAAGGAATATGAGGTTAATCATATGATTTCAGCAAGTATTTGTCTTCGGCGTGTCTTTATGTAGTCCTTTCGCCTTCTTTGTATCCTGTTTACAATTAAGTCAACAGTTATACTTGAAATGACAAATGAGTTTCAATCTTTGACCATTGACTAAACTTTGTTTGGCCCATATGAAGTGGAGTTGTCATGGCTTGGGTTTGGCTTGATGCCACGTTGGATGACGCATGGATACAAGCCATGATACGCAGGCCTCTAAGTCAGTATACTTTAAAATATGGTAATTGAAATTATTGGTCAGATTCTAAAATATAGACACCTAAACTTATATTTGCATCGAGGTAGACTACTTTTGCTACCTTTAATCAAATCCGACCCGATTAGTTTTAAATTACGCTAAAAAGTGACGTATCCTGAGACATTATTTAACCCTCTTGTTGCTCAATGCCCCCTCTGGATACAAGTGCGTAAAAGATCCCAAAATGAGGTACATTGGAGCATTATAATAAATCTAAAAGTATTAAGTGGTCGAAAGCATTGCAACCAAACGTTTAGATGACCAGAAGCATATACCCTTTTTAATCATGGTTTCAACAAGGGAAAACTAGTCAACTCACTTCATTTTCAGGTAGAAAAGTATGATTGATAGGCAAATAAAGTTGTCCAATCCTGCGTTGCATTTACATACAAGCAGTGGAACTTATTTCTCCTTCGTACCCAAAACAAATTGTGTTTTTCTATCAGGATACTCGAACGAATGAGATTTAGGAAATTGTTAGCACATGTTGAACTTATTGCTTTATCCTGTAAAACTTAGAAAATCTGAAGCATTACTTGGGAAATTGTGCACTAACATCATTAAAACTGTGTTCTTTAATTATTCAGGGAATCATATATAGCCTTCTTGATAAAAATGAAGAAGCTGAAGAACAGTTTCTGACTTACCAAAGCCTCCTACCTGATGAATTTCCTCAAAGAGAATTTTTAGACGATGTGGTATTAGCAGCCAAAACAGAAATTAGACAAAAGGGCAAGAATATGGTGAAACCCGAGTTTTCAATGAAAAAATAGACACACAGTCATGATGTTAGATGTCCACAGTTAGATTGTGGCATATTGTTTGTTGTGAGTTCTCTTTTTCTAGTCTGTGAAGATAGTTTACAAGTAGCAACCTTTTTTGTATGTAATTGCTGGTCTGTGGTTCTGGAAATAGTACTTCTCTGCCAATGTCATAATTTCTGATAGAAAATGTAACTAATTTGACTTGTGTTTATTTGATGAAAGATACTACTACTTTTTTAGCGCATTCAGAGGGTAAATTTGACGAGTAAAGTTAATTGTAACAAGGTAAAGGTGGCAAGGCACGCAGGCTGGGTAACATGACAAGAGTGGTAATGATATGTAACCGAAGGTGCATCAAATGAATGAATTAGTCAAAATTATTGTTTTAGTTTTCCATACACGTTTACATTTTCTCATGCAAGTTTCATGTAGGTTACAGTTGGTAAGTTAGTGTAGGTTAGTGGGTAAGTTGGTAGTTACAAGTTTATTATAAATATGTAAGCATTGGTTTAGTTGAAGTTATGAAGAAAAGAAAATTGTTTTAAGTCTTTATCTATTTATCTTTTAGTCTTACCCGCCTCAAAGGTTATGTTTAGCGACACGCAGTACTAGCAGTAAAAAACGTGTTTGATAACGTAGTTGTAGCTGTAATTATAAAATATATAATTACCAAAAAGTGCATACACACATTAAAATAAAAAAAAACGCTTGTTCAACAAGCATGGAAGCGGTTTCATAATAGTACATCTTTTTCTGGCACTATCACCATCACCACCAACATCCCATTATTCTAATATGATCGTTAGATCTCTAATATAATAGAAATGATAAAGATCTTCAACAAAATGTGAATACTCAAGAACTAGAAAAGAGTATTGGACAAATTGGTGATTTGTTATTAGGATAGTGAATTTGTTATAGAGAGAATGTTGTTTACAATTCAAAGAGATGATCTAAAATGATTACAAGTGAATGATTTATACAAGGAATGGATTAACTGATTTTCCCGCCAAAACGGCTATATGAAAATAAGTTATGATAATGTGTTGTGTTGACTTTTTGACTTTACTTAAAACTCATATCAATACTTCCTCCTTCAGTAAGTGCTTGTCCTCAAGCATCAATGTCAAAATCAGGAAAGCGTTTGACCATGTCACTATGTAGTTCCCATGTTGCAACATCTTGAGTTCCATTTGACCATCTGACTAGAACAAAGACTTTAGCTGAAGAACCCACTTTGCCCAATCTTCTGTCACGTATCTGCACTGGAACAACTTCCAATTCACCTTCAGTGTTGCATCTTGGTAACATGGGGGTTGTTGTAGGGACTGAACCTTTGTATTTCTTAAGCTGAGAAATGTGAAACACTGGATGTATCTGTGAACTTGCAGGCAACTCCAGTTTGTATGCTACCTGTCAAATCCTTCCAATAATCTGAAATGGTCCATAGTACTTAGGATTAAGCTTGTTGTATTTCCCCATTCTCACAGTAACTTGCCTATGAGGTTGCAATTTTAGGAGTACCCATTGCCCAATATCAAACTCCCTTTCAGTCCTTTTAGCATCAGCAATGGCCTTCATTCTATGCTGAGACCTTTCCAAATGGAACTTGAGCAACTGAACAGTAGCTTCTCTTGCAGCCAAGGATCTATCCACACTTTCCACTGAATTCTGACCTTGAACATAAGCAATTGGATTGGAAGGTGGAATAGCTCCTTCCAAAATAAACTGATGAAAACCTTGTCCATGTCACTTACTATCACCTTGGGAAGACCATGGAGCTTGTACACATTATCCAAGAAAGCTTGAGCTACCTGAACAGCTGTGAAAGGATGGCTCATTGGAATAAATTGACTGTACTTACTTAGCCTATCCACTATCACAAACAAAACTGTTTTTCCATTAGAAGGTGGAAGACCCTCTATAAAATCCATTGAAATTTCTGACCAAACTTGTTGAGGTATAGGAAGAGGCTGCAATAATCCAGGATAAGCAGACAAATCAGGTTTATTTGCTTGACAAACTCTACAATTGGCCACATATTCTTTGACTTTTTGTCTCAACTTCTTCCAATAGCATAAACCACTGATTCTTTTGATAGTAGCTTGTACTCCTGAATGTCCACCACTTGGATCAGCATGAAAATAATGAAGTAACTCATGTCTTAGCTGCTCATTATCACCAACTACTATCTTCCCTTTCCTTCTCAACTGCCCATGTACCAAACTGTAGTGCTTGTGTGATAAGCATTGGCTTCCAAGTCAGAGGCAATCTTCTGCAATTCCTCATCTTCCTTACAAGAATCAAGTATCCTCTTCATATAATCACTGGAAACTGTAGAAAGGGCTAGATGTAGTAACTGTGCACTGGCAGGTACCCTGGACAAAGCATCTGCAGCCTTATTTTCACTCCCTTTCTTATACAAAATCTCATAATCAAACCCCATCAACTTAGGTAACCACTTCATCTGTGTAGGTGTTGTAATTCTTTGTTCCAACAAATACTTCAAACTGAAATGGTCTGTTTTGATTTTGAAATGCCTATCCAAAAGATACCCTCTCCATTTACCCAAAGCTTGTATAACTGCCAACAATTCCTTCTCATAAGTGGACAATGATTGGTGTTTAGGAGCTAGAGTTTTACTGTAATAAGCTACTGGATGACCACCCTGTTGCAACACTGCTCCAATTCCTCCTTGGGAAGCATCTGTCTCAATAACAAATAACTCATTAAAATTTGGCAACTTGAGAACTGGAGCTTGAGACATTGCTGATTTCAACTTATCAAATGCCACTTGTGCTGCTTCTGACCAAATAAACCCATTCTTCTTAGGTAGTTGAGTCAGAGGATGATTGATAACTGCATAGTTCTTCACAAATCTTCTGTAGTATCCAGTCAAACCCAAAAATCCCCTTAATTGCTTGAGGTTAACAAGCACTGGCCAGCTTTTCATAGCTTCAATTTTAGAACTGTCAGTAGCCACTCCTTCTCTAGTGATCACATGACCCAAGTATTCCACTTTTTGTGCACCAAAAACACACTTAGATTGCTTGGCATAGAGTGTGTTGTTTCTCAGAATTTGCAAAACCAATCTTACCTGTTGTACATGATCTTCCAAAGTAGGACTATACACAAGTATGTCATCAAAGAAAACCAACACAAACTTTCTCAAATATTCTTTGAAGACATAATTCATTAAAGCTTGAAAAGTAGAAGGAGCATTTGTGAGACCAAAGGGCATTACCAGAAATTCATAGTGTCCTTCATATGTTTTGAATGCTGTTTTCTCTATGTCAGGAGGGTACATCCTAATTTGATGATAGCCAGACCTTAAATCCAACTTGGTGAAGTACATGGAACCCTGCAACTCATCAATCAATTCATCTATGACTAGTATTGGAAACTTGTCTTTGATGGTAGCACTATTCAACTGTCTATAGTCCACACACATTCTCCAAGTTCCATCTTTCTTTTTAACCATAACCACTGGAGAAGAAAATGGACTTTGGCTATCCCTAATTGCTCCAGTGTCAAGTAGCTCCTTCACCATGATTTCAATTGCATCCTTCTGTGTGGGTGGGTGTCTATAAGGTCTAACATTAATGGTTAGATCATTTTCGCAAAAGTTATTAAGAAAAACATTGTCTTAAAGTTTCGTTTTGGTCGGAGCGCCATTTAGTCATCACGCGCATAACGAAAACCGTCTCTGACAATTTTCCCCACATCAAATAAATTTTTAGATCACTCATGATTAATTTGATAATTTTTAAGATTTATTTTTATGTTACCAAATAAGCCCAGCTCAGTACGAAACTAAACTTACGTTTTAAACGATTCTACTTACATCCAGACTTAACGATTCCTCGTGACTGTATTTCCTAAGATGTTTAGAAACTTTTATATTTTTGGAAAAGTCAAACATATTTCCCTCCTCCTTTGACCATAAAGAAATTAACCTTGTACGTTCTACCTTTTTCTTAAATCGCGTAATTTTTAAACTTCACTAATAACTGTTAAGTTATCCCGCGTAAGACGAAAACCAAAGTTTGACATCTCATATCACTTTTAGACTAATCTACTCAAAATAAATTCACGGTCGTTTCCCTGAAATTTCGTTCTTTTCTGATAAACTGCGAATTACACGTTTTTTACCCGTATTTTCAGCTTTAATCAGCGTTTTTGCACCCAATAAGACTTATCACCCATTTTATATTTTTAGATGGAGTATAATGATGAGTTTCATCATTCCTGCAAGTTTCATATTTTTACGATACCCGGTTTTACCTTTTATGGCTTCGGTTAGCATTTAACGGAACCAAAACTCACTCCGTAACCAAGATAATACCAAAACTATCCACCAAAGTCATCCTATCTTATCTTGAACGCCTCTAGGGGGGGATTTATCACCTTGGTGTCAAAATCCTAAGCATGCTACCTTTAGATCATTACAAGTGTAAATTTAACCATGGTTAGTTTTTAACCCAATATATAGTTAACTAAAATCCCTAGCCTATAAATACCAAGCATAAACCTTCATAATTTCTTGCACCATCCCTTCTTAACATCTAAAGTCCTAAACCTAAGGCATTTCTTATAAATCTTGTAAGAACATTCATGTGTTCTTGAAGAAAAACTAGCGTTCGATCTTCGTTCTAGGAAGTTTTCAAGGAAAAGTCGTTATAATCTTCAAATATCTTCAATTCTCCAAAAAGACGTCGTTATAATCTTCTTTTCTTCTTCGGGTTCTCAAGAAGGCGTTGTTATAATCTTCTAATAGCCGTGGGTTTTCGAATATTGCAAATTCTACGTCGAAGCTCCGTTAATATTTTATTTTTCCATAATACTCAAGCATTCTATTTTAAGGTAAGTATATATATAACTCAAACTTATTTAAATACTTATAAACTTTGTTAGTTTATTTATTGTACTTATAAACTCTTATTATATCATATAATCAAGTAATTAAAATACATGTTTTACGTATTGAGCACTACAACACTAGGGAACTTCATGTGAGGGGTTTATTTGGGTAAACGGATCGACGAGTTGCTGGATTTACGATTTAAAGTGTCCTAGCTCCTCGAACGTTTACTGCATGACCTCTGAATTATGATGGCCCGAACGGTAGTACGAGATATACAAACTAAAACCATTTCTATAAACAAACATACAAATACTACGTCATGATCAATATAATGGCATATATAGGCTCGTTCATGTTTTCTTATGCATTATTCCGAACCTAAGAGTTGACATCATATTCTAGGTTATACGTAGAGACTTCTAGGCTTATCCATCAACTCCGTTATACGTTGTGATATCATTTTTAAGGTGAGTTCTTAGCCCCGTTTTTATACACGTTTTAAACTTTTGGGGGAGATACATGCTCAACTATTTTCATTTACTTTCATAAGTACTTTAAACTTTTAAGGATTACCGTGAGTCATAGCCCCTATTATTTTAATGCTTGTTTTACAAACTCTTTGGGGGAGATACATGCTTAACTACTTGCTTTTACTTTTACAAATACTCAAAACATTATACTTGATTGCATTATACATGATTTCATTATACCATTGCGTTATACTTGATAAGTCGATGGTAAGTCTCCCAACATACACGGAGCAGTCCCCTCGTAAACTTGATAAGTCGATGGTAAGTCTCCCAACATACACTGAGCAGTCCCCTCGTTCACATGATAAGTCGATGGTAAGTCTCCCAACATACACGAAGCAGTCCCCTCGTTCACATGATAAGTCGATGATAAGTCTCCCAACATACACGGAGCAGTCTCCTCGTTCGCATGAAAGTCTCCCAATATAGAAGGAGCAACACTAAGTGAAATAATGTGAACTATTATGTCTATATGTGTGCTTAACTATAAAATGTACTATATTATAGCAGTGGGTTGTAAACACACAGGTTGCAAGTTTTGTATGGGCGGAACTTGGAACTGAGTGGATTTACAATGCCTTTGCTGTGTGAACATTCTTTCAAAGCTTTACATGTTAAACAAACTCTATGAACTCACCAACCATTGTGTTGACACTTTAGCATGTTTATCTCAGGTCAGTAAGGCGATAGCTGTTGCATGGAACATAGAGTCGCATGACATATTTTGAAGACTTATGCTTTTATCATTTACCATTCGAAACATTTATGTATTATACTTTGGGACCTCATTGTTTGTAACTCTGATTTCATTAATCGAATGGTAACTTTTCAAAACGTCTCATTTAGAGGTCGTTTTCTATAACTTGTATTGTGTATTATGAAGTAGCACCCCAATGACACAATCTTCCGCTACGGTATTTTGGGGGTGTTACAGGTGACTCATCTGACCCTTTATTGGTTGCTGCAATCATGTTCAGTGAGGTGGTTGGATAAACACATAACATCATAGAGGATAGTTCAGCTTGGGGTGTTTGAATTTGCATTTTCTTCCCTTGTTTCCATTGCACTCCAGTCTTTTGTGTTCCTCTCAACAACACAGTTTTTCCCTTATGCTTAAACTTCATCCTTAATTCTTTGAAATTAGCTAGTATGTTACCTAGTGTAGATAACCACTGAATTCCAAGTACCATTTCACAACCTCCTAAAGGCAAAAGCATCACATCAGTTTCAAACTCCTCACCTTGTAACTTCCACTTAAAATCTTTGCAGACCCATTGACTAGACAATTTGCCCCCACCAGCTATGTCCACTTGAAATGGACAAGTACTACTAAGTTTGCAGCCTATTCTCTTAACAGTATTGACATCCATGAAATTGTGAGTACTGCCACAATCAATTAGGATATGAAGCTTATGATTCCCTACATTACCATAAACTCTCAAAGTCTTGTAAGTAGTGGTACCATTGATAGCATTTAAAGAGATTTGTGGCACATAGTCAATCAATTCCCCTGTTTCCTCTGTTTCAATTTCCATTTCACCACCAGTACCAACTTCTTCCAACACCTCTTCATTGTTCTCCCCTAAAACTTCAAGAGAAAACACTTGTCCCCCACATTTGTGCCCTGGAGTGTATCTTTGATCACAATAAAAGCATTGGTTCTTTTGCCTTTTCTCCTCTAACTCTTTCTGTGTCAATTGTTTCCTGAATGGGGTGTTTGGCACAGTCACAACCTTATTTCTCCAATTGGGATTTGGTGCTGGTAAAGATAAAGGTTTGGGGCCAGTATTTGGGATTGAGTTTTGGAATCATGGTGTTGGTAAAAGTGATGGCCTATGCTTCTGTTTCAACACATTCAACTTGGCTTCTTCCAGTTTACACAACCCATACAAATCTGCAAGTGATCTTGGCCTAAACATTCTCACAACCAACTCAATTTCACTTTGTAACCCAGCCATAAAGAAACTCATACATTGTTCATCAGGCAAATCTACTCTACACAACAATCTGTCATAAGCATCAATGTAATCTTGAATATTGCCTACTTGTTTGAGTTTCTTGATTTCACCCAAAGGATCATCATAAACAGACCCAAATCTTTTCAAAATTGCTTCCCTATACACAATCCAAGACACATCTTCCCCAAGATACCTCACAAATTGTCTATGCCACATTAAAGCTAAATCATGTAAATGGATTGAAACAAGATTTACCTTACAATCATCTTGGATGTTGTCCACTTTAAAGAACTGTTCACACTTGAATAGCCACCCTCGAACATCATCCCCTCCACCAAATTTTGGGAACTCAATCTTGGTGACTCTACTAAACTGCATCTGCTGATTACCACCTTGACTCCCAAGATTTCCATTTCTTTGACTGGTACCTTCTCCATTATTCAATCTATTCTCCAAGGTTCTGATTGTAGCACCCATTTCAGTGATAGTGCGCATGAGATCCTCCATTGTAACCGGCCTATCTAGTTCACTTCTAGCATTCTCAGTGGATCTTGTACCCACCATGATTATTGTTTCAAAAGAACAGAATTCAAGAATTGGTTGTGTAACTGATTATGATGGAATAACTGAATTCTAACAGAATGCAGTTGGAAATGGTGGATAGGTGCAGGATTGTAGGCTCTTGATACCAATTAATATGATCTTTAGATCTCTAATAATAGAAATGATAAAGATCTTCAACAAAATGTGAATACTCAAGAACTAGAAAAGAGTATTGGACAAATTGGTGATTTGTTATTAGGATAGTGAATTTGTTACAGAGAGAATGTTGTTTACAATTCTAAGAGATGATCTAAAATGATTACAAGTGAATGATTTATACAAGGAATGGATTAACTGATTTTCCCGCCAAAACGGCTATATGAAAATCAGTTATGATAATGTGTTGTGTTGACTTTTTGACTTTACTTAAAACTCATATCATATTCTAGTTCCAAAGAACAGAAAACCAAAATTCATGTTCAGTAATTTACGTTTAGCGTCATCGACACCATAACCTCATTCCAAGATTATATACTTTTCAGTTACAAACTTTTGATGAAACCCAACTTCTTACTGATTGAACTTTTGATGAAACTTGAAGATCAACCAACACAAAAATAAAAATAAAAAATTAATCTATATTAATTAGCTTCTACAACCCACTTACTATCACATAAACCCTCTGATCTAGATGCTCGATTCCACCACCACATCTGATTCGTTGAACAAAAAAACTTTGAATAGTCACTTAATAGGCCGTAAACGGTGAACCAAAGTGGTTTTATGGTTGGCACTTGGAGCTAGTTTCGGTCGTAGATCTGAAATCTTTAAACACGTTTCCAAGCGTTTGGTGGTGTCATGGTGCATCCGCATGATGTTCTGCTATAGCGGTGGTTGAACGGCAACCAAATGAGGAAAATATAATGTTTTTTATCAGTTTTTTCTTTCTTTTGAGATCAAAGTGATGTGAAATCGCAATTCTACCCTCACGCGCAAGCCACATGAGGGGTTTTAACGATGTATGGATTTCAGCCAAACCACAGGGACGAAACGGTGTAACTCTAAATATTTGCAACCAGATAAATAGGAAATAGAATTCGCAGCTAAGCGCAAGATACAATTTACTCGTATAATACATGGTTCAGGAAACCAAGTTCCCATCACTTTGGTTAAAGCAGCTGTCAAATACAAAATCTTCCATTCAGAAACATAACCACACTAGTTTTGAACTAACAACCACACACCTTACAAGCAATAAAAAAATATAGAACTTGGTTACAAAAAAAATTACAAGAAACGGTTCTTCTTGATGCTATACCTTGAAATCTATAACAAAAACTCTCAAAAATTATATACATTTAGGCTCAATGTAATGTTACTTGTTTGACCACTGAAATTCTATTTCGAGATTTCTTGAGGCACCACTTTTGCTTTCAGGCAGCAAAGTGTATTCACCGGCCACTGCCCCCAGCATCACAACGCGGTCAATCTGTATAGTTACTTTTCCAAATGAGCTCTGCAGGACGAAAAAGGTCCATCAGTGGTGATATATAACACTTCCAAAACTTAAGACTTTTGACACTACTAATTTAACCAGGCACGCAGTAGTTTGTGCAATTGTTTGACAAACCTCCAGTAGTTAGGGATAGTAATGTTTGACCTTCTATAGATAAATGGGTTGAATTGGTATATATTTTATCTTAAAAAGGTCAATGGGTCAAACGGGTTCAAATTCACCCAAAGTGTGTGCATAAAATCTCCTACCAATGATGACTACATAAGAGAAATTTGTGGACGAATAACAATACTGCAATAGTAAAGTAGGCACACGTGCTTTTTAAGAAACCAAAAAGTTATCCAAAGTCCAAACCTAGAAGTTGTCTAACTTTCATAGAACAGAGAGAGTACTACTAGAGAACCACTGAAACCAATCAAGTGTTCGAAGTCTTGGCTAAGTGTTTTAGAAATCTCTTTACATTTTTTGTTATCGTTATTTACAACACCATGAAACCATATTCGAGAGAGTGAATTTTTTTCCATGGCCAATACACAGATTGATTTTGATTTGGTAACTTTTAGGTACACCTTAGCCTTTTCGAAAGCACCTAATAGCACAGTAGATCCCTAGCACTCTTGTTTCTTATGACATTAGCAAGTCCACCTTGGTTTTTAAGAACAAAATTGCTATCAATATTGTATTTAGAAGTAACTTATGTGAAAGACATACCTTTCCCATCTTGCTTTTATTTTTGCATGAGATATGTAGCTTCTGGCCTTTTGGAGGACTCTCGAAGGACCAAACAAAGCTCTCATCCCACTCGGGATTAGGGCCTGTTGCGACAACCTGAGAAACAAATTGAACAAGAACATAGAGCTTGTTAAGAATAATATGTATATGTAATCAAATACAAGTATAATTTGCAATTGGTTGGAAGTAAATTGGAACTAGTAACCTATTCATTTAATTAAAGGGTTCAAGATCACACATATTTTTTATATCAAGAAATGGGCCACCTACGTAACACCTTGCAAGGGTACAGATGTGGGGATATTAAAATGTGATACATGTACATTACATGCCAATCTAAAATGATCTAAGAAGTGGGGTGACGGCATGTGCAATATATAGAAGCATGATCAGTTTTCAAATGAGAGGGGTACCTTGGTTTGCCTAGAAGGAGTGTTGCCGAGTGTAAGCTTGCAGTAGGCACTTGGATTTCCCACAGATTGCTTCATATTGTTTCCGCGTTTAATTATCACTGTTAATGTCCCCGGCAAACACTGCAATAACAATTCAGCCTTTTCTTGAAATCGAGGTGGACCTGATTGGATCAAGAACTGCAACAATGGAATTGCATCTGCAGCAGCATTTGATTGGGATCTAGAGACATCAGCTGGGCACGCTGACCAAGCTTGCCTGAGAAAAAATAATGCATCTAGGGCAGCTTCTTGAGTTGCTTCTGAGCCAGTCTTGAGGGATGTTACCAAGTGTGGAATGCTCAAGGTTGCTGGTTCCGAGGCTCTCAAGCGAGGGAAGTTTCCAAAAAGGGCATTTAGAGCTTTCAAATACTCCTCATTTACTGTTCCAGTGGCCCACAAATCCTTTTCAATAGCAGCTGCATGGCCATCCAAAATAAGAGAAAGAATTAGATTAATAACAAACTGTTAATCCATTGTACTTTAAGGACATACAAGCCAAATAAATCATTCAAATTAGGAATGACAATAAGATCAAATGTCCTCATAGATGTAATAAAATGGTCGTCATTATATTTATACCATTCATCAAGGTTTCATGACGTACTTATCTTAAAAAATTTGCATATTTGTGTGTGCATCAGTTAAAATCTACTAAAACGTAAAGCCAATGTCAATATGGGCACAAAATTTGTTCCCATGTAAAACTAAGAACTCACCGGTTATAGCTCTGACGGTCTCGCTGGAGGCATACTCTTGGATAGTATTGTTAGAAAAAAGAAGCTTAACAAACATTGCAGCCTGAACTGATGTATCAGTATCACTTGAACCAATCAGATCAAGTACAACCTGGACCCCACCAGCTTCTGCAACTGCTCTTTTATTTGACCGACTATACATCACAAGATTCTGCAGAGCACAAATAGCAACAACCTTCATTTCTTCTGAAGGTTGATCCTCGAGCAAATTCACTAATGCACGGCAGGCTGCAACAGCATCCGTGGATCTTGCCAGAGTCTCGTTCTGAAATAAATCCCCAAGAGCAAGTGTTGCTAACAACCTAGCCTGTTGTGCTTGTGTTTGTGGATCCAAGAGGTACTGAGAAAGTGGTAAGATAGCAGACTTGGTTGCTTTGGTTTCTCTGATCTTTACGTTGTTCAATAGCACTTCCAGCAGCCTTGCAGCAGTTTCCTCACATTGATGACATCTGAGAAGTTCCAAAAGAGCCTCGATTGCACCACTTTCAGCCATAGCTACAGCACTGCTGGAATCATCACTTTCCAATACTAAAAGCGCATTTAATGCACCAACTATTGTGCCTTCAGCGCCTGAACGAAGCAACCGTACCAAAACCGCAATAGGCACTTCCAAGTAGAACTCAGAACTGAACTGCAGAATACTAGAGAGAACAGCAGCAGCAGACTCCCACAATGCATGAGGAAGAGATGGATCAGCTACAAGTATGACTTTCGACAGTTCAGCAACGCCACCCTCTTTTGCAATTTCATTAGGCCACATTACAGCAATGCTAACAAGAGCCTTTACAGCTCGTTGCTGCAAAATGGGTATACCAGAACCAAGAACACGCATTAACGGGCCAATTACTTGCTGCGACATAGAATCCTTCTGGTAGTGTTCGTCCAGAAGCAGGTGAGATAAAAGCTCGGCGGATAACTGTTGCACTGCTGGAGCGGGAGAATCTAGTAAGGGAATCAGTGGTTCAATGGCTTGGTGAGAAGTCAAGGAGTAGTCAGCACGGCACTGTGGATGTTCCAAGATATTCACTAGAACCTGCAAAGCACTATGCTGACCATCAGGCCCAAACTCTGGCTTAGTTAGCAAAAGGAAGAGGGGTTCAACTACTTTCGCTGCAGATGAACCTTTCGCTATTGTAGCATTGTTGGTTAATATCCGTAGCAATTCAGCAAAAGCAGCACAAAGAAAATCTGGTGCCTCATGGAGGATATCAAGTACACTCTCGATCACACCAGCTTTCACCATTTCCATCTTACACGAAGGCCTATCTTTTCCCAACTTCACAAGCGCTCTTGAACATGCCTCATGAAGCATGTAATTCCTGCCATAGAGAAGGCCAACAAGAGGAATTATTGCACCATGTGCAGCAACTAGTTCAGCCAAATTTTCATCATCTACAAGTCTATCCAGTGCACGGACGACTGAATGCTGAGCAGGATTTAACTCAGAAACAAGCAGGGAGATCAAAGGCTCGACACATCGAGCAGCCGCAATTGTAGATCTGATTCTTGTATTTCCAAAGAGTACACAACACAACTCGGCAGCATCACCTTTCAAGTCTATAGAACAATTAGATGAAAGAATCCTACAGAGAACATCAACCGCATTCAGTTCAACATCTGCAACAGCAAGGGCTCCTGATGGATTATCACTCAATAGTCGAACTAGTGCAGCAATAGCAGCATGCTGCTCTTTCTCAAATCCGGTATTTAAAACTTCTATCAAGGGTTGAACCGCCTGCCTTGCCGAATCTGCATTTCTAATGTGATCAGCGCAAAATAGATTCTCCAGCGCTTTGGCAGCACTATACCTTGCAGCCCTTCCACCCATACGTAAGACAGCTATAAGCTGACTCACAGCACCAAATGCTGACTCATGTCTCCTTATCTCAGCAGTGTTAAATAAAATTCCCAATAAATCAGTAGCAGCTTCCTCGGTGGCCTCTTGTGGACCAAGTGATAGATACTTTGTTAATGCTTCTAAAGCCCCTGACTCGACCATAACAATTTTATTAGATGGGCAATCATTTGCAAGCTGAATTAGAAGCCCGAGTGCAAGAAAAGGTGCCCCCGGACGATCTGGAATAGGTTTGAGCAAATCGACAAGAGCTGGTATTGCCTTTCTAGAAGTAGCACCAACCCTAATATCATCAACTCTGAATAACCTCTCAAGAGCAACCTGTTCAGGATAAGGAACCAAAGAGAACTCTTCGGATAACTCAAGAAGATCATGAATATCAGCATCAGCACATCCAAGCAATGAAATGAGACCAACTGGAGCCCCTGAGTTGGCAACAGACAAAAGGGTTCCCCTGCTCCCGTTGCACACTAGACTTGCAACAGCTTGTGCAGCAAAATATCTGTTGGCGGACTCATCTGACCTTAACAAGCTAGCAAGTGTTGGTATGGCTTTTATTGTCGCATTTGCACGTATGATGTCTCTGTCTTGAAATAATACCGCTAGTAGTAGTGCGCATATCCAGATGCTACTATCCTCATTAACGTCAAACTGCATGAAACAGGGTATTGAGCATCATAAGTCAAGTGGTATAGTATCAAACCATTATTAACTGAAATGACATGCAGAGATTAGATTAGGTCGGCATTAGTACCCATTTTTGAGTTTTGACAGTAAATGTTTTCTCAAACCATGCAGAAGAGAAGTTGAATTAAATGAAAGTAATAACTTAACTACGTACCTGACCATACTGCGACAAACACTGAGAGATCCTCTCAGTGAGGATATCTACGGCCTCAGCCTCCACAATTTCAGCTTTACTTTTGTCATCATGACTAGCAATAGTAGATAGTAACCATATCGCAATATTAGCGCCAGAAATGACTGATGTACTGGTCTCTTTCTCACTGCCCATTGCTTCTTCAGAATCTCTGCAGACACTAATAACAACTCTGTCCTCCATGTCTCCTATATGAGAACTGTTTGGTGAACTTAACATTAACACAAGGGATCGAATTAGACGTGCATGCAACTGTACTTCATGGAGATCCTCCATGACCCTTTGGATATTTACTTTGGTGGCACAAACAAGAAGTGCAGTTCCACCAGTCTTCAAAGTTGCATTCGAGGAATGGATCACCCGACTTGCAATAGATGAAGTACAACCTGATGTACTTGTGATTGCATTTCCTAGAGCTACCCACTGTGCTTGGCAAAGCCTTGACAATATTTCTATCGCCTTGTCTTGTAAAACAGGAGTTGCATCAACAATGCATGATACGATGGGGCTAATACTATCAGGATATTCAGCTAGCACTGCCCATGCAGGTTTAATATTTCCTGATGATCCTTTCAATTTCGACAGAATAGCCAGTGCATTTAGTGCCTCTGAGATGCCAACAGATCCACAACTAGTGGATCTAATGAAAGATATGAGTGCAAGAACTGTTCCAGTGCGATTCACATAATCCGTTAAGGAAGAATCTGTTTGACGCGAGTCAAAAAGCAGAGCAATTGCTGCTGCTGCGTGGGTCCTGCCCGTTGCATTACCTTCATGCAGAATTCTAGTAGCGGGCATGATAAACTCCTCAGGAACAGCTTTCTGTGAAACTTCAGAGTCCAACAAAAGGTTTGCTAATGCACACAAAGCCTGTTCTGCAACTTGCAGGACTGAAGAGCTTGCAAGTGCCAGAAGCTGACTCAATGCATCTCTAGCAACAGCAGCCACATCACGGTTCTCTCTTATCGATAAAAATAGCGCAGCAAGACATCCAGAAGACTCTGCCAATATGCTATCCGATTCAGAACTTAAAAGCTTCATCACAGACCAAAGAGTCTTAACTGCAATGCCGCTTTCACGCAAGTCCTTTCGAGCATTAAAGATGCCAGCAAGAGCTGACGCAGACTTGGCACGAGTCTCTTCTTTTGTAGAGTTTAAAATTTTAATAATTGTCTCAATTGCATCATTTGAAGCACTACCTTCACGCAATAAATCAGTAAGCGGGGCTGTGGAAAGCAGACTTTTTAAAGCATCTAAAACATAAACCTTAGATTCAGGAAGATCGCTGGTTAGCAATGCAGTAAGTTGACTGATTGTTGCTGTATCTGATTTGTGAATTAAATGGTTTAAAGTCTTTGCAGCAATTTCTTTTCCATTTGAGCTTCCATTCTTTAAAAGCCACAACAAAGCAGGAACAGCATCAGCACTTTCAACGCATTCTCGTATATCTTCACTGTGATTACAAAGGTTACCAAGAATTGTCGCAGAATCTTCCTTAGCTTTTACAGATCCAGTCTCAAGAATTTGAACAAGTGGAGGTATGCCACCGGCAGCAGTGATGGCCCATTTGCTGTCATCATTCTCATTAGACAGAAGGCAAAGCAATGCAACAGCGCACTCCTGTTGCTGCTCTGATGAAAGTCCAAGAAGAGAAATCAGCATCTGAATTCCTTCCCGACCCTGAAGAGCATACCACAAACTACCTTCATTTTTGCAGAGAACAAGCAATGATTTTATCAATTCATCCTGAACTTCATTGGTTGCCATCGTTATCAAACCAACCAACAAACGTTTTGAATCAGAATTGGCTAGTTTGCTTGAGAGTGTAGCATTCCCATACAGACTTGCTAGCGCTTCTATGGTACGCTCCTGAACTAAAAATGGCAAATTAGACTTAAACTGCTTAATTAGTGTCTGCTCAACATCAACAGGATCCGATGCTTTACTAGTTTCTGCTTTGCTGTCATATATCATAAGAGCAGAAGCTAATGCTCCTAATGTATCTGCTATTTGTGCAGGTGAAGTGCATGATTCAAGGCTTTGACCAAGACTTGAGATGACGTAAGACAACCCTCCTGAGATATTTGCAAGAGCACACATTGCATTTTCTTGTAAAGCTTGCGCATGCTCACCTTGCATAAACTCCTTTGAAGGAGCAATTGTTGCATTGATAAGAGAAGGAATACCATTAGAACTGGCAATCTCCCTTCTCGCTTCTTTGCACTGAGCTGAAAGAGATTTTAGAGCGGCTGCTGCTTGGGCTCTTACAGGAGCTTCATTACCAGGCCCTAATAGCTTAAGCAGTAGTTTTGTAGCCTCAGCATCAACTATCCTTGAACAAACAGATGCATCCTCCATCATCATACATGCCAGAAGAAAACAAACATTTGCTTGTGTATTAGATTGGTCAGCTGTAAGTAGCTTTACAAGTATATCTTCTCCGCCAGCTTGAATCGTTGCAGACCAGAACCCCTCGGTGCTACTGCAAAGGTTTCTTAAAGCACCAGTCAGCAAATCATCAACTAAATGTCCACCCTTGAGCCCCTTTTCTAGCTGCTTCCACAGAACCGGCACAACACCTTCGGTGGAAAAGATTTTGGAGCCAACATGATCCTTGGCTCCACCTTGAGAAACAGCGTAGATGGTCTTTGCAGCTGCAATTCTACCTTCTACTGAGCTCGACTTAAGAAGGCCAAGAAGCGGAGGAATGCAACCCCCGAGCAATACTTTAACCCGTAATTCATTCTCTTTGCACAATGAGCCTAAAACAGTAGCAGCTTGCATCTTGACTCCAAGTGAGCCTGATCGAAGGAGAGATACCAATACTGGAACTGCCTGAGAATGAGAACCAACAGCGCTAAATGCATTTCCACGTGTATCTATCAAGTCTAGTAACTGGTTCAAGTTATACTCTTTGTCTTGTGAAGTTTGTCGCAACTGCTCAATGCATTGGGCAACACTTGCTAAGGTGCCATCCGGGTCCTCCATGTTACTGCCCCCTCTGCATATATATTATACAAGATGATTATCCTGGAGTTAGAGCAGATTCAGATTTGAAATTTTGATTGAATTGAAAAAAGATAGAAACTGACCTTGAAGGCCCCATCTTTATAAGGTGGGATTGTGGAGTGGCGGGTTCTGTGTCGTGAGGTCTTAGATCCCCCCCATTTCTATCCTGCATTGGGACACTCAAGTCTGAATGTTGTTGATAGTTACAATAATAATAATAATAATAATAATAACTAGTAGTAGTAGTACCATATCATTAGTAGCATGACTACTCCCATTACTGCTAGAAGAATAAGCCCATCCTCCTACACTCGCCGCCATCTTTTCTTTAACTAACAGATCTGATAATTCTACAAACAATTAACAGATTTTAGATCATAATAATTCAATAAATACAAATGCAAGTAAGTGGAAGTTCAAACCAACCAAAGTCACAAGATCTGCTGCTGCTGCTGCTGCTGCTGTTATGTCATTTATTTATTTATTTCATCATGGAGTTTATTGCAAACAAGCCAAGAGAAAACAAACTACTCTATTATTAGTTGTATGGGTTATGTATGTGTATAGTGTTTGTGTGTGAGAGACTCACTCTGCTCTGGTCCACCGACACTTCACATCCCTTGCTCTTGTTGAGTTTATTATTTACACTAGTAGCCAACTCACCCAACATTTTTTTTATTAATGTAATAATTAAAAAACATTACATAATTCAAATAAAATCAAAAATTGCATAATAATTTAAATAGGCATGAGATCCTCTCAAATCAACTTGAGAGGATCCCACTCCATTTAAATATTATCATAAAAGTTAAAAACTTAAACTAACAGTCTAAATCATATTGTCAAGCTAGCAGTCTCAACCATAAAAGTTGATCCTCTCCTCTCCATTTAAATATTATCATAAAAGTTAAAAACTTAAACTAACAGTTTAAACCATATTGCCAAGCTATTTCTTCTTAATCGCCAACACCGTCTCTAGTTGTTTTTTCCATTTAAATGGTCATAGGGTTCATTGTGGTACATGATGTCTTTGTCCTTTTATTTTGTTTACACTCAAACATTTGGCGTTGAAGATCAAGTTTTTGTTGCCTTTGTGCAAGCCTGTGTTGTTTTAATTTTTCCTCTTTTGCAAGCTTTAGTCTCTCCAATTCCGCTTATTCCCAACACCTCAGTTCTTTCGGTTCCAATTCTCACTCCTTTATTCTCAAATACTCAACCGAGGCTTCCGCCCTTTGGAAAAACATACTCAATGCAATGTTTCCCCATTTATCGACCAACTTGTCAACAAGATCAGGTGCACCGGCAGCTGAAGATTTCGAACGAGCATTGGAGGATGATGCTTTCTTCTTAGCCCATTCCCGGTCCATTGGTCGAACATCTTGAACTTGTACCTCCTCTGAATCATCCTCTGAATCATCTGCTCCGTCGTTCAGATTAAAACCACCATATGCTGAGTCGGAGTGTGAGGTGGTTTCCAATGTACGCGATTTCTTTGAACCTTTAGCTTTACCACCTTGCTCGTAAAATTCTCCAGCATTCAGTTAGTATGAATGGCACACGGTAAATAACACGATACTCTTTTATTGCTTGATTGTATATTGTTGTCTCATTTGCGCCACTCTAGTGCCTCCCTTTCACAATATCGTAAACCGCACAAAATTGAGTAACTTTAGGACGAAGTCTATTTTTCCATTTGTACAAAATTGAATCGTATCTTCTTTTCGATTCCTTCATTTCCTTCTTAAAGTATGTTAGTACTTTCCTCCAAAACTCGGCAGCCTTTTTAGCATTTCCTTCAATGTTATTCTCGGACACGTATATCCAAGCTCTACACAACGCTACCTCTTCTGCATGGGTCCATGGTTCAGCTAAGTCATTCGCCATCTTCTTGGCTTGTCGACGTCTTTTTGTAGTCTTCTTTTTGACGGGCTTCAACGAGTCCAAATGGACCATCCGAACCTTGGGCCGTAGAAAAATCTTAACTACCAAAAAATGGATCCATATCATCAAGATTAAGAGTGTTAACCAGAGAAATATGTAAGCTCCCGGAAAATTTCATTTGTAATTAACAACTTAAACATGAATAAAGAATGGATTTGAACATCATGAAATTTTCTGAACATCATTGATGCATACCATTTGGCATATGCATGGTAAACGCGACTCAATTGCTCAAATTATACCGTTGTGACCCGAATAAAATTCCCCTCGATCCCGATATCATTAATTATTTATTTATATAAATAAAATTTATATAAAAATATACAAGTAATAAAAAAATTCATTTTTTTTATATTGGATCGGGCCTAAGCCCAACCCCCCCCCCCACACACACACACTCTATGATTCGTTGGGCCTCAATTCGAGCCCAACTCACCAATTGTTTTCTTTGGGCCTCGTTACAACCCAAAACACACACAAGCCCACTCACCACTTGTCTTCCCTTAAGCCTTGCCGATTTTCCCTACCCAAGCCCAACACTTAGAATGTGAAATATCAAATGTGTAGGACACTTAGTGTATTTTCTTCCCTTTTAGTGTGAACCGGTCGAGACTAAACAAGACACAAAACCAATTTCAAACTAAACTTGATCTCATAGTTAGCATGTGGGTATGGATAAAGGGGACACATAACCTAGTTAGCTACCGTTAGCCTATTTTAATAATCCCCCTAATCCCCTTTGACTAACCTTGACCCTTTTGTCCAAGAGACCTTGTGTCTCCCATGCTCACTTCGACATGACACAACCAAATACATGCCCTATTTTTCAGCTGAATGATCGAGCATGCCTCAAGCCAACAAAACTCGTCCTTGCTTTTTCTTGAAACCATGGAAGAGTAAGTGTAAAATATTCAAAACTCCATATGTTAGGAATTGGAAATTCCATGTTAAAGTGTCGGTCACCCCAATAATGGTCTAGCATATGTTAGCTCGTAGATTTGTCGTTGTTTACGTTATTTAGTAGTTAATTAGTTAGTCAGTAGCGTAGAATAGTTTAGAGTAACACCCTGGAGGAAGGACGGGTCTTTACCCACTGTATACCGATCCACGGCCGCCGAGGTCGCTTTAGTTTGTAACTATAAATACCCTTCCCACTAAGGGAAGGGTGGTGCTTCTCATAATCTAACCTTACACTTTTTGTTATTTCTCTCTCTAGAAAACACCCTCTCCTCTCTTCATCTCTCTAACCATGGCTATCTTGTTTAATCATCTACCTAGACCACCCGAATCATCTAAACAACATAAATATACGATCATAACAATTGGCATCAGAGCCCAGGTTGTGTTGTTCTTGATGATTTGTATGGTTTTTCGCACTTGTTTTTTATGTGGTTTGTTCGACCTTTGTTGTATGCGGTTTGATACATATGGTGTTTGGAAACATGTTTTGAAGTTGGTTATGCATCTTTGTTATTTGATATGGCCCCTTGAACCTAGTTTTGGAGTCATTTGAATCTGATTGATTGAGTGGTGTTAAAACGCAGTTTTTAGGATGAATACTCTTGTTTTAAGCCTTCTGTTTAGAGCATGTGTTAAATAACTGTTGGGTTTTGGTTTTTAACAAGTTTTTATGCTTGTTTAGATCTGATTATTACAGGTTTAATATGTTACTTTTCCTTGTTTTGAACGTATCTCTAAACTGTATTGGGGTTTCAAATAGTCATAACAGTTTTGGTCAGATAAGTTGATAGTTCCTTACTACAGTTCTAGTCAGAAAAGTTGGTGTTCATCTAAGCGGTTTGAGGTCGTATTCTTGGAAGCGAGTTGTGTTGCATTTTTGAATGTAACATGACATGTTGTCCAGATTCACTGTATTCAAAGCGAGTTGACTATTGAGTCAACTGCAGTAGCGACTTGTCATAAGGCTTATAAAGCGAGTTGTCATACTGGTCAAAAGAAGTCGATTTGTCATAAAAAGAATGAAGCGACTTGTTAAAAAATTCTAAGTTTTGACTCAAGATACATTCTACTTATGCAACTTAACACTAGCCTTTTGAGGTTTGTAAAGATTGAGAAGATGAAAGAAAGGTCTACTGCGTTTTGTTTACCAAGTCTATTCAAGTGCGGTTTAAAAAAAATCTTTATGTATACGTTTTAATCAAGACCAAATCTCAAATACAATGAAGTTAACTATGTCAAACCTCACAATCAACAAACAATCAACCAGTTTACAGTTCATCATGTCTAGACTCAACAAGAAAACAAGATCAAACCTCTTTCTACAAACAACATTTTACACGTATCTAAAACCATCACAAACTTCAAACATCATCTGAAACTAAACTGAAAACCATCAACATACAACGTACATACCTCAAATCACAAACATCTTCATATTACAAACATCAATCAGCCAAGACTCATACACATTTATGAACACAAGATCTCAGTCTATCCTTATTATAGTGTGATACTCAATGTATATCAAGGCCAATGGCCAATAACACGATGAGAATGACTCTTCATCGATCTATGAGAAGTATTCTTCTATCATTTATTCGAATCAAAGGTTCAGAGTGACAACAACTTTCGTCATCCTCTCACTCATTTTGATTCTTTTTTGATTTCTACATGTCAATCGAATACTAATGTTAAATCATTGTTCGAGGTTCATTCCTCTTATGTATATTCGACCTATGAAATGAGTTTAACAATTGATGTTAACTCGTTTTTCATAAGGTCGTTTAATTAAACTAATCACAAGTGGCTTAATCGATAATTAACCTACCTGTGACCCATTATCTTAAGGATCTTGAAGCCGATTCAATGTTGAAGCCATCCCTGTGGCCACTCGTACCATCCCTATGGCATCGAAGGACCTCTAGCCATCCCTGTGGCGAGGTCTTGTGTTAATTATTGCTGCATATTGTGTCTAAGAAGTGGTGAGAGAGTCGAATTTGTTGAGATAATTACGGGTGAAGGATTTATTTTTGATGACTGCGTTTATGTTAGGATTAGGGTTAGAGTGTTGGTGGTACGTTATTCAGGAAAAGAGGCGGATTAATATGAGGATTTTTAGGGTTGTTGTGTGTAATGTGAGACTTAAATACACCCGAAAAATTAGGGTTAAAGGGGATTGGGTACGTGTGTTGAGGTTTTTCATGGGCCGGTTTTGGTTATTATTTGACTTATTGGGCTGAGATTGTACCGGGTTGTATGAATATAGACTCAATTGAGTTAGAGTATTGAAGTTTTATTTGATATCATGGGCCGATATACATAAGGTGTGTTCCGTATCTAGTGTCTCAGCTTGAGTGGGCGTAAAAAGGGATATTCATTAAAGAGGATATGTGTGTTTAAAGGATACTCATGGGATTTGTGTTTCGGATGTTGTATTTGGATCGGATGTTATAAGAATATTTGTGCGAATTGTAATTTGTTGATGCAACGTATCACTCAAGTTATAAGTTTGATTGGACTTGGGCCTAATGCAAGAAAATTAATAAAAAAGTTGGATTGAGCTGTTTGATTTGGATCGGGTCTCAAGTGGTACTTTATTCATGGGCCGATTACATTTATTAGGAGATTTGGGCTTTAATTTGGGATGATCAATCGTTCTCATGAATCAGATATACTAGGGCTGCGATTTGTAATCTAATGACACATTTTGATGAGATTTGGATAATATGAGATGTGATAATGAGATTTTATGATGAGATTTAACGATGAGATTTGGTGTAATTCGTTGTGATATGCGGTTTAATGCTTTGGTTTATGCATGTTGCACGAAGGTTATTTTGTCACGACTTGAACTGTAATTGGATCTAGGTTGACTACGGGGTCGTTTGTGTTTGGTATTTCTTATTTGGATTTGGAGTGAGGTTTTCCGGACCCATTTACTTATTTCATCTTCTTTCTTTCTAACCCGTCCGCGAAGATGAATTGTTTGGGCGTTTAAAGAGTGTGATAAAGACTTGGCTATTTAGTTACTTTCGTGATTCTTTCTCGCTTAACCACCAACGCAACTATCACTTCGGTGTCTCACGCAGCTGAGGATACGTCAAGAGGTTTGGTACATTGGGCACACCATTTCTTTTTCACAAGGATTAGTACAAGCTTAAGTAGCAAATCTGAGAAATTCTACTTCATGATCAAGTTTGGCATATCGGGTTTACTTCACCGTGTTGTCACTGCAATCGCTGACAGAATGCGTGAATGATGTGTTTACCAAAGTGTTTATTGGATGGTTGATGATATTGTTGATGTTGGATAATGAACCGTTGATGAACCGCTGCATGTTCCCCTAAAAACAGATATTCACCAAAACCAAAGTTGTTATAACTCATTCAAGCTGACATTGTTTACGGTTTTGTCTTGATTTTGTAAAATCCCGCGAAAGAATCTATTTCTCGGTTTGAATCATAGACTTGTAAAATCCCGTGACGATGGAAACATTATGGTAATAGTAAAGTGCACTTCCGGATCTATCTTACGGTTTATTCTTGGTTTTGTAAAATCCCGCCAAAGAAACTATTTCTCGGTTTAAACCATAGAGTTGTAAAATCTCGTAATGATGGAACCATCCTGGAGAAAGGAAAGTGTATTTTGGGATCTTATTTGATGCTGGTGCTACGGTTTCTGTTTCAAAGAAGAGATAAAAGGGTGTACTTCATGAATTGGATGTGTGTTTGGATATTCGTCATGGCAGTTTGGTTATTACATGGTTTTACGGGGTTATGTGCTTTTAACCATGGTCGGGATGAAAACCATTATCATAGTTCACTTAAAAAGTCAAAGGAGGCTAGATTTAAGCTTTTAACTACAAGATGTGACAACGGCGTTAATTCGGTATTATTTATTTGAGGTTGAAGTGAAATATCACGGGCGAGTGTACTTAGTATCTGAAGGTATCGGGGATGGTTGGATGAAGATTCTTTGTGATCATTGTTCGAGCTTATTATCAAAAACGAAGACTTGGAAATCTAGTTATTGTTGGGTGACTTTTCCTTTTCTTTTACCACTTGGGGGAATTGGGCTCTTACCACCACAAAATAACTATCACTTTAAGGAGTTACGTTGTAGTGCTCAGTGTCACATTCAATTGTGGATTTTCAAGAGGTGATGTACTTCTTATACTTGATGGTTGGTTGGATGAAGAGTATAGAGTACTTAGAGATTCAATGGAGGATGAACTCTCGGCACCGCTCTTTGTTACATATGTGCAAGTATAAGTAACGAGTTCGGGTTGTTTTACTTCTGGGTCAAATTCATCAAATTGGGTTTTCTCCATCAACTGTCACGACCAAGAGCCTACTGAATGATAATGGGGTGATTACAAGTTTTGCCAAGAGATGATGAAAAGAGAGAGATTATGACGTTTGAACACTACAGTTCAAGTCTCGTTCTCTAAATAAAAGAAAAGTGTACGTTTCAGTGCGCTTTATCTTCCGAAGAAGAGAAATCTTCTTATTTATGACCATTCTCGTCAACATGCTTCATGCTTTTTCCATGCGCTTTCAATTATCAAGTGAACCGGGCTACCATTGATTGTTTTCTTATTCCACTTGCTCAATTATAATGATGATGGCGACATCATATGCTACCTTTGAGGGGGAGAAGTGTGAATAGAATGCATTTGGATGATTTTCACTTATTAAATCAAGAATGGCAACTCCGTATGCAATTCTTGAGGGGGAGAAGAAGTGTGAATTTACTGCATGGTTGATTGATATCTGAGAATAAATGGTCAAACGACTCCAAACTCATGTAAGAACCGAGCTTCTTCTTATCGGGTCATCTTCACATTAAGTTTTCTTCTAAGAGCCGTTGGTTGACATCTTCACACGGGCTAATATGATTAATGACAAAGTGCTTCTAGTTGCGGGGCTGATTTCCTTGATGAACATCTTTATGTTCTTGTTTGATTGGGAGGGATTTGATTTAAGGGGATTTGCTATTTGTACGTTAACGGGAATGCATTTGGTGAGTTGAAGATGTTGACTTTCTATTCCCCAATTGGAAAATCTTGAAGAAGGTCGAGTCTACAGTCGGTTCTACATTCTCTGCTACATGTTAGATGACTAAAGATGAGTTGCATTTGATTATCTAAAGACTTCTTCTTAATCTGGGCAGTTATCAAATAGATTGTCAGTTTTGGGGAGAGCACTAATTGGGGGAGAGTGAAAAGTCATATTTAATCCCCAATTAGACTTGCTCACATTCTTCAGCAAGTTGATTCTCACAAAGATTAAAAGTGTTCTTCTCAAAAGATTTCAAATATATGGGCTTACAATGTGTTGCTAATTCTGAAGTATCAAAACCAGCAAGGGGGAAGGAGACATGCATCTAAACGCGAGTAAACTTGATGAGCTTAATACTTCTAAGTGATTGAAGAAATCCCGGGAAGACAAATGTCATTACCGCAGAGACACTCAAGGTTTAACTCATGGCGTTTAGTGTTCTTATTCCAACTATGTGGGGGAAGAGATGGAAGAGTTAGTTTCTGATGATAAAAGAGGTACACAAGTGTGTGATGATTTCGATGCTATCGAAATCATCAAGGGAGAGAGATTGTGTACATTGGGGACGCTCAGCTATTTCACTTGAGTGCTTAATCAGTGATTCAGAGATATAATCACTTATTCCGGAGTTGACATCCTGATAACATCAAATAGTCCTGAATTTTAAGTGTCAATTTCCCCGGATAATGCTCGTTATTTATATCATTTATATGGATTTACGCTTGTTTTCCATTGTTTTCCACTTTCAGGTAAATTACGAGCATTGGAGCTAAAGAGACGCGAAAATGGAAACATAACGAAAGATTTATCACAGTATGCCTATTTTGAAGAAGTTACGGCGTAACTCCTCTCTCACATTACGCCATAACTATTGCGTGACCCAGAATACCAACTTATCAAGAGGTTACGGCGTAACTCTTCCCAAAGGTTACGACGCAACTCCATTAGGTCAAAAGAGGTTCCACGCCATCGATACTTACGCCGTAACTATGCGCACTTACGACGAATCGAAGTTTATTGAAGACTACGGCGTAACCACTAATATGATTACGCTGTAACTAGCAGATCTAGTGCATTTACGAAGAAATAGATGGTTACGGCGTAACGCCTATATTGGTTACGCCGTAACCCAGACCTGGCCTATAAATACCCCACGAATTCCAGCATTTCTAATCATCCCATTCTACACACAACACTCTGAGAACGTGTGAAAAAGCTCAAGGCAGGTCTAGGGGAGCATATGGAGCTGTTTGCAAGGGATAAGTCACTCCATTACGATAAGCTTTAGCGTTTTATATTTCTTTTACTTTCAATTCATTTATTTCGTACCTTTGAATATTGAATTGATTTGCATGATTAATATGAGCGGCTAAGCACCCTTTGGTGCTAGCCTAGTTATGATTCTTTAATTGTTTTGTTTGCGTTTACCTTTACTTCCGTACAATTATTTCTAAGTGTATGCATGCATAGTTCATTGGTAGTCACCCTTGGTTCGGTAGTTTTGAATGGCGGTAGAGGCCAATTGCCTAGGAGATATGACCAACTGACCTTAGGTGAGCGGACTGAGATGGGAAGGGTAAGATATGACCAATTGACGACCCTTTCTACTTGTGCGATTTGACCAACTGATCACCTATCGTTTGGATGAACTTAAGAATTGGGGTGTAGTGTCTAAGTTCCTAACGGCCGGCACTCACTATTTTGAATCTAGCATGTAGCGGTACTTAATGACTTGGCTTAGGGGACCAGGGACAACACTGATTTCACCTGTGGTGGCATCTTTGCTGATAGGTTAGGGCGAATTGACCAAATGTTGTCCTCTCGAACTTGACCCCACCTGAAGTAATTGGAAGTAGGTAGACGTAGACATAACTAGCTAGGAGGATTGACTAGGTTAGCACCACTATTCCTCTATTGATTTCCCTTTATCCATTTATCTGCTTTTATTTTATTCTGCATTAGTAGTTTAATTAATTAAATCCCTATCGAAACCATTATTATTCTGTAACAATTAGACTTAGTAATAATCCAACACACATAGCTCTTAGGACGACCTCGACTTTACCATTTACTACACTACACGCGACCGGGTACACTGCCCGTTAGTGCATTAGGGTAGACCATAGGTATAGCGAGACAATATAAATATTAAGACCTGGTCAGTAAAACCTGCATCACATCCGCAGAGATAGTCCTCCGCAGAGATAATCAGTGATTCGGCATGCTTCTTCAATGTTATCGGTTATTCTCTCTTTGTGCATTCGGGTACTTCGGGTTTTGAGCTTCATACACTATCATCAAGGGAGAGAAAAGTATACATCGGGGTTATTCTTTGGCTATCGGACTTAATCTGCTACTTCGATGGTATAAGTTTCTCTGTCTTCAGGTATATGTGTATTCGGGTTCGTGAGCTCTAGTCAAAGAGACTAACTGCATCAATTCATCTACTTGGGGGAAATTGTTCTCTTGACACCTTTTGGAATGGATCGCTTCAGACTTTAGTGGAAAAGGAATTTGAGAAGAGTCATTCAAGCATGGGATGGTACGTTGCTGTTCTATTGGATGATATAACCTCGAAAGAAGAATCACAAAGATTATTCTTAAAAAGAGCAGCAAGATCGATGATAATGGTGTACTTCTTTGTGCACCTGGCTAAGGCAAGCTTGAAATAGAGCTTCGAATCTGCTCAACAAAGTCTCACTTTCAGATGGTTCAATTTCTCTCAATTCAGGAGCCTCGGAAGCTTTGGTGGTGAATGTTTAAGAGATGATGTCTTCTATCTTCTACAACGGGACTGCTCGATATCCTTATCTCGGTACTCGTATCATCATCTTCTTAAACTATATCATCTACTCTATCTGTGTATATATTTATCAAAAAGCAAAATACAAAAATATAAAACCAACAAAATCAAAATAGAAAAATATAAAATCAACAAAAATCCATAAAAATTTTTAAAAATTTGAAAAGGACCAAAAATATTGCTTTTATCAAGACATATCTTCTGGTATCGATAACATCTACGGTCTTAGAAATGTCATTCAATAATGGCACGGGACCATAGATGAAGTTCGACCAGGAGGTGTAAATATTCTTTTCCAAAACATGTCTATAACTATGGCTTGCAGTTACTTCAGATTGTAACCCGTGATTAAACAATGGCTTGCTATTATTTCAGATAGCAACCCGTTCTTCAAGAAAGGAAAGTGCTGAGCTAAACCGATTTTCAAATATTTCGTGCACTTATCCTAAAACTTAATGAGGAAAGTATGTCGAAGGACTGCTGTTCCTACTCAAATATTTTTCCTTTTAAAATTCTTCAGAAAAATATTTGTTTTAACAAAATGGTGGAAATTGAGTTGCTTTAAAAACAATCAGTTTCAGAGTTTTCGTAAAAAATTGAAAACTCAATCAATGACTTCAGTGAATTTAAACTTTTTAGAAAATAAGTCATTGATTGAGAGGGAGAATGTTTTCAAATTTGTATCATCTATCGAGCTTATCTAATTATCCTATATACTTAAATGAAAATGATGTTAACCTACGTTGAAGGACTAGGTGCCTAGGATATGATTGTTAGGATTAGATGATTAGAGTTTGATGAACACATTATTCCCATGCTATATATGATCTGATTGATATGTTGAATCGACTTTTATTAGTCGATTGCTGTTTGGGTGTTGTCAACCACCATATATGTCTATCTGTGTTCACTAACGTATGCAGATAAGATGGTTATAAGAATGTTCCCGATCCGGATCCCACAATAGAAGATGATTGGATGCCGAAAGGAAAGGGTAACTATATCTTGGGTTGACATATGAAGAAACGGAGCTTAATTTGACTTCTATGGAGAGTTGACATGAAAAAATGCAACGTAAGAGGTCTCACTGCATCAGCAGATGGTTTTCTTCATCATCAAATGAAGAAACGGAGCTTAATTTGACCTCTATGGAGAGTTGGCATGAAAATATGCAACGTAAGAAGTCTCACTGCATCAGCAGATGGTTTTTCTTCAAGCCTTACAGCAACAACAAAAGCAGCTCAACTATCGAACGTATCTTTGTGCATGATTATTGTGATGATACCATTTTTAAACAATTTTTGAAAAATATTGTTTTGAAAATGGAAAAATATTGTTTTGAAAATAAATTGGACTAATTTTTGGAAATCACCGGACTTCATTTTTTGAAAACTCAAGTCACTCAATCAACGACTACGGTGATTGAGGGGGAGAGTGATTTCAAATTGAATAGTTTCAAACAATATTTCTTCATAAAAGTCCGTTTGTACTAAATAAGTGGTGATCTAAAGATTTAATGTTATGTCATGGTATGATTTTCTTTAAAACTCAAAGATCTTTCAAAATGAAATTTTTTTCTGTTCTTGTTTGATTGTGAAATTGTTTTATTTTACTAAAAGATCTCTTTAAACTATCATACCTGACACTAACAATCTTTAATGTTAAAAATTGATCCTGATCAATCATTTTTTCAAAATTAAATTGTGCCTCGTCTTTCCCCTAAAATTTTCTAAATAATTTAAATCAATTGGGATCACAAATCTAAAAAGGTTTGAAATTTTTGATTGGGGGAGAGATCATGATTTAAATCTCAAATCGGTTTTACAGGGTGATTGTTTCAAAAGCACTCCTTCCTTCATGTGCCAAACGATTTCAAATACATAATGCACATGATTTTTGTTGGGTTTTTGGTTCCTTGAATCATGAATTACTTTAAGTATTGGAACCACAGACAGGTTTGATATAACCACGACGAAGAATGTAACCGATAAAGACAACCACTGCTAGTAGTAATGTGTAACCACGGATGATATATTGTAACCACTGCTAGTGTTTTGTATAGTCGGTTTAGTTTATTGAATTAGATAAATATGGTAAAGATATTTATCTTGTAGGTTACGTATTGTATTATGTAAAGGACTCCTTAGTCTATAAAAGGAGGTCCTAGGTTAGATTAGATATACGTGAAAGTTTTATATCTAAGGTCGATTCACTTCAAGGTTGCAAAACCCTAATACTGTAAAGAGTATTCGTATTAATAAATAATATTGAGGTGTTGAATGTTAACTGTTCTTCTTCTTAAGATTAAGTGTTAAATTCCGCGTAATACTTAATAAGCTTTTATTCTAAGTCAGTTTCTATATTAGATCGTTTGCTCAACTGGGATCAACAAGTGGTATCGGAGCTTGTGATCTAGAAACTGTAATCAAGAAGAGGTCAAGTTAAGTTTTGTTCAAGGAAGATAAGATGTCGTGAAACTCACATGGTGACTGCTTCAAAGGAACCCATGCTAAAGCATGGTGAGTATCAAATCTGGAGAATGCGAATGAGGCAATACATTCGCATGATTGATTATGCTCTCTGGGATGTCGTTGAAAAGGGAGACACTCTTCCTAAGAAGGGTGAGGATGGCAAAGAAATTACCATTGTTAGTGAAATTGATAAGGCTAAGAGAAAGTTGGAGATCAAGGCTCACAGTATTCTCTCCATGGGAATACCCAATGATTATGCTTTGGATTTTGAACAATATGAATCGCTAAAGAGTTACTTGGATGCTCTTGAGATAAGGTTTGCTGGTAATGAAGCCACTAAGAAGTCCAGGATGAATATGCTCAAGCATCAATTTGAAACCTTCACTGCTCTTAGTGGAGAAAAGATTGATGGTACATACAATAGACTTCAAAACTTATCACCAACTAAGTCGTAGATTATAAGGTTCTTCAAGAAGATATTAATTTGAAGTTCATTAGGAGTTTATCATCAGAATGGGCTATTCATACAATTGTGTGGAGAAATAAGGTGGACTTTGATAAGATGACTCTGGACAATCTCTTCAACAACTTGAAGGTTTATGAGTCCGAGAATAAATTTGCTAATGCATCTTCTGCTAATCAAAACATTGCTTTTGTATCCACTAATCAAAAGAGCCCACAAGATGTATCCACTGCTGCCTATGGTATAACCACGGCTATTGCAAACAATACCACTGTTAGTGATAATGTCAGTGATGGTGCAATTTGTGCTTTTCTGGCTGATTTAACTACTAGTGTTACTGTGTTGAATCAAGATCCGGATCAAATTGATCCTGATGATCTAGAAGAGATTAATCTTCAATGGCAAATGGCAATGTTGACTCTCCAAGCAAGGAAGTTTCTGAGGAGGACTGGAAGACAAGTTAAGTATGATGGTCAAAGGAGAGCGGGGTTCGACAAAAGCAAGATGGAGTGCTTTAACTGCAAGAAGAAGGGTCACTTTGCAAGGGAATGTCGAGCTCCTAAGAGGATTGAAGGTGTTAAGAAGAGAGTCTGCTCCTTCTTCAGCATTGGTGGCTCAAGATGGTCTTGGTGATTATGATTGAGTGATCGAGTTAAAGAAGGACCCAATGCAGCTTTTCTTGCTAGTGAAGCTTCAAAAGAGCATAACTTTGCTTTTATGGCTTATGCTTCATCTTCTGGTTCGGATTCTGAGGTATCTAATGAGTCTACTTGTTCTTTTAAATCATGTCAAGATAACTTAGAATCTCAAAAAGCTATCACTGAGAGTATGAGGAAAGAAGTAGAAAGACTAACTATGGATAACTTAGGTTATAGAGTTGGTCTAGAAAGTGTGGAAGAGAAGCTTAAATACTGTATTAAATGTGAGTTTGAGTATGTAGATAAGATCAATATATTAGGTGGTGAAATTGATCTTAAAATAGAGAGATTAAAATGCTTAAAGAGAAACTTGAACTAGCAGAGAGTGCAAAACAAAAGGCCCTAGATGAAAAAGAAAAACATGTTGTTAGGGTAGCTAAAACACAATTTGCTTCGATCGGTTCATAAATCTATAGAGATTCATCTAATAAAAAAGGGTTCTGGGATAGGATACAACAATATGCCACCACCCACTCTTATGCAACATGCACCACCTGCTAAAGAACTGTCATTTAGTAGTGAATTCAGTTTTAACAAACCTGTTGAAGGAATAAGTAAGATCGAAACACCTAAGATAAGTTCTCGATACGTCATCGATGCTCCCATCATTGAAGATTGGGAATCAGGTTTTGAGGAAGATAGTAAAGTATCAACACAGCCTGAAAAGTTAGAACCTCTTAAGAAAGTTGATACTAGACAACCTAACCTTGTACCTAGATTTGGAGCTCAAATAACTAAGAAAAGTGGTAGAATACAAGGAAGTACCTAGGGAACAAATGAAAAGATATATACCTAGGGGCAATCAGAGAAACTTTAATAGTCTAATATCTAATAGGTTAGGTAATGAGTTTCAATGTGTCAAGAAAGCTTGTTATAATTGTGGTAGTTTTGAGCACTTACAGAGAAATTGTTATAAAAATGGACCACAAGTGTGGAATCATTGGAGGAGGGTAAATCACCAAAACTTTTCAAAGAAAACAAACCCTCATCCTAACAAAAAACATGATTCCTAGAGCAGTGTTAATGAGGAATGGGAATACAAAATCAATTGTCACTGCTTCTCCCAAATGGGTTCCAACCACGGCTAAGCAAAGTGTAAACACGGCTAAGCAAAATCAAACCACCGATAAGCCAAAAATCACCACAGATAACAAAGAAGTTTTAAAAATTCCAAAGATGATAACTGTACGTGGTTGGAAATCATTTTATGCTTTGTTAAGGCCTCAGCTAGTTGGCAATAGAAACCTAAGACCAAGGTTTTACATCATGTCAACTGTGCATCAATGGACCTAAACAAATTTGATTATATTGATGCAGGCGGACCCAAGTCAGTATTGGCTTGGGTCCACAAAAGGAACTAATCTGTTTAATTTCATGTGCAGGGCAATCTACAAGATGAGCTAAAAGACAAAGGAGTTTTTGATAGTGGTTGCTCTGGGCACATGACTTGGGATGGGAGCAACCTGGAAGATTTTGAAGCTTTTGATGGAGGATATGTGGCATTTGGAAATGATCCTAAGGGAGGAAAGATACTTGGAAGAGGCACAATCAGAACAGGGAATTTGGACTTTGAAAAAGTCTACTTGGTACAAGGACTTAAGTACAATTTATTCAGTGTCTCTCAAATGTGTGATAAGAAAAACTGGGTACTTTTTGGTGAAACTGAGTGTGTGGTGTTGTCTCCTGAGTTTAAGATGCCTGATGAGAAGTTTATACAACTTAGGGTACCTAGGAAGGAAAATATATATTTTTTGATCTTAAAGATGTAATTCCTAATAGGTCCTTAACTTGTTTGTTTGCTAAAGCATCGGTGGATGAGTCTAAGTTATGGCATAGAAGATTAGGTCACCTCAATTACAAAACAATCAATAAACTGGTTAAAGGGAACTTAGTGAGAGGGTTACCTTCTAAGGTTTTTGAGTGTAAGGAACTGTGTGTGGCCTGTCAAAAAGGAAAACAACATAGAGCTTCTTGTAAGTCCAAAGCTGTCAACACCATTTCACAACCACTGTTTATGCTTCATATGGACTTATTTGGACCTACTTTTGTCAAGAGTTTGAACCATAAGCAGTATTGCCTAGTTATCACTGATGATTATAGTAGATTTTCTTGTGTTTACTTTTTGGTCGCTAAGAGTGAAACTACTGAAGTTCTCAAGAGTTTCATTACTAAGATAGAAAATCTAGTAAATCATAAAGTAAAGATAATCGGATGTGATAATGGAACTGAGTTTAAGAATGCTTTGTGATGAATCGTTTTGTGTAGATAAAAGTATAGAAAGACAGTTTAGTGTTGCTAGAACACCACAACAAAATGGTGTAGCCGAAAGGAAAAATAGGACACTAATTGAGGCTGCTAGGACTATGTTGTCAGAGTCTAAGTTACCAACTACCTTTTGGGTTGAAGCTGTAGGCACTGCATGTTATGTGCAGAATAGAAGTAAGGTAGTGAAGCCTCATAACAAGACCCCTATGAGCTGTTACATGATAGGAAGCCAATGATAGCATTCCTAAAACCTTTTGGGTGTCCTGTTACTATCTTGAATACCATAGACTACCTAGGCAAGTTTCAAGAAAAAGCGGATGATGGATACTTTTTAGGCTATTCATCAAATAGTAAAGCCTTTAGAGTATACAATAGTAGGACTAGAATTGTTGAAGAAAATCTACATGTTCAATTCAGTTAAAAGACTCCTAGTGTTGAGACCAAAGGACCGGGCGTTTAACATTGATATGCTAACCAAATCTATGAATTATGAGCCTATCATTGCAGAACCTTCCACTAATGTTGATGCAGGTACTCACAAGAATTCAGTGCGAAGCAATTTCTAAGGAAGATGATTCTCCTAAAGAGTTCTATTTGTTTGAAAAGTGGAAAGCTAGTTCTGTCTCACCCATCATTGATAAGCAAGGTCCCACTGATGATGATGTCTTGAATACTGGAGGCAATAGTGATCATCATCAAGATAAGGATGAGTTATTGAAAGATAATTCGGTGTTGGTAGAAGAAATTGAAAAGAAGAAAAAGCAATCTGCAAGCACGGATAAGCCAAAAATAAGCACGGATAGAGTTAATACAACCACTGCTAAGCCAACAACTTCTACCACTATCATTACAAGTGAAATCCCGGTTGTAAGTACTGATAGTAGTACTTTCTTTGGACCACATGCAAAGCCATTACATGGTGAAGAGGAGTATCCACATGATCCTGATATGCCTGCTTTGATTGAAATTGATACTCCTACTGATGATGAAGACATGGATGATTTCTTCAATGCTGATTTAACAAATTTGGAACATGTCATTCATGAAAGTCCTGTTACCTCAACAAGGATACACAAGATTCATCCCAAGGAACAAATACTTGGAAACTTGAATACTCCAGTTCAAACAAGAAGCAAGGTTAAGAACACTGAACCCTTTCCTGAACATGGGTTCTTTGCAAGATCACTTCACAAAAGAAACAGTCATAAAGATCTGCAAAATTGCTTGTTTGCTTGTTTTCTGTCTCAAAAGGAGCCCAAGAGAGTTGAAGAAGCATTATCTGAAGAAGGATGGGTAGAATCAATGCAAGAGGAGCTTCTTTAGTTCAAACTTCAAGAGGTTTGGACATTGGTAGAACTTCCAAATGGTAAGAGGGCAATTGGGACAAAATGGGTGTTCAGAAACAAAAGGGATGAAAGAGGTATTGTTGTGAGGAACAAGTCAAGGTTGGTTGCTCAAGGATACACACAAACTGAAGGCTTGGATTATGATAAAGTTTTTGCTCCAGTTTCAAGAATTGAGGCTATTAGATTGTTTTTAGCTTATGCTTCATTCAAAAATTTTGTTGTGTATCAGATGGATGTTAAAAGTGCATTTTTGTATGGCACAATTGATGAGGAGGTTTATGTTTGTCAACCTCCCGGTTTTGAAGATCCCGATCATCCTCGACAAGGTCTACAGGTTGAGGAAGGCTATGTATGGTTTGCATCAAGCTCCTAGGGCATGGTATGAGTGCCTGTCCACTTATTTGATGGACAATGGATTTAAAAGAGGATTGATTGATAAAACTTTGTTCATAAGGAAGCACAAAGATGATATTTTATTGGTTCAGTTTATGTAGATGACATCATCTTTGGCTCAACCAATAAAGAGCTATGCAAAGATTTTGAAAAGCTTATGCATGATAAGTTTCGGATGAGTTCTATGGGAGAACTCACTTTCTTTTGGGGCTACAGGTTCAACAAAGGACTGATGGTATCTTCATTAGTCAAGATAAGTATGTAGCAGATGTTTTGAAGAAGTTTGGGTTTCAGGATGTGAAGAGTGCTAGTACACCAATGGAGACTCGAAACCATTGCTACTTGATGATGGAAGTACCAGAGTTGATCGAAAGTTGTACAGGTCCATGATTGGATCTTTGTTGTATCTCACTGCATCTAGGCCAGATATTATGTTCTCAGTATGTGTGTGTGCAAGATTTCAAGTTACCCCTAATTCATCACACATGAATGTTGTTAAGAGAATCTTTAGGTATCTTAAGGGTCATCCTAAATTGGGCCTTTGGTATTCAAAGGATTCTCCTTTTGATTTGGTGGCCTACACAGATAGTGACTATGCTTGTGCTAGTTTGGATAGGAAGTCTACAACAGGAGGATGTCAGTTTTGGGAAGCGACTTATTTCATGGCACTGTAAAAAGCAAACTATTGTGGCAAATTCTACAACTAAAGCTGAATATGTGGCTGCTGCTAGTTGTTGTGGTCAAGTTCTTTGGATTCAGAATCAATTGCTGGACTTTGGGTACAATTTTATGCATACTAAGATTTACATTGATAATAACAGTACAATATGCATCATTAAAAATCCTGTTTTACATTCTAGAACTAAACATATTGAGATAAGACATCATTTTATTAGAGATTGTAATGAGAAAAGGTTGATTCAAATGGTAAAAATCCATACTGATTTCAATGTTGCCGATCTTCTCACTAAAGCTTTTGATGTGGGGAGGTTTCAGTATCTTGTTGTTAGTATTGGAATGATTAATCTCTAAATTCTCAAATTGTTTTGTACCGTTTGTATATGTATTGCACTATTATTATGTAATCTTAGTTTTGCTATTTTTGTTTCTAACCACTGATAGTTTGTTTCTAACCACTGATAGTTTGGTTTAAACCACTGCTAGTTGTCCTGTTTTCACTAACCATTTTGCAGATACAAGAAAGATCATTATAGAAGTAAAAGAAGTACTGAAGTTCATTGTTCATTCATTCAAAACAGTTTACAGCTTATAGCTTACAATGCAACTTCAAGTGCAAATTAAAAGACTACTTCTATACATGATTTCCTATTACTATACTTGCTCACATAGTTCCTTCCAGCTTGTGGATATGCATTTGTCATATTCATGACCAGTACGACGAAGAAGCTAAGGATCAAAATGGGAAGGATGGATTGATGAAAACGAAGATGATGACGATGACCACATTAGATGAAGCACGAAGGACATAGTCATATCATACTTGCATCTGCTGGTTTCACCAAAAAGCATCATTCCATTTTCCTTTTTCCCTTCCCCTTACGATATGTGAAGAAGCACCACAACCTGGTGCTGGTAGACCAAGAACCACCTCTCGGTTGTTTGGGAGTGGTGGGTTTCTTGCTCGTGGTCTTGTTTGGGTTTGGGATGATGAATGTTGGGGGTTTGAAGTTTTCTTCTTTGAGGAGTTATCAGAGTCCTCAGATGCATCACTTGGATTCACCACACTATCATCTTCTGATGATGGAAGAAATGGGGATTTTCTTGGTCTTGTTTCTTGTGGAGGGAGGTAAAACCGCCATGGGTTAGTGTCTTCATCTGATGATGATGAGGATGAGGAGGTTGTTAGATCAACAACTTCTGGTTTATTCCAACTAGGGTTCCACATGGTGATTGGAGTTGATTGTGGATTTTGGAGTAATTAGGGTTTTGATGTTAATTGGTGTGTGCGTTATATGAGTTTTGGGTTCTTTTATAAGCAGAGTAATGGGCTTTGGAAGTAAATGAGGGGCAGGTTAAATGTGGTTGAGGAGTTAATGAGATTCTTGGGTATTGGACTGATATTAATCCAAAAAGTTGACCATATTGACTTACCTGTTCTAACTGCGGATAGGTCATTTGGATCCCCTGATGGCTTTTTCTAACCACTGATAACCATAACCTTCTTCTCTGTGTTTTTTTGTGTTTTTGGCTTGCAGGAATGAAGGATTTGTGTACATAGGAGCTGATGTGTTAGCTGCTTGTGTTTGTTTAAAAAAAAAATTGTGTAATCCTTCATATTTTTGTGAGATCTCCTTTTCCTAACACAGATTTGCTTGCTATGCTTCTTGGTAGTTTGGTTGAAGAGTTACTTTGTATCCATGGATGGTTTGTGTCTAAACGCGGATAGCTGTTCTGCAACCGTGGATAGTATTTTGTTAGAGTTGGATACTACAGGGGCTGCTGGGTAACTTTTGCAAAAGTATATTATTTCCCCCAAATCACGGATGGATCATTTATTTGATCTTCAAACCACTTCTATTGGCGCTCTTATGAACCCTAATCACTTATCTTTGCATAATTCACAAAACCCACATCATAACCATCATTCATCACAATGGCTGAAAAGTTTTCCACTTCACATAATCTTGTTGCTATTCTCACAAAGAATGATCGATCTGAAGGGTTTCATCAAATGATTGATTTCCTTGTTCACAGTCCTATTCACTATGCCTTAATGTTACACCCACCATTCTTAAAGCCTACATACATCAGTTCTGGAGGAATGCTAAGCTTGAAAAGGTTGATGGAGTAGAAGTGTTTAGCACTGTTGTGGATGAGAAGGCTATTTACGTTTCGAGGAGATCATTAGGGATGTTTTAAGTTTGATGATCTTGATGGTGTTGATAATCTTTCGATGTTGAGATTGTGGCAGGTTTGGAAAGATTAGGTTATACCCACAGAGGTGATAAGGTACAGTATTTTAAGAGTTTGTTTTCAAAACAATGGAAGTTTCTTATTCACACCTTATTGATGTGTATGAGTAATAAGACCACAGCATTTAATGACTTTCCTTCCAAAATTGCTACTGCTATTATTTGTTTGTCCGATGGAAGAAAGTTCAATTGGTCTAAGATGATCTATGAGGGGCTAGTTCAAAACATTAGGAAAAAGGGTAAATACTATTTGTATCCTAGGTTTGTTCAGTTGATTGTGGAAAGTCAAATAGAGGAGTCTGTTGAGCATACTCAGGAGTATAAAGTAAATCATATGCTTTCTAAGGTTTTTGCACATATGAGGAATCAGCCACAAAATGTAAACATTATAGATGTTCCTTTATTTCCTCATATGATTCCTTTGCCCACTGATCATGAGTTTGATGAGGATTCTACTCCAACTGAAACCACTGCTGATGTAACTCTAATCCCGATAGAAACCAGAATCGCGATAGTGTATCTCAACCCATTTCTAGTCAACCTCAAACCACCGATACAACCATTGTTTTCACTAGGAGATTGAAGGGCACTGAGCTACCTCAGGCTAGTGCTAGTGGTGTTGCTCATGAGGCTGTCACGGTGGTGAAGGTGACATAATTGGAAGGGCTTCCACTACTTGATACATGCTTAGATGCTTTGGTCGATAGTGGAAACATAAACAAGACCCAACCTTTGGCAACTCCTAATGTGGAGAGTTCCTTGGAACTTAACACAGTTGGAGGAATCCCTAGCCACTTGGCTAATACAGGGTGCATAGATGTTCGTGCTCGTCGATGCTATGTTTTCTATATCCAAGGATTTACCTCTGAGGCGATTAACACGGCTCAAAGTGATGAGGATAGATTGGAACCTGAACATGAATTGACGGATTCTGAGTTTGTACATGATGACTTTTCCAATGAACCACCTCTGGACCAGTTCACACAGGTCGAAGTGGGGAGGATATTCTTGAACGCTTAAATGAATTGACGGCTAAATGTACCAAGATGGAGGAGACGATCTCGAATCTCAAGGAATTGGCTGGGTTTCATGAAAAGGATATTAGGAGCTTGAAGCACAGGGTTTTGGTTTTAGAGAATATGAAAAGGCATGGGATTGCTGCTTTAAGGAAGCTACGAAAAAAGAAGGTAGACTCCTCTCCGGATCTGAATATGGAGGCTGTATCCAAACAGGGGAGGAATGAAGGCATAAATTCAGGGGAGGCTGTTAATGTATCTATGGAAGAAGATGTTGATAGTAGAGATCAAACATTTTTGGTATCTGATAAAGATGGGAATGAGGCAGTTCTTGAAAATGTGAAGAAAGTTGTAGAAGATGTAGTACGAACACAAACACGATGGTATGTCCGAAACCACGGTTAGTACACTTCTAACCACTGATGCTGTAACAGACATGGCAACTATAACCACTACAACTATACCTACTAAAATTATACCCACTGCTATCATAACCACTTCCACTGTTGTAACAACTCTCTTTGTATCACCACCTAAGTCTAAAGAAGTTGAGAAAGAAGCTGCTAGTACATTGATAAATCTAAGCAAAACTTCATCTATTTCTACACCTGTGATATCTGTTCAATCTACTGCAACTAAACCCAAACCCAAAGGAAAAACTTTAGTTATTGGTGAACCTCTAAAGAAGAAGGTGGTTCAATCTGATGTTGGAAAAGGTAAAGGGGTTGCATTGTGAGTTGAAGTTTAAATCTAAAGCGAGAACAAGAAGCTTATGATGCGAGTTTGTAAAGAATATGGTTCTTTGAAGAACAAGAAGCTTAGAGAAAAGAAAGCAAAAAGAAGAGGAAGCTAGTCAGAGAATGTTAGCTATATGGTATGAATCACAAAACTTTCTTGAAGCTTCTCAACAAATACATGATGAATATACTGCACAAGAATGGAATTTGTTGGATGATAAGGAAAAAGCTAGGCTTTTGGGTGAATGGGCAAGAAAGGTTGGTAAAGAAAGGAAGAAAGTTATAAGAAAGAAACCTCTTTCAATGGCACAGATGAGGAATGTATTAATGAAAATTATTAAGAATTGAGCATTCACATTTCGAAAATCTTAGTAAATATTCATTTGAAAGAATTCTTGAGATTTATGAAAGATGTATGAAGATTAATCATGATGATTCCTGTCCAATGAATTCTGAGAAGGATGAAGAGTGGATTAAGAAGCATGATGAGTGGATGCAAAGTAAAAGAAAGAGAAAATCTGAGATTCAAGAGACATCTGATTCTAAAAGATTGAAAGAAGTTGCAGATGTTAATCAAATTGTTTCTTATGAGTTTAAGCTTAATGATGGAAGTGAAGGAGTTTGGAAAATTCAAAGACTCAACAATGAAGTTTATGAGTATAATAAATTTTCACAAATGCTTCAGTATTTTGAAAGGGATGATTTGATGAATCTTTGGAGACTTTACAAGAATAAGTTTGGTGAAGTACATCCAAATGATTATCATGAGAGACTGGTCTATTATAATTTGAAGATTTTATTTGAACCAACTCATGATGAACATGAGTGGAAAGGACTCTACAATGGTACTGTAACAAGATGGTTTTATATCAAACTTGTGGAGTTCATGTTTTAACTGCTTTCGGAAAAGTTATTCACATGCTTGTAGAAGGTGAATATCCTCAGTTGAATAAGTATATAGGAATTATTGCTCAGATGTTGAAACCTGGTATTATCAAGATGCTGTTACCTTATGATGGTCAAGCCTATGATTTGTTGAAGAAATATGAGACAATTCTTAAATCTCATAAGTGTTTGGCTACATCCTCTATTTCAGATGTTTTGAGCTTAAAGGAAACTTGAGAATTCTGTTGGAATGTATCAAGTTTAGGGGAGGATTGTTGGGTTTTTGGTTCCTTGAATCATGAATTACTTTAAGTATTGGAACCACGGACAGGTTTGATATAACCACGGACAGAAGAATGTAACCGATGATAAAGACAACCACGGCTAGTAGTAATGTGTAACCACGGATGATATATTGTAACCACTGCTAGTGTTTTGTATAGTTGGTTTAGTTTATTGAATTAGATAAATATGGTAAAGATATTTATCTTGTAGGTTACGTATTGTATTATGTAAAGTACTCCTTAGTCTATAAAAGGAGGTCCTAGGTTAGATTAGATATACGTGAAAGTTTTATATCTAAGGTCGATACACTTCAAGGTTGCAAAACCCTAATACTGTAAAGAGTATTCGTATTAATAAATAATATTTAGGTGTTGAATGTTAACTGTTCTTCTTCTTATGATTAAGTGTTAAATTCCGCGTAATACTTAATAAGCTTTTATTCTAAGTCAGTTTCTATATTAGATCGTTTGCTCAACTGGGATCAACAATTTTGGAGGAGCATTTAACCAAAAACCAGAAGAGTATTTAAACAAGGCCACATATTCTCTCATGTTTTCCAAACCTTATTAAATCACTTGGGATCCAAAATCTCAAAGGGTTTGATATTTTTGATCGGGGGAGAATTTGTGATTTAATTATGAAATCTGATAAATGATGATCGTTTTGATTCAAAGTGCAAGTTCTCTCTAATATGTGCTAAACTCTTTCGTTTATTGATGCACATATTGAGGGGGAGTAAATGGTTTCTTAATGGATTTTGTGATCGTGAATATACTTAAAAAAGAACTCTTTCCTCTATGTGATAAAATGATTTCAAATATCCTACGCACATATTGAGGGGGAGAATTTACCAAAGAAATTCAAATGGCTTTTTCTACAGAAATTGTGATCAAGAATACATTTCTAAGAACTCTTGCCTCCATGTGCTAAACAATTTCAAAATCATATGCACATGTTGAGGGGGAGCATTTCTAAAAGATCAAAACAATTAAGGTACAAAATGCTTTGATTTTATATCACAAGTACCTTGATTGATTTTCCAAATGATTTTTCAATTGGTTTCAAGAAGAAAAGAACAATACCAAAAGACCGACCAATTTACTTTATGCATGGTGTTATAAGGATGGTTAGGTTAGGTATTCGTTCCCACGATCCCGCCAGAACCAGAGGGATCTACCCAAGGACAATCCACTAGATAGTGTAGAGTCCTTAGGTATGAAGAAAAAAGGAGAAAAATGAGAATATAGGAAGAGTGCGGACTGAGATAGAGCTAGAACTGGAATAAACCCAAAAAGGTTCTAGTAATGAAGTCTCGGTAAGCACTGAAGGGGTTGAAGAATGAAAAATAAATGGATGTGAAAAGGGGTGAAAAGAAATAGCCCTCCAATAATTCAACCTTAGGGCAGAAACCGGGTTCAATACATATGCTACTGGTTGTTACTAAGGTAACACTGGTATTGAAGACAAGACGTCATGGACCCAGTGACGCACTGCACCTAACTTCTCAAGCTACTCAAGTTCCTCTTAAAAGGGCTTGTTTCATTCTCACGGGGAACCTACATAATCTATCGACTTTCTCTTAGAGATTGTTGATATTGAAGAAGGAGGCCCTCTCCCTAGTCTCCGGCATAGGAACCAAATGTGCACTATTGAGTCTAGAGCCAAGAGATCATCCACAATATCTCATTAGGACACAAATTTAATGAAGACTCGCGGTTTCACACAATGTGGAAAGTAAGAATATATTTTAAGAGTCCTACGCATTATCCTTGTGATTTCGCCAGAACATCCGAGTGATATGTTAAATATTCACGAAGAAGATGGAAATCCTTCTAGAGCCAACATCAAACAAGCTCTTGGTGGGTGACATGTGAGATCTTTTCTAAAAGATCAAACTTGTGACAACTGGACAGAAACGATGGGGTGATTCACTCTTGAATCAACCTTGGTCCAGGATTGGAATTGACGAATACTTTTGGAAAAACCGTTCGATGTGCAAACCTTCTTTTCTCTAGCACGTCGAATGTGTACTCATGTTTACAAACACAAAAAGTATCTCTGATTAAAAAAAATACTTTTGGAAAAACCGTTCGATGTGCAAATATCTTCTTTTATCTAGCACATCGAATGTGTATTCTTTTTCAAATACAAAAAGTATTTTTGATTGAAAATTGATATTTCTCTCATAAAACCTTCGTCGTATTGCAAAATTCTTTCTTCTAAGCAATACGCGATTGTTTTTCAAGTCATTTTTCATCAATCAGTGAATCTCAATTTGCTAGTTCACTCACTCCGTGTTGTCTTCTTTGAGACGTTTCGGTTTGAGAACAGCTAGAACAACTGCGAAACCCTATCAAGGAGATTCTTGAATTATACCGATCACAAAGACTTGTAATCGATCAACGGGAACCGTGGGCCGTGTACCTCAATTCAACGAAAGTGATCAAAGACACTTTCATGTGTTTTATTGCTAACCGTTGTTTAAAGGTACATTTGGACGGTTGCGGTACTGATCGAATTGAGAAGTCAATCCAAAGCCGCATGCTCACAGCATCCACACTTAATTGAAGAAATCATGACTAGTGCATATCTACATAACCTGGCTCTGATATTTTTATATATTATGCTTCGCTACTGCCGCAAATATCATGAACCGAGAAAGCTTCCGCTACTTTGATAGAAAGATGTCATGATCCTGAAAGTGTGAGCATGTCGGTCCGAAAGTCACAACATCACATGAAGGCAACACTACAAAGGGTGATCCAGAGATTTACTGTGGCTGATGATCTCAATTAAATCTCGAAGATCATCAAAGATGTGGATCAGTTAAAGGCCTCCACTAAAAGTACAAATCAATGCGGACTTTGAAGAATCGCTACTAAAGCACAAAGATTACAGAACTCGAAGAATAGAAGTCTACGAGCTCAGAACTAAAGACAAAGATAGAATGATAGGATGCAAAATGTATTTCATGGGGTGACCTCCCTTAGGGGGAGATTGTTAGGAATTGGAAATTCCATGTTAAAGTGTCGGTCACCCCAATAATGGTCTAGCATATGTTAGCTCGTAGACTTGTCGTTGTTTACGTTATTTAGTAGTTAATTAGTTAGTCAGTAGCGTAGAATAGTTTAGAGTAACACCGTAGAGGAAGGACGGGTCTTTACCCACTGTATACCTGATCCACAGGCCGTCAGGAGGTTGTTTAGTTTGTAACTATAAATACCCTTCCCACTAAGGGAAGGGTGGTGCTTTCTCATAATCTAACCTTACACTTTTTGTTATTTCTCTCTCTAGAAAACACCCTTTTCTCTCTTCATCTCTCTAACCATGGCTTTTTTTTATTTAATCATCTAGCTAGACCACCCGAATCATCTAAACAACATAAATATACGATCATAACACCATACCTAGTTCTTCTTTATATAGCACCCTTCCAAACACTTAGCAAACCCACACAACTCACAAGTTCTCATACTCTTCAATTTTCATACAAATTGTCCTCTGTGGTATATCAGGTACAAAGGAAAGGAAGTCACAAAAGGTTCTTTGGTCCGTTGCTTGGGTTAAGGAATGATAGGGTATAGTCTTAGTCACATTCACATCTCCTTCGAACCTCATCACCACTCAAGTGAGTGTTGTAAGTCTCTCCTCAACCCTTTCCATTTTGTTATTCTTGTTTACTTCATATCACACGTATAAATGTTGAGTGCACCTAAATAGATCGACTATATAAATACTTGTAAGAATGCGAGACACTTGCAACTCATGAGCTATATCTCACACATATTCGACCACAAAACTTAAACTCTAGCTCGTTATGTAGTTTTATTAAACACTCAAACTCGTTTCCACTATGTTTTGGCCTACGTCGCGTATAACTTGGCAAAAGAAACCTTTCATAAACAATTAACCTTATGTTTAAATCACTACAAACCGACCCTAGAAACCCTTTGAACCCCCCCCATGCCTCGTTTCCTCATTAAAACCAAACAACACCTGATTGGGCCTTAAGGCCCAACCCACGTAAATCTTGGCCCAATGTTAACCAACCCAGCCCAATCCTAATAAAAATAAGCCATAAGCTAAAAATAAGCTAAAGAAAAGCTTTTGTAAAAATAACATGAACTTGTGAGTCAAAAATGTATTTTAGGACTATCATTGCAAAACGTGAAGTGTAGGGTCGAAAATGTAAAGTTTTGAAATTAAAGGGGTACTTTTATACGTGAAAATTCATGAATGAAAAGTCTAGGGTGCGTTTGGTAAATATTCGAAACTTAAAGGGTTCATTTTGTACGTGTACACGTATGCATGGAAAGTCCAAGGACTAGTTTTGTAATTAAACCAAACTAGAGTAAAAATGAAATATGAGTTTTGGTGTAAAAAATGAAACTTTGGAAACTTGAAGGACCAAAGGAGTAAATTTGACTTTTTAAAACATTTTATAAAAAGAGTTTACTTTAGGGACCAAAACTGCCATTTTTGGAAACTTGAGTATAAAACATTTTTGGCTAAAAAGTGTCAATTTCCCAAAGTTGAGGGACTAAACTTGTACTTTTTGAAACTTAAGGGTAAAAAGTGTAAATTCGAGAAAAAGTTTAGAAAACTTATAAACTTATCACGACTCCATAAAAATGAATATTTTGACGACCTAAAGTTTATAATGAGCATTATTACGTCGGTATTTCATTTAACTTATATATATATATATATATATATATATATATATATATATATATATATATATATATATATATATATATATATATATATATGATATCATCAAATAATCCTGAATATTAAGTGTCAATTTCCCCCGATAATGCTCGTTATTTACATCATTTATATGGATTTACGCTTGTTTTCCATTGTTTTCAACTTTCAGGTAAATTACGAGCATTGGAGCTAAAGAGACGCGGAAATGGAAACATAACTAAAGATTTATCACAGTATGCCTATTTTGAAGAAGTTACGGCGTAACTCCTCTCTCACATTACGCCGTAACTATTGCGTGACCCAGAATACCAACTTATCAAGAGGTTACGGCGTAACTCCTCCCAAAGGTTACGACGTAAATCCATTAGGTCAAAAGAGATTCCACGCCGCTGATACTTACGCCAGTAACTCTGCAGCACTTACGGCGTAACCGAGTTTATTGAAGACTACGGCGTAACCACTAATATGGTTACGCCGTAACTAGCAAATCTAGTGCATTTACGAAGAAATAGAAGGTTACGGTGTAACTCCTCTATTGGTTACGCCGTAACCACTGCCTATAAATACCCCACGAATTCCAGCATTTCTATTCATCCCATTCCACACACAACACTCAACACTCTGAGAACGTGGGAAAAAGCTCAAGGCAGGTCTAGGGGAGCATACGGAGCTGTTTCTAAGGGAGAAGTCACTCCATTACGATAAGCTTTAGCGTTTTATATTTCTTTTACTTTCAATTCATGTATTTCGTATCTTTGAATATTGAATTGATTTGCATGATTAATATGAGCGGATAAGCACCCTTTGGTGCTAGCCTAGTTATGATTCCTTAATTGTTTTGTTTGCGTTTACCTTTACTTCCGTACAATTATTTCTAAGTGTATGCATGCATAGTTCATTGGTAGTCACCCTTGGTTCGGTAGTTTTGAATGGAGGTAGAGGCCAATTGCAAAGGAGATATGACCAACTGACCCTAGGTGAGCGGACTGAGACGGGAATGGTAAGATATGACCAACTAATGACCCTTTCTACTTGTGCGATTTGACCAACTGATCACCTATCGTTTGTATGAACTTAAGAATTAGGGGTGGGGGTGTAGTGTCTAAGTTCTTAACGGCCGGGCACTCACTATTTTGAATCTAGCATGTAGCGGTACTTAATGACTTGGCTTAGGGGACCAGGAACAGCAGGACTTATGAGGGTGCGCCTGATTTCTCCTGTGGTGGCATCTTTGCTGATAGGTTAGGGCGAATTGACCAAATGTTGTCCTCTCGAATTTAACCCACCTGAAGTAATTGGAAGTAGGTAGACGTAGACATAACTAGCTAGGAGGATTAACTAGGTTAGCACCACTATTCCTCTATTGATTTCCCTTTATCCATTTTATTTTATTCTGCATTAGTAGTTTAAATAATTAAATCCCTATCGAAACAATTATTATTCTGTGACACTAGACTTAGTAATAATCCAACACACATAGCTCTTGGGACGACCTCGGCTTTACCATTTACTACACTACATGCGACCGGGTACACTGCCCGTTAGTGCATTAGGGTAGACCATAGGTATAGCGAGACACTATAAATATTAAGACCTGGTCAAGAAACCTTCACAAGTTTTTGGCGCATTGCTGGGAGTTATATTAGGATGGATATTAAGTCTTTCATTTCGTTTTTAAACTTTTCTCACGATCATATTTCAAGTTTTCAGGTACCATGGAAGGTGTTAACATCGATAACCTCACTCTTGAGGAATATTTGACGTTAACAAGAGAAGAACAAGGACCAGGGATTGTTAGACCAACCATTGCAGAAGATGCTCAATTCGAAATCAAACCTCAATTCATGAGGGAATTGCGTGCAAATACCTTCTTTGGAAGCATCACCGATGATGCCCATGAACATGTATACAATGTCGAATACATTGTTAGCCTATTCAAAATTCCCAGAGTCTCACACGATGCTATAATGTTACGAGTATTCCCTATTTCTCTTACGGGAGCTGCAAAAAGATGGGTCGATCGATTACCTGCAAGGACTGTCAACACTTGGCCTATCTTAAAAAAGTATTTCATTCAGAGATACTGTCCTCCATCGAAGACAGCTAAGCAATTGGAAGAAATTCATAACTTCAAGCAAGAGGATGGTGAAACGTTATACCAAGCTTGGGAAAGATACAACGAATTGTTATACAAGTGCCCTACTCATGATCTCAACAGCCAACAAAAAGTGAACGTCTTTTACAAGGGACTGAACATCTCTTCAAGACAAATGATTGATTCTCAAGGGCCGATTCCTAGTATGACACCCACTATGGCAACTATTCAAAGAATGGCAGACCACTCTCACAAATGGCACAATGGAGGAAGCAACCGAAGTAAGAATGATGATATGGAGGGCCTTGCAGCGATAAAAAAACAAATTAGAAAGCCTTGGAAGAGAAATGAAGAAGCTCAAGGAAAATGTGCATTCCATTCAAGTTGAGCGAAATGGGACTCCTCCTTCTAAAGAATGTTCCTCCAATGAAGAAGTTAAAAGGATCGGAGAAGTTAACCATGGAAAAGAATTCCCTTTCAACAGCTACAATAATTACGGACCTAGGTATCGTGAAAAATCCCCTGGGTTCTATACAAGAATCAACAATAATCCTCCTAAACCTAGCCTTGAAGAAATAATGCACCGGCACATCGAAGAATCTACAAAAAAGGGAGATAGACTCAAGGAATGGATGGTCAAAGTAAAGGAGGACACCAATATGAACCTATGTAACCAAGATGCTGCAATTACGAACCTCGAAACACAAATTGGGCAATTGGCTAAAACCTTTAAACAAGTAATGTTAAAGCCACTTCCTGCAAGGCCATATTTACGCAAGATAAAGCAAAAAAGGAGCAGTGCACATCCTATATCACTAATGATCTTTCCGGGATTAACTACCTTAGAGAGGATGATAAATCAGAAGACGACGAGTTCCTGCCAAGCCAACTTCCTGAAAATCAGCAATACCAGGAAAGTTTTCTTCTCCCATGCACTATTGGTAACATTAAGATTCCCGCATTAGCTGATTTAGGGGCCGGGGTAAACCTTATCTCTACCACTTTATTTGAAAAAATCAAACTTACCAATTTAAAAGAAACAACTATTATGATTGAAATGGCTGATTCCTCTAAGGTGCACCGAGGGAATTGTGAACAATGTGCTTTTAAAAATTGAAATTTTTTTCTTCCCCACAGATTTTGTGGTTATTGACATGAGAAAGCGGGAGGCTTACAACTTGATTGTTGGAAGACCTTTTCTGGCCACTTGTAGGGCTCAGATTAAGATTTTTCAAAAACAAATTTCTTTGGGAACTAAAAATGAACGAATAACTTTTAGTATGAAAGAGCATTTAAAACCAAAAACTGAAATTTCAAATGATGTTGTTAATGTTCAATCGCTGGATCCCACTCTACACTCTAAACCTATTACTGGTGATCGTAGAAAGAATATTGATAATTGTAAGCAGAAACAAGATGAAATTGTCCAAAGCATTGAGGAAACTCTGAATCCAAACAAACATTTTTGCAACTCGATGTCAACCAAAGAAAGCGAATCAGTATGGCCACCGTTTACTCGTCCTCAAAAATGTGAAAGAAAAGCGGATGAATGGATATACCCTCATAAGGGAGAGAAACATGATGTTGAGTTAGCATTGGAACATTGGTACAAATTAAAATTTGGAAGCTCAAAATTCATTAAGGGACTGGTTAAGCGGTATGGGTGCAATCATCTCATTGACACCACAGGCGGTACAAGATCCAGCATCAGCATTACTGATAGTATTATTACTGAAGATGATGACCGAGGAAAATCATGTGATAAATGGCTTTCACATAAGTTGGGAACAAATGGACTCAATAATTCTACAAGGAGAAAAAGGCTTGATAATTGGATGAATGAATACCAACAAATGATGGAAGTGGGGCAAGCCCAGAGGCCCCCATAGAAGCCTCGCAACTCTGAGTCCAACTTAAAGACTCGTTAATAAAGAAAAGTGCTCTTTCGGGAGACAACCTGAATTATCCCTTTCTTTTGTTTTTATTTCTTTTCTGTTAGGTTTTGTGTTTTCTAACCATTTTTGCAGGAAAAGAGGAACTAATTGCTGCTGCAGTTGTCGATCTGAGAAGTTACTACAGTAACTCATCTTGGTTATTATGCCGTAACCAACATTTTAGCAGCAGAATTCTTGACGCATTACCAATTACGGCGTAATACCATCTCGATGGTTACGCCGTAACTACTCGCTTTACAACACATACCAGGTTTTGCCAGTTACGGCGTAACTCCCTCATATGAGTTACGACGTAACTTTCCTCTGCTTTAATTCTTTCATTTTAAAACACGGTAACCTTGTATTAGTTTTAAATGAACTTTGTGGGTGTGTTCCTGTAAACCCTCACGAGACTTCACTCGTCCACTTGGGACACCAAGTGGTTTAAAAAGGCTTGTTGCATTCGCTAAATGCAACCGTAATTCCTACGAAAGTGAGTTAGGTTTGTTTTTTGTTTTTTCATTTTTTCTTTTTAGAATTATGCTTGTCGGTATTGTGATTTCAGGGATTGAAGTTTGTTCTTGACGCTTAAACGAAGGCACGGTTCTTTTTCGTGGGCCTTCTTATTTTTGGAGCAAATTTCAGGGAAGTTCTCGCTCTAATTCTACCTTTCTCTTCACCTTTATTTTAATTCCTAGTACAAAAGGGACTTTGTACAATTCAAGTGGGGGGACGGGAGTAGAATTATCTCTTGAACTTTATTTCGCCCTCATTTTTCTAGTTTATTTTGAAAAATTATGCCATTTTTAAAATTTTGACATGTTTTTCCTAACCTAACTAGATTAGACCTTAGCCGAGCACATATGTAACACCTCCAAATTTGTTTAGCGGAAGCATACGTGTTATTTGGGAGTGTTACGAAATTGGTGAATCACAACACAAGCAATAAAGAACGGAATACACACTCCGTTTAATTTTATAAAATATTTTAAAACATTATCTTACAACATTGTTTAGATAAATGGGCACATCCCATAATTTTAGTGGTCCCAATATAAAAACATCATTTTTGTATAAAAACATCATTTTTGTGTAAAAACACTTCTTTAGAAATTACTACGACCATTTATCCGCCTCTTGCCTTGCATCCATGATCACAACTAAGCACCTGAGAAAATATGCTAAAAAGGTCAGCTAAAAGCTGGTGAGTTCATAGGTTTAAGTTTAAATAGTAAGTTTGGACCATAAGCAAAGTCATATAATCATTACAACGAATATAATGATATATGGATGAATGTCTATTACGTTAGCTCTAAGTTCATGCAACCGATACTACGACAGTTTCTGTATGCTAAAAGATGTCATACAATATAGGGGCCCATAGCGAGTGTTTTGTCCCTCAACACTCGATTCCGACATGGTATACGTTTCGCTTTGGCCTAAGCATGGCCAACCGAACGGAGGAGTCACCCTCAATAGATCTATTTATAACATTCGCGTTTCCCAATGGGGAATTGACGGTTCATGAAAAAGGGCATTCTCTAGGGACATAAGGGCTTAGGCTAAACCACGTAATAGTAATCATGTAATATTTTAGGTCCATAAAAGGTTTTGAATTTCTCACCCCAAAATGTATAAAACAGTTTATCAAGTAAAAGAGGGGCTATGAAAACTCACCTTAGCAAATGTGCAATCCAAAAGTGGGATTAGTGATTGTTGTGAAGTGGCACCGACACGCGACCTAGATAAGGAGGGCAATGTTTTAGTTCATTGTTTTAAGTATCACTTACTTAAAGTAGTTCAATGGCTTTGATAATCGTATTAATACTTACGTAGTTTGTAAAAATCGTTAAAATGATTTTACTAGTAAGTATATGAAGTATATATACTTTTCATGTTAATACTATAATATGATTTTGAAATTCAAAGTTTGATTTGAAAAATAATTACAATATTCCACTAGTAAGTATATAAATGTGTACATACTTATTTAAGTTGACACAAAATGGTATTGTCAAAATTATATATGTATAATTGATTTATTTTCTAATTGTATTTAGAAAATATTTAAGTTAAATTTGAAGACTTTCAAATTTAATATATGATAAAATGACATAGTGGTCTTTAGTTATTTATCAAAACTTGTTCTTAATATATATAGTTCTAAACGGGAAGTTTACTTGACATACATTTGTTTACACATTGATGTTAAATTTTGACGTAACATTATTAAGTGAATCATGTTTTAAAGCACTTGTTGTTTATGTCAACCTTTGCACATTTTTCGTTGGATTAAGACCTTTGATGTTAAGACATTATGTATGAAATGGAAAGAAGAATATGCGGAAATGAGTTTGGTTCATAGTTTGACTTCCGATTTACATCTCGGGTTTTTATTTGATAACACGTCTATTTACTTAAACAAACATCAAAAATCGCAGATGGGCTGTGGCCCAGTGTCATGGGTACACGGATGGGGTTTGGCCCAATGGAGGTTTAAGTATTTTTGAGGTAAAATGGGTTGTGGCCCATCAATCCTTGTTAGTAGCTCTTGCTACTAGTTTTGTCAAAGGGAATACATGCACCAGATTTTGTGGAAATGATTAACGCAGGAAAAGAAGAGAAAATGTAGTCAAGGATATATTTGAGATGTAGGGGGTTTCGAGCAAAATGCCATCATCTCGGATTAAAAATCAAGCCAAGTGCATTCACGACTAATGTGCTCGAAACACATCTCGACTACCCGAATTGACTATAACATCACGAATGACAACTAGGCCAACAAAAGGAGAACATTAGACTAGTTTCACATCAAGATGAGCACCTATCTAAACCATGATATCAACAATTTTATGAAACTAAATTTCCTAGCTATTTTGTTTACATGCTCGACGGATGGGCGCCATAGGTCTAGAAATGGGTTCACATTCAAACCAACGCATGGTATCAAAGAAGTCGATAAGATCAGGCAATGGTCGAGTACTACCCGACTCGGCCTTACTACTTTATGAAAGTTTAATCTCATGACTACATAAGTTAACAAAACCCAACATCATTACTCTAGACTTAATACCAATGTTTATAAAACTTGACTTATCTCATTTAATTCTCATTCTCGACAGTAACCAAATCGACCCAAATTGGTAAGTGACATCTTGAGACTAAGGCAACTTAGGTTGTTTATCAACATAAGGATTTTAATCATTAAGTACTCTAGTTCTTAGTCTACTCGCAAAGTTAAACTCTCGTTTTCTTTGTTTCTTGAGCTCGACAGAATCAACACAAGAGGACCCAACAACAAACAATTTTTTTTGACTTAACTTTTCCAACCTCTTGGTTTCGTGCACACGAAAAAAAAAACCAAACACATAAACAAAAGACATCTTTAAGTTCAACAAAACAACAAAGGAAGAACGAGATTAACATGACAAAGTGTATAACGAATTTTTGATACAATTCACCAATCTTGACATTATATTAACAACACATAAAACATTACAACAAAGGAAGAATTTATAACCTCAACTCGAGAGTGATGGGTGAAGGAACGAAGGTTGCTTCTTGGATTCGAACCAAACAAGACTTGAATTAGCTCCAACACACTTCCAATTGCAAAACCCCCAAATCAATTTTTTAAAACCCTAAGTTTCACAAACCCTAGTTTTTGGTAAAATTGATGAGGAACTGAGTTTGGGGCGTTTGCATCTCTACTAGAGATAAAGGAAGTATCTTGGGAAGGAGCTTGACTATCTCTCTCTTCTTGGTGTTTTGGATTGAAGCCGAATTTGGTTAACTTCCAAAACCTTAGAAAATCTTGGCCTTTGGCTCAAGATAGATTGGTGTGGAGATATGATTCTCTTGGGTGACTTTGTCTTGATTCCTCTTGGATTCGTTCGAGCCATAGCCGGCGTCTACAAGGAATGGTTTGGGAGACAAAAACTTTCATGGTTTTGGTAAGAGAGAGGAGAATATGATGGGATAAACATGTTGGGTTTTCCTCTTTGGGAGATTCGACCTATGTGAGGTGCAGGTCTAGAGGTTGAAGAAGAAGATTGGATATCTTTTTTTTCCCTGGTTCTTGTGCCTTGGTTTTGTCGTGTGTGGGTAGAGAGACAAAGAGATATTATATCTCACTTTTTAATAAAGGTTTTCATTTTTATCAAATGTGTGTGTATATATGTATTTTACTTATAGTACAAATTGTGAAAATGTATGTATATACATTACACTTAGGTATTAATTGTATTTGAGTCTTATAAAAGTTATTGTTTAGGTGATAGTGTGTTAAATATTTTGTGTCCTGCGATATTAAATTGTGACCGAAGTATCATTGTTTGATAACTTTTATAACGTAGTATCTTATTGTTACGTGTCTGAAATATTTTTATCTTTGTAATATTCCATATCACGGACATTTGTCATTTGTTTTATCAAGCCCTTATCATAGTGTCGGTACGCGTGCAGTGTCGGTCACTGGGGAAAACGAGATAACCTCTCGTCTTACAATTTAAATCATAAGACAAAAATGAAATATTCATGAAATGATATGAATGCAAAAGTGGTGCAATTATCTACGGTATGCGAGTTATCTACTCAAATGATCAGGCAAAGCTTATGCATGCTTAATGACTTATGCTTAGTAATAATAAATTACTAATTATTAGTTAAATTTTAGTGAAAATTTACCGTGTGTCACATCCTCCCCGCCTTAGAAGAGAAAACCGTCCTCGGTTTTCAGTTAGGATTACTTGCTGAAGTAGAGAAAAGGTGTGGGTATTTACGCTTGAATTGGTCTTCACGTTCCCACGTGTATTCTGGACCTCTTTGAGAGTTCCAACGGACTTTGACGATAGGAATGCGGCTTTGCTTAAGCCGTTTGATCTCTCTATCCATAATTTCAATGGGTTCCTCGACAAAATTCAATATTTTGTCAACTTGGATTTCTTCCAAAGGAATAACAAGAGTTTCGTCAGAAAGTCATTTCTTCAAGTTGCATACGTGAAACACGTTGTGCACAGAGCTGAGTTCTTGTGGTAATTCAAGTCGGTATGCTACCGGTCCGATTCTTGCGAGAATTTTGAAAGGTCCAATGTAACGAGGATTTAACTTTCCGCGTCTTCCGAAACAGATTACGCCCTTCCATGGCGCAACTTTGAGCATAAATTTATCTCCCACTTGAAACTCAAGTGGTTTCCTTCTTTTATCCGCGTAGCTCTTTTGACGGTCACGAGCTGCTTGCAGTCGGTTTTTGATTTGTACAATCTTCTCAGTAGTTTCTTGAATTAACTCCGGACCAGTAAGTTGACTTTCTCCAACTTCGGCCCAACACACAGGTGATCTACACTTCCGACCATAGAGTGCTTCATATGGTGCGGCTTTGATGCTTGTGTGATAGCTGTTGTTGTAAGAAAACTCGGCTAATGGCAAATGCTTATCCCAGCTATTACCAAAGTCTATCACACATGCTCTTAGCATATCCTCCAGTGTTTGAATGGTTCTCTCGCTTTGTCCATCAGTCTGAGGATGGTAAGCGGTGCTCATGTCAAGGTTAGATCCTAAAGCATCTTGAAGCGATTTCCAGAAATTTGAGGTGAACCGGCTATCTCTGTCCAAGATGATAGAGATTGGTACACCATGACGCGCGATGATTTCCTTCAGGTATAGTTGTGCAAGTTTGTCCATTCCGTCACTTTCTTTCATCGGTAGGAAATGTGCTAACTTGGTGAGACGGTCAACTATTACCCAAATAGTGTCGTAGCCTTTAGAGGTTTTAGGTAGCTTAGTGATAAAGTCCATTGTTATATGTTCCCATTTCCATTCGGGAATTTCGGGTTGTACTAGTAGACCTGAGGGTCTCTGATGTTCGGCTTTGACTTTTGAATAGGTTAAACACTGGCTGACATATGTTGCAATGTTGGCTTTCATGTTTGGCCACCAGTACAATTTCTTCAGATCGAGATACATCTTGTCGGATCCTGGGTGGATGGAGTATTTAGACTTGTGGGATTCGTGCATGATGATATCGCGAATTCCCCCGTAGAGTGGTATCCAACTTCGCTCTTTGAAACACAAAATTCCATCCGCCCTTTTTACGAATCCATTTTCGCTTTTTGGCATTCCGTAAAGGTTCTCATTCGGACGATTTTCTTCCTTGAGTGCTTCCAATTGAGCCTCAAGAATCTTGGGTAGAAGAGGTGAACTGATTGTCATACCCAAAGATCTGACTCTAAGAGGTTTTGGTCGCTCTTTTCTACTCAGAGCATCAGCAACTACATTCGCTTTACCCGGATGGTAACGAATCTCACAGTCGTAATCACTGAGTAACTCCAACCATCGGCGTTGTCTCATGTTCAGTTCTTTTTTATCCAAAATGTGTTGTAGGCTTTTGTGATCGGTGTATACGACACACTTCGTGCCATATAAATAATGTCTCCAAATTCTGAGTGCGAACACAACTGATCCTAACTCCAAATCGTGCGTCGTGTAGTTTTTCTCATGAGTTTTCAACTGGCGAGAGGCGTATGCTATTACCTTCTCCCTTTGCATTAACACCGCTCCTAGCCCCTTATGTGAAGCGTCGCAATAAACAACAAAGTCTTCACTACCTTCAGGTAAGGCCAGAATAGGTGCACTACACAACTTTTCTTTAAGGAGTTGAAAAGCTTCTTCTTCTTTTTCTCCCCAATCGAACTTGGTGTTTTTCTGGGTTAATTTGGTTAAAGATTTGGCAATCTTTGAGAAACCTTCAATGAATCTTCTGTAGTACCCAGCGAGTCCTAAGAATTGGCGTATTTCAGTAGGGGTTGTGGGTGTCGCCCAATCCTTTATTGACTCGATCTTAGCGGGATCTACATGAATACCCTGGCTGTCAATCACATGACCTAGGAATTGCACAGTCGATATCCAAAACTCACACTTCGAGAACTTTGCATACAGTTCTTCCTTCTTCAACAATTCCAAGATCAATCTAAGATGCTCTTCGTGTTCTTTCACACTCTTGGAATAAATTAGGATATTGTCAATGAATACGATCACAAATTTATCCAGGTAGGGTTTACACACTCGGTTCATGAGGTCCATGAACACAGCTGGCGCATTGGTTAACCCAAAAGGCATGACTTGGAACTCGTAATGTCCATAACGAGTTCTGAAGGCAGTCTTGGGAATGTCTTCTTCTCGAACTCTTAGTTGATGGTATCCGGACCTTAAGTCGATTTTTGAATAAACACTTGAACCTTGTAGTTGATCGAATAAGTCATCGATCCTCGGGAGTGGGTAACGGTTCTTAATGCTTAGTTTATTCAACTCGCGATAGTCGATGCACATCCTAAAAGTTCCGTCTTTCTTCTTGACGAATAGGACTGGTGCTCCCCATGGTGATGAGCTCGGTCTAATGAACCCTTTTTCCGCAAGTTCCGATAACTGGTTTGATAACTCCTGGAGTTCCGTTGGAGCTAATCGATAAGGTGCTCTTGCCACTGGTGCGGCACCGGGCACTAAATCGATCTGAAATTCAACCTGTCGGGTTGGCGAGAGTCCTGACAAGTCTTCAGGAAAGACTTCAGGAAATTCTCTCACTGTTGGTACGTCTTCTAGACGTTTTTCTTCCTTTTCTTTTTCGTCCTTTCCGGTGACTTGTGCTAGGAAGATGTGGCATCCTTCCTTGATACACCTCAACACCTTGGTACAGGAAATGGCATGCAGTCTTGAAGCGTTTCTTCTGTCACTCCGGTATCCTTCTATAGTTAGGACTTCATCTCTATATGGTACTTGAACGAGCATCTCGTCACAAATGATGGCAGCATGATATTTTGCTAACCAATCCATTCCGACGATGACATCGAAACTACCCAATGCTACTGGTATCAAGTCGATATTGAATGGGTGGTTTAACAGATTCAGGGTGCAACCTCTTATGATGGTATCTACCCTTTCTACGTTACCGTTAGCTAATTCCACGTTGTATGCATTTCCTAATGCAGTTGGGGCAATATCGAGTAGTGGACTAAATGCATTAGAAACAAAACTCCTATCGGCTCCCGTATCAAACAATATGGATGCATAACAGTTATTTATAAGGAACGTACCCGTCACGACATTCGGGTCTTCCTGAGCTTCCACTTTGGTCACGGCATAGACTCTTCCACGAGCTCCTTCGCCATTTCCCTGATTACTCGGCCGTCCAACATTTCCCTTAATCCTGCCATTCCCATGGCTTCCTGGATTTCCTCGGTTTCCTTGATTTCCTCCATTGCCTTGGTTTCGGGTCTTTCGGCATTCATTCTTATAATGCCCTTTCTCACCACAACCAAAGCAAGTTATAGCACTTTGGGTCTGAGCTGGGGCTGTTTGAACTGTCGCCAATGACTTGGACCTGCAGTTCCTGGTTAAGTGTCCGATTTTCTGGCAGTTATGGCACTTGACTGTACACTATCCCTTGTGATGCAGAGTGCATCTGTTACACAGTGGTGAAGTCCCTGCGTACGGTTTCCTTTCTTCAATCCCAGCTGCATATGCTCTAGCAACATTTTGCATTTTGTTTTGATTGTTGTTGTTGTTCCCACTGTTGTTGCCACGGTACCCATTGTTGTTGTAGCTTCGGGAGTGGTCATCCCATTTCCTCTTATTGTCAACCACTTTGTCCATGGAATCCTCAATCACTTGGTCCATGAGTTTGTTGGCTACTTCGATGGTTTTGTGAAGATCAACAGCCTTAGAAGTGGTGACATTGCCCTTGATAGATTGGGGCAGTCCTCCGATGTACCTTTCCAACAGTCGGGTCTCAGTTTGAACCATTTCAGGGCACAACAAGGCTAGTTCTTGAAAACGCTGGTTATAAGCAGTCATATTGGTGCCTTGAACTTTGAGGTTCCAAAACTCATGCTCGAGTTTCTTGATCTCATTACGAGGATAGTACTTTCGAAGTACCATCTCCTTGAAGCTCTCCCATGTCATGGCATAGGCAACATCGATACTAGCAGATTTCAAAAAATTGTTCCACCACGTCAAGGCAGCATCTGTGAAAGTGAATGATGCATACTTAACCTTAGACTCTTCTTCACAATTGTAGATTCGGAACATAGTCTCGAGCTTCTCGATCCATCTAGTCAGACCGACAACTCCTTCAGTTCCACTAAAGCCTCCAGTCATGGTCTTACGAAAGTCCTGATAAGTACAAGTGCGGCTGTGGGTGGGTGGTCTCGAAGTTCCAGCATTAGTAGACGAGTGGTTTGCTGCAGCTAAAGCGGCGTTCACTCGGTCATTGACTAGTTGATCTATCATAGCTTGATTCATGGTAGGTTGGATTGGAGTAGCCCTAACAGGAGTAGTGGCTTCAGCAGTCTGATCGCGTGTGACTCTGTTTGGAATAGCAGCGTTTGCAGCTTGGTTGCGAGTAACCCTCGCTGGAATAGGAGCATTGGAAACTCCACCAGGATTGGTACGTTTTGATCTTCGTTTCGGCGGCATTTTTGCAGTAATAAAGGTGATGAGATATAGAACCTTTTAAACAAGGTAAGTGCCAAGCAATAGTGTAGTTATCGCAGATAGATCATATGAGTAATCTATAAAAGAAAGGACAATTGGATAGGAAAATAAGTTTGACATAGATAGAGTTTCGGTTACAAGGTTCCTAAAGTACATGATGAGATACTAGATGGAATACCACTAAAATAGAACGAAAATACAACGGAAATACAACTGAAGTACAAGATTAATAACTAACACTAACTGTTATAAATCCAGTTTAGTGTGATACATCACGAAATCATATCTAAAGATGTCCACGCTCGGTACGTAGTCGCTCAATGGTAGCAACTAACTCTCGCTGCGTATCCTCCAAACTAGCGATGCGCCTCATCTGAGATGCTAACATGGACTCTAAACCTGTGGTCCTCTGCCATCCTTCTCTGGCAGTATCTCTCGCAATCCACTGGACGCGCTCTAGCTCCTCTAGTCGTCCGTGCATCTGGGCTTGACCTCTGCCCAAGGCTCATGCTCTGCTGTCCAACTCTCTGACGTCCTCGACCTGAGCCTCAAATCTGAAACCCAATCGAATCCTCTCGTGTCTCTCGAGCTCCATGCTCTCAAACAACACATCAGTGACTCGATCTAAACCCTCAACACGCTGCTCGCAAGCCTGTAAGCGTACTGGGTCGACTCTCTCCAACTGGTTAGTGTGGACCCCTAGCAAGGTCTCATGAGAATCTAACTGAATGAGCACTCTCTCTGTGAGGGTCAGCTCCTCATCATCTGGAGATCCTGACGGGTCTGGCACTGGCTGTGCCTCAATCGGTGCAGCTACCTCAATAGTCTCGAGCTGTCTAGTGGCTTGAGAAAGGCGCTCCATGTCTGATGCAGATGGTATGAATGAAGGTGATGATGGACTGTAGCTCGGGCTCGCGATATGTGGTACAGAACTAACCACACAACCAATATCTCTCCAAGAAACCTCATCACTCTCCTCCTGGCTACGGAGGAAAGCAGCTCTCTGTCCCAATCCAAATGGTGCATCAATATCCATGTCCTCGCCCAACCCCTGAGCCATCCTGGAGCTCTGTCCTAACTCCTGAATGCTCTGGAGAATCTCCAGGCCCAGTATGTCCATATCTGCTGCTGTGCTAACATGCCCAGGAACACTCTCAATCGGCATAGGCTCGGGTAGCTCCTCCTCAGGATCCTCTTCCGGATCTTCTTTCGGGTCTTCCTCTGAGTAGAAATCAGTAGCTCTCCTGAGTCGCTGGTGAGGTGGTGACTCAGTGGATGATGGTTTCAGTGACTCTGAAGTAGTAGGAGGACCCATGTATGCAGCGCGGGACATCCGAGAAGCTAGTGCAGGCATGAATGAATACCGCTCTCTATATCCAGGTACTCTCACGATCATGCGGGGTTTTCGCCTACGCGTCAACAAAGCTGATGGAGTGGTGGTAAGGGTGGGTACAGATGGAGTAGGTGCAATAACTGGATGAGCTGCTAGTGTGGCCTGAATGTACGGATCTGTGGCCAAGTGTGCAAGCTGATGGATGGTAGGTGAGTGAGCAAGTAAGATGTCCTCCTGAACATCGTGAGGGAAGGCTGGTGAAGGCATGGTCTGTGATAAGACGGTGCATATGTGTAAGTATGTGGAAAAATACTCATGATGATTATGAAATAGTGCATTAGTAAATAGGAAATAAAACATGTAATCCTATTTAAATGAACTCTTAAGTAAAATGGCAAGTAAGGCAAGCGGCAACTGACGATCGTAGTATGATGTTTTTGTAAAAAGTAGTTATAGTTTAGGATTTATATGTACCTAGTTCTCTATAACTTAGGCTCTGATGCCAATCTGTAACACCCCCAAATTTGTTAAGCGGAAGCATACGTGTTATTTGGGAGCGTTACGAAATCGGTGAATCACAATACAAGCAATAAAGAACGGAATACACACTCCGTTTAATTTTATTAAATATTTTAAAACATTATCTTACAACATTGTTTAGATAAATGGGCACATCCCATAATTTTAGTGGTCCCAATATAAAAACATCGTTTTTGTGTAAAAACACTTCTTTAGAAATTACTACGACCATTTATCCGCCTCTTGCCTTGCATCCATGATCACAACTAAGCACCTGAGAAAATATGCTAAAAAGGTCAGCTAAAAGCTGGCGAGTTCATAGGTTTAAGTTTAAATAGTAAGTTTGGACCATAAGCAAAGTCATATAATCATTACAACGAATATAATGATATATGGATGAATGTCTATTACGTTAGCTCTAAGTTCATGCAACCGATACTATGACAGTTTCTGTATGCTAAAAGATGTCATACAATATAGGGGCCTATAGCGAGTGTTTTGTCCCTCAACACTCGATTCCGACATGGTATACGTTTCGCTTTGGCCTAAGCATGGCCAACCGAACGGAGGAGTCACCCTCAATAGATCTATTTATAACATTCGCGTTTCCCAATGGGGAATTGACGGTTCATGAAAAAGGGCATTCTTTAGGGACATAAGGGCTTAGGCTAAACCACGTAATAGTAATCATGTAATAGTTTAGGTCCATAAAAGGTTTTGCATATTTCTCACCCCAAAATGTATAAAACAGTTTATCAAGTAAAAGAGGGTCTATGAAAACTCACCTTAGCAAATGTGCAATCCAAAAGTGGGATTAGTGATTGTTGTGAAGTGGCACCGACACGCGACCTAGTTAAGGAGGGCAATGTTTTAGTTCATTGTTTTAAGTATCACTTACTTAAAGTAGTTCAATGGCTTTGATAATCGTATTAATACTTAACGTAGTTTGTAAAAATCGTTAAAATGATTTTACTAGTAAGTATATGAAGTATATATACTTTTCATGTAGATACTATAATATGATTTTGAAATTCAAAGTTTGATTTGAAAAATAATTACAATATTCCACTAGTAAGTATATAAATGTGTACATACTTATTTAAGTTGACACAAAATGGTATTGTCAAAATTATATATGTATAATTGATTTATTTTCTAATTGTATTTAGAAAATATTTAAGTTAAATTTGAAGACTTTCAAATTTAATATATGATAAAATGACATAGTGGTCTTTAGTTATTTATCAAAACTTGTTCTTAATATATATAGTTCTAAACGGGAAGTTTACTTGACATACATTTGTTTACACATTGATGTTAAATTTTGACGTAACATTATTAAGTGAATCATGTTTTAAAGCACTTGTTGTTTATGTCAACCTTTGCACATTTTTCGTTGGATTAAGACCTTTGATGTTAAGACATTATGTACGAAATGGAAAGAAGAATATGCGGAAATGAGTTTGGTTCATAGTTTGACATCCGATTTACATCTCGGGTTTTTATTTGATAATACGTCTATTTACTTAAACAAACATCAAAAATCGCAGATGGGCTGTGGCCCAGTGTCATGGGTACACGGATGGGGTTTGGCCCAATGGAGGTTTAAGTATTTTTGAGGTAAAATGGGCTGTGGCCCATCAATCCTTGTTAGTAGCTCTTGCTACTAGTTTTGTCAAAGGGAATACTTGCACCAGATTTTGTGGAAATGATTAACGCAGGAAAAGAAGAGAAAATGTAGTCAAGGATATATTTGAGATGTAGGGGGTTTCGAGCAAAATGCCATCATCTCGGAGTAAAAATCAAGCCAAGTGCGTTCACGACTAATGTGCTCGAAACACATCTCGACTACCCGACTTGACTATAACATCACGAATGACAACTAGGCCAACAAAAGGAGAACATTAGACTAGTTTCACATCAAGATGAGCACCTATCTAAACCATGATATCAACAATTTTATGAAACTAAATTTCCTAGCTATTTTGTTTACATGCTTGATGGATGGGCGCCATAGGTCTCGAAATGGGTTCACATTCAAACCAACGCATGGTATCAAAGAAGTCGATAAGATCAGGCAATGGGCGAGTACTACCCGACTCGGCCTTACTACTTTATGCAAGTTTAATCTTATGACTACATAAGTTAACAAAACCCAACATCATTACTCTAGACTTAATACCAATGTTTATAAAACTTGACTTATCTCATTTAATTCTCATTCTCGACAGTAACCAAATCGACCCAAATTGGTAAGTGACATCTTGAGACTAAGGCAACTTAGGTTGTTTATCAACATAATGATTTTAATCATTAAGTACTCTAGTTCTTAGTCTACTCGCAAAGTTAAACTCTCATTTTCTTTGTTTCATGAGCTCGACAGAATCAACACAAGAGGACCCAACAACAAACAATTTTTTTTTGACTTAACTTTTCCAACCTCTTGTTTTCGTGCACACGACAAAAAAAAAACCAAACACATAAACAAAAGACATCTTTAAGTTCAACATAACAACAAAGGAAGAACGAGATTAACATGACAAAGTGTATAACGAATTTTTGATACAATTCACCAATCTTGACATTATATTAACAACACATAAAAGATTACAACAAAGGAAGAATTTATAACCTCAACTCGAGAGTGATGGGTGAAGGAACGAAGGTTGCTTCTTGGATTCGAACCAAACAAGACTTGAATTAGCTCCAACACACTTCCAATTGCAAAACCCCCAAATCAATTTTTGAAAACCCTAAGTTTCACAAACCCTAGTTTTTGGTAAAATTGATGAGGAACTGAGTTTGGGGCGTTTGCATCTCTACTAGAGATAAAGGAAGTATCTTGGGAAGGAGCTTGACTATCTCTCTCTTCTTGGTGTTTTGGATTGAAGCCGAATTTGGTTAGCTTCCAAAACCTTAGAAAATCTTGGACTTTGGCTCAAGATAGATTGGTGTGGAGATATGATTCTCTTGGGTGACTTTGTCTTGATTCCTCTTGGATTCGTTCGAGCCATAGCCGGCGTCTACAAGGAATGGTTTGGGAGACAAAAACTTTCATGGTTTTGGTAAGAGAGAGGAGAATATGATGGGATAAACATGTTGGGTTTTCCTCTTTGGGAGATTCGACCTATGTGAGGTGCAGGTCTAGAGGTTGAAGAAGAAGATTGGATATCTTTTTTTTCCTGGTTCTTGTGCCTTGGTTTTGTCGTGTGTGGGTAGAGAGACAAAGAGATATTATATCTCACTTTTTAATAAAGGTTTTCATTTTTATCAAATGTGTGTGTATATATGTATTTTACTTATAGTACAAATTGTGAAAATGTATGTATATACATTACACTTAGGTATTAATTGTATTTGAGTCTTATAAAAGTTATTGTTTAGGTGATAGTGTGTTAAATATTTTGTGTCCTGCGATATTAAATTGTGACCGAAGTATCATTGTTTGATAACTTTTATAACGTAGTATCTTATTGTTACGTGTCTGAAATATTTTTATCTTTGTAATATTCCATATCACGGACATTTGTCATTTGTTTTATCAAGCCCTTATCATAGTGTCGGTACGCGTGCAGTGTCGGTCACTGGGGAAAACGAGATAACCTCTCGTCTTACAATTTAAATCATAAGACAAAAATGAAATATTCATGAAATGATATGAATGCAAAAGTGGTGCAATTATCTACGGTATGCGAGTTATCTACTCAAATGATCAGGAAAAGCTTATGCATGCTTAATGACTTATGCTTAGTAATAATAAATTACTAATTATTAGTTAAATTTTAGTGAAAATTTACCGTGTGTCACAACATACAACCCTTGACATTACATGGTGAGATTAGCCTTATCCGTTTCCAATATTTACCCCAAATCCACCAAATTATGAGTGTGCCGGTAGCTTGTAAACTTTAGTACTTGGCCTTTGCATAGCTTGATGTATTTGGACTTTTCAGTTTTAGAAGGCAATATTATAGGATTATCACCCAAACAACCTACCATTGTGAGTCTATCGAATAGTCACCTCGACTTTTCGACCCCCATGTGAAACCCTTTTGTTGCACTCACCTTTAGTGCAAGATACCCCTAGATACACCCTTCTGAGCCATTCCTTTCATTTTGTCAACCCAATATATTGTTTCGTTACACCTATACACCTTAGCCTACCCTGTAGTCTTTATTTGTGGTTGGGAAGTCATCATTTGCCTAAGTTCAAGGTTCGAGTGGAAAGGTTTGGAAATCACGCTTTCATCGACAACATTTATGAAGATCATTGAAGACCCCCCGAATTCCCATTGTTCATCTCAAGTGGGGGGATGTTCTGTTATTATGTTATGTTGAGAAAACAAAAGTTGATTGAGTTATGATATTGTAAAGTGCGATGTTATAAGCACTATAGTATGGCCACCTCGATCACATTTGAAGATTGGAGTTGGTAGTTATGCCAACAGAAGAAGAAAAGGTAGTGTGCCCATCACGACGTCCTCTAATGACACATCTACCTTGCATTTCATGATCCGGTTTCTAGACTTCTAAGCTTGAACTTGGGGTGGACGGTAAGTGGTGAGGACTTGGTTATAGATTTAGACTACCTGCTTGTTTTTCATTTTCCACCAATTATATATCCCTTGTCTTATCCTACCCTTTAGTCATGAAGCATGTCTAGGTGATGCAGCGAGCAATCTTTGGTTTCTTGGCCATGGATTTGGTCACATATCATTGATTTTGTCCACTTCGCCGTGACATGTTAGTAATGACGAGTCACCCCTTAACCTTTGTCGTGTCTACCCATATTGCCTTCGAGAATTGTTTAGCCTTTAACTCTAGTGGTGGAGATTTGTGTAACCACCAAGCTTATGATAGAATACATGCTATGACTGTGCGATTGAGTGATCACCCCGAAATTGACACTTAGAATTGTTGAGAGATTTGAGTGTTTTTCCCCTTTCGTGAGGTGTTCGGCTTTGTTTTATTCAAGCATAAGGGATTTGTAAACTCATATTTTCTAGGTTTTGGGAGATATCTTTTTAGGAATCTATCTAATAAGGTCTACTTGAGGGCAAGTAGAGTTTAAGTAGGGGGATATTTGATAACATCAAATAGTCCTGAATATTAAGTGTCAATTTCCCAGATAATGCTCGTTATTTATATCATTTATATGGATTTACGCTTGTTTTCCATTGTTTTCCACTTTCAAGTAAATTACGAGCATTGGAGCTAAAGAGACGCGGAAATGGAAACATAACTAAAGATTCATCACAGTATGCCTATTTTGAAGAAGTTACGGCGCAACTCCTCTCTCACATTACGCCGTAACTATTGCTTGACCCAGAATACCAACTTATCAAAAGGTTACGGCGTAACTCCTCCCAAAGGTTACGACGTAACTCCATTAGGTCAAAAGAGATTCCACGCCGCTGATACTTACGCGTAACTACAGGACTTACGGCGTAACGAGTTTATTGAAGACTACGGTGTAACCACTAATATGGTTACGCCGTAACTAGCAGATCTAGTGCATTTACGAAGAAATAGAAGGTTACGGCGTAACTCCTATATTGGTTATGCCGTAACCCAAGCCTGGCCTATAAATACCCCATGAATTCCAGCATTTCTAATCATCCCATTCCACACACTGCTTGACACTTTCTACTTGTGCAGTTTGACCAACTGATCACCTATCGTTTGGATGAACTTAAGAATTGGGGGGTGTAGTGTCTAAGTTCTTAACGGCTGGGCACTCACTATTTTGAATCTAGCATGTAGCTGTACTTAATGACTTGGCTTAGGGGACCAGGAACAACATGACTTATGACGGTGCACCTGATTTCTCCTGTGGTGGCATCTTTGCTGATAGGTTAGGGCGAATTGACCAAATGCTGTCCTCTCGAATTTGACCCCACCTGAAGTAATTGGAAGTAGGTAGACGTATACATAACTAGCTAGCAGGATTGACTAGGTTAGTACCACTATTCCTTTATTGATTTCCCTTTATCCATTTTATTTTATTCTGCATTAGTAGTTTAATTAATTAAATCCCTATCGAAACAATTATTATTCTGTGACACTAGACTTAGTAATAATCCAACACACATAGCTCTTGGGACGACCTCGGCTTTACCATTTACTACACTACATGCGATCGGGTACACTGCCCGTTAGTGCATTAGGGTAGACTGATAGGGATCTTGAAGAATGGAGAAACAACAATACGATCAAGAACAAGAATAATCGAAAATCTCGATTAGGATTTCTTCATAAAGTGTCTAACGTCTTATTCCAAAAACAAAAGCAATATTTAAAAGGTTCAAGCAACAAAATAAGGAAACAAAATAAATCCCAATCAAAGTCTAATTGGTCATTATTCAATTACTAAAATTAAGATAAAAGAAATCTTCAAAAGATATCGTTAACTTGAAGACTAAGTTATCGATTTTTGTGGGTCTCCATCCGCAACATTATTGCGATCCGCATCATCCTCCCCGGCTTGAAAAGGACTCGACCACGAGTCCGAAAGAACAGGATCTTCATCAGGAACAAATGGAGTTAAATCACCCACATTAAAAGTTGCGGATACGCCATAGTGTCCTGGCAATTTGATCTTATAGGCATTATCATTAATGCGTTTAAGAACCTTGAACGGACCATCAGCACGTGGTTGAAGTTTACCAAAACGCCCACCCGAAAAATGCTTCTTACTGAGGTGAATCCATACAAGATCACCCTCTTGAAAGATAACTTGCTTACGATGTACATTGGCTCGTTTTTGATATGCTAAGTTGTGTCGAATAATTTGCTCACGGACTTGCATATGTATATCACGAATTTGAGTGGCTTGATTTTCACCATCATCGCTAAAATGATCAGTGCTCGGAGAAGGTGTTAGATCTAGTGGAGTAAACGGGTTTCGTCCATAAACGACAAAAAAAGGACTCTTGCCAGTAGAGCCATGATTGGAACGATTATATGCAAATTCTGCTTGAGGTAAGACCATGTCCCATTGCTTCGGGTTATCACCAATAAGACTACGAAGTAAGTTGCCCAAACTACGATTAGTGACCTCCGTTTGTCCGTCAGTCTGGGGATGGTGAGAACTACTAAACTGTAATCGGGAACCCAAACGTTTCCACAACGTACGCCAGAAATGACTGACAAATTTGACATCACGATCGGATGTAATACTTTTAGGAATGCCATGTAGACGAACAATTTCAGTAAAATATAAACGTGCTACCTGGCTGGCATCATACGTTTTAGCACAAGGAATAAAGTGAGCCATTTTCGAGAAACGATCAACAACGACCATGATGGAATCTTTTTGCCGTTGTGTTCGTGGAAGGCCTAACACAAAATCAATGCTAACATCTTCCCATGGTGCATTCGGAACTGGTAGTGGCGTATAAAGACCTGCATTCGTGTGGTGTGTTTTGGCTGTATGACAAACGCGGCAACGTGCTATAATGCGCGAAACGTCTTTGACCATATGGGGCCAGTAGTAGCGATCACGAACAAGACCGACAGTTTTGTCCCTACCGAAATGTCCTCCCAAACCTCCTTGATGATATTCCAACACAATTGAGTCTCGTAATGAACAACGTGGAATGCATAATCGGTTATGTTTAAACAAAAAGTCATCATGTTTGAGAAAGTCTTGAAAAGGTGGTGCTGGGCAAAATTTCCATGCAGACGAGAAATCCGGATCATCTATATACAAATGTTGAAACATTTCAAATCCATGCACATGAAGTCGAACAGAAGATAGCAAAGTGTGACGCCGACTTAAGGCATCAGCAACCGTGTTCGAGGAACCCGCTTTATGTCAAATAATGAATGAAAAATCTTGCAACAACTCAACCCACTTAGCATGTCGAGGATTAAGTTTTGTTTGGCCTTGAATATATCGTAGCGCCTGATGATCCGAAAAAAGTATAAATTCCGTTGGCAACAAGTAGTGACGCCAATATTCAAGACTTCGAATGATAGCATAGAACTCCTTGTCGTATGTGCTATACTTACGTCTCGTGTCGTTAAGTTTCTCGCGGAAGAAGGCAATAGGACGCTGGTTTTGGCTAAGTACTCCACCAATGCCCAAACCCGATGCATCACATTCAACTTGGAATACTTCACCAAAATTTGGTAATGCAAGGACAGGTGCACTTGTAACACAAAGTTTGAGAGTATCGAACGCTTTTTGTGCCGCCAATGTCCATATAAACGAACCACCCTTCAAGCACTCTATGATAGGTGCCACGATAGTACTAAAATTACGAATAAATCTCCGATAGAATGATGCTAAGCCGTGGAAACTACGAATATCATGTAACGATTTTGGAGTTGGCCAAGAGGTGATAGCTTGAACTTTAGTGTCATCCATGCGAATACCCTCACCTGAAATAAGATAACCAAGGAAAATGACTTCATTTGTGAGAAAATGGCACTTACTAGGATTAGCGAATAATTGTTGGTCCTTGAGAACAGCAAACACATCTCGAAGGTGTTGCAGATGTTGTTGTATTGTCGAGCTAAAAATGAGAATGTCATCAAAATAGACAACCACAAAACGCCCAATGAAATCACGGAAGACATGGTTCATTAGTCGCATAAAAGTGCTCGGAGCATTAGAGAGCCCAAATGGCATGACCATCCATTCGTATAACCCCTCGCGTGTTTTGAAAGCCGTTTTCCATTCGTCTCCTGGTCGTAGACGAATTTGATGATACCCGCTACGAAGATCAACCTTGGAAAAAAATTTAGCACCATGTAATTGATCGAGTAAGTCTTCAAAACGTGGAATAGGGAAGCGATACTTGATAGTTATGCGATTAACGGCTCGACTGTCTATCCACATACGATATGTACCGCCATGTTTTGGAACGAGTAAGGCCAGAACGGCACAAGGACTCATGCTTTCACGAATAAGGCCCTTGTCAAGTAATTCCGTGACTTGACGATGTAATTCTTCATATTCTTTCGGGTTCATACGATAAGCAGGTTTATTGGGAATACTCGCACCAGGTAAGAAGTCGATACAATGTTGGATTTCACGCATGAGAGGAAGGCCAGCCGGGATGTCCGCTGGGAAAATCGTTGCAAATTCAACGAGAAAGGGTTGAACCAATGGCGGTATCTCGCTGATGTTCTTGTTTTGTTCCGTCACAACTAACGCAAGTAAGACAAGTGGCTCGGTTGCTTTATAATAGTTGATGAAAGCGGACTGTGACAAAAGAGAAGTGTTGGGAGTGGAATCACGAGTGTCAAGAGGTGCAAGAACAATATTTAAGCCATCCTTTTTAAAACTATAAGTGTTGCGGAATCCATCATGCTTCGTGCGACGGTCGTATTGCCATGGGCGTCCCAATAGTAAATGACAAGCGTCCATTGGAATGACCTCACACCGCACTTCGTCCGTGTATTTGTTACCAATAGAGAAACTGACCAAGCAACGTTGAGTCACACGAACTACGTTCCCTTTCTTGAGCCACGTCAACTGATATGGTGTAGGATGGTCTTGAACTGGTAATCCCAATTTATCGACCATTGATGTGGCAACTATATTGTCGCAGCTACCTCCATCAATAATTACCGTACATACTTTACCCTTTGTCGTGCATTTGGTACGAAAAATATTGTTTCGTAGCCAAGAAGTAGCATCCGTAGCGGTGTCAACATGAGTGGAAAGAGCACGTTGGATGACTAAAGCTTCACCTTGGTCCGGCAAAATAACTTGTGGATTTGTAGAAGCGACAGACGTCCCCTCGGCTCGCGATGTAGGGGTTGTACGTGCATGTGATGTCGATGTAACAGGAGGTCGAGTAGCAGGTTGTGGCCGAGTAGGGGCTGATCGGGTTTTATTGCTGAGTTGTTTTTTGACTTTGAGTGCAAGACGAGCAACATCATCAAGGGTCCAAAATTGTTGTAACTGGACAATATCCGCAATATCAGGTTTCAACGCTCCTAAAAACCTTGCGATGACTTGTTCCTCATCTTCGTCTGCCCCACAACGCATCCGTAACCTATCAAAATCTGCAATAAACTGTTCGACGGACAAATTGTTTTGCATAAAACTATGATATTCCAGGAATGCATCTTGTCGGTAGTTAAGTGGTAAAATTTTTGACCGTAAGTTTCTTCATCTTTAACCACGTTTCTACACGGGACTTACCTTGTTGACGACGTTTATTCTTGACCTGATCCCACCAAAGGGATGCATATTTGCGCAACTTAATAGCGACGACCTTAACCTTGAGATGGTCGGGAATATCTTGAAGATCAAACACGCGTTCCACCGTCTTTGATCCAATCAATGAATTCATCAGGTTGTGTTGTCCCTATGAATTCTGGAATCTCAACCCGTACCCCCAAAGAACGGAGTACACCTCCATTGTAACGTGGTCGGTTGTGATCGCGTGGACGCTGGCCAAAAGGATTCTCCTCTCCGTCAAGACCATCGTCCCCGACGACTGAATCTGACTCGGTTTCCTCGTTGCGGTCATCCTGACGGATCTCTAATTCTCGGATTCGTTGTTGGAGCCTCTTGATCTCTTCAATGTCTCGTGGATCACGGTCAGGTACTGCAGCACCCTGTCGGGTGTTTCTGGGTCGTCCTCTGCCTACCATGTCGTCGTGAGCCTGAAATCTGATACCACTTGATAGGGATCTTGAAGAATGGAGAAACAACAATACGATCAAGAACAAGAATAATCGAAAATCTCGATTAGGATTTCTTCAGAAAGTGTCTAACGTCTTATTCCAAAAACAAAAGCAATATTTAAAAGGTTCAAGAAACAAAATAAGGAAACAAAATAAATCCCAATCAAAGTCTAATTGGTCATTATTCAATTACTAAAAATAAGATAAAAGAAATCTTCAAAAGATATCGATAACTTGAAGACTAAGTTATCGATTTTTGTGGGTCTCCATCCGCAACATTATTGCGATCCGCATCATAGACCATAGGTATAGCGAGACACTATAAATATTAAGACCTGGTCAGTAAAACCTGCATCAATATATATATATATATATATATATATATATATATATATATAAATATATATATATATATATATATATATATATATATATATATATATAGAGAGAGAGAGAGAGAGGGAGAGAGAGTATGGTTATTGTAGAAAGTCACTAATGGTAAAAAGTATAGGAAGGAATTCTAGCCATAAGATTATGAGATTAAATTGGTGTGTTAATGATATTAAATTGAGGTATTAATGACACATTTGACACATAACTCTATATGTTGACACACTTGCACAAAACTTATTGTAATTGACACATAATTGACGTATTATTGACACACACACGATTTTTTTAGCTAAATATGTTGACACACTTGCACATAACTTCTTCTAATTGACACAAATTGTCACATTTTCAATACAATATTAATGACACATAAACTTTTTATCCTTTTTATCTTAAAAACTTTTTATTTGATCCAAATTTTGAGATGATATAACATGTGACATGTGACATGGACATGGACCAAATTTAGAGAAGTTAAGAAGTCCAAGGTCGACATGTGACATGGACCACAGGAAGTGATTAACAAAGCATACGACATATATACTCTGTAGAAGCTGCCTCAGGATCAAATCATGATTTTGTTGATGTATATGCTCCTATGAAGCACCTAAATACATAACATTCATAGATATGAGCCAAATCGAGAAACTCGATCGAGACTAAATATATATGAGCAGTACTAACCTTAGATTTTGGGCCGATGTTTTTGTCATCTTATTTGTAGTTAATATTCGTCACGATCATCATTGGATTACTTTGAATTACAACGCCGAATCGAACCACATTTGGATGCCGTATCTCCGAAGCAATTCAAGTTCATCCACGAAAGCTCTCTGTTTAAACCCGTGAATTAGAAAAGCGAGACACCATATTATATGGGGAAAAACATAAAAATATTGTTGGTAATTAAAAAACCCACACTTCTTCTTTATCGGTAATAAGCTCGTCTCCAAGCTTTTTAACTGCAACTTTAGTTCCATGCCTATGGTGAAGGTACCCTGCAAAGTTTACTAATTACTGCACTCGCGTTGTTTTGATGGTGGCGTTTTTCTTTGCGATATGTGTGATCTAAACAACACCTTATCCCGAGACAAAAGCGACATAAAAATTAATCCAGATAAATAATACCGTAAAATATAAAAGCAAAGATCTATAGCTTCATCCTGTTATCTTTTATCATTACTTTTATCATCATATATGTTGGACTTCTGCTACTTCTAGGATATAATGCATTTAAATGTGTGATATTCAACCATAAGCTCTTTTAGAATCCTTTTAACGGACTTGAATGTAGTTTGGACCAACTTGTTACTTTGCCTCTAAGGGTCACACGCTTGACTCTTATAGATTGAATAGGAGAAATGCTTCTTCTATGTTCTAGCCAACATCATAGTTCCGTGTATTCGATGATTTGATTTTTTTTTTTGGATGTATGCACATGCTCAGCATAATACTTATAGTAACCCCAGAAAAGTGAGTCTCATCATTTTGAGTGGTCAAGGTTTCCACTTTTGTCGACGATATCTTATATGATGACAACATCGGTGACTTTTTAAAACCATAACCATTTTTATCAATGAATTGCAGCAATCACAATCAATTAGTTACACGTATCCCAAACTATTTTTATAAGAATTTGTCAAATGTTGCAATGTTCGTAAAATAACTGTAAGTGAAAACTACACAATTACGCTAAAGAAGTTATAAACGATCATGTTTTATAGAAGATTTCGTCTTATATACATACAAAAGGTGCAGTGGTTGATTGCTAATGGACACCTTCTTCTAAAATCCTGCTCCACAGATTAATCTTGCGGCTCGCCTCGGCTCAACCAAATGCAACGAGACTTTTATGGCTAATCATGAGAATAGGCATTATTGTGGCAAGTGGGATAAATTTGAAGACGAAGGTACGACTCTCTTTCTATATGAGTAACCATTTATCAGAGAAGGAGCAATTTCAGCTCATTCCCGTAAAAATATATTCGTGTTGTGGGTCATTCGAACCCGCGTTCCACACAAAATATCCTTTTTCACCCATACCTATTTCATCGTTACCCGGCCAGGACCATTTTGCTACATCTAATATATAGGAAACAAACAACCTTTTGGAATGAATGAATGTTCTTAGGGTTTTGAGAAAAATAAACCTTACCTTGGCATTAACGTATGAGGCATGATGCTTGTTATTCACAAGGGATGTTAACCCGTCAATGAATTCAAAGTAGTTGTATCCAACCATGATCTACAACAGTCTTAAAAAATTAAAAACAAAACAAAACAAAGTTTAACTTATTTAATTAATTCGACATAAATGTATTTAAACCAACCATGTCTATGCCAGCACCAACACTTTGTTCAATGGAGTAAGTATAATTAGCATGAACCGGATCGGTAATCTTGTCAATACCATGAAAATCTGAGATCACAAATCCCTGAAAAAGCATTGAACAAAGCATGTAAATACCCTATCTCTACAATGAAACGGGAATCTAAATAATAGTAATAGAAGAAGAAAGAGTAGTTTACTCAGAATTTGAGTTTGTTCTTGAGAAATCGGTTATAAGGTCTTTATTTTTATGCATTTTCACTCCATTCCAGCTAGAATACAAAACCATGATGGTTGAAACACCCTTTCGTATTGCATCATAATAAGGTCGCATATAAAAGAGATAATTCAAATTATGTACCGATTAACATTATGTTCAGCTTTTATGGATACAAAACCATTCTTCAACACAACGAGCATTAGAAGAAGCCAAGCATTTAAGATCGTCTAAACACCCATTGGCAGTTGCTTTGTGCAAACGTACCACATTTTCCATGTCCTCACTGTGGGAAACATACAAATTCTTTCCTACAAAATGAAGAGATTTCAATTGACATATATGAAACTAAATACATATTAAAAAGAATCAAGGCTTATATGATCTAACCTGCATAGCTTGACCTTCGGACATCTTAAAACTGTATGACTCCATAAGCCGGTGAAAGAAGGGCATACACATCTTCAACTTCCGCATATGATCCTTCAATTTAAAAGGATCGTGATCATTCTATAGACATGTAAACTAAAGTTAGCATCCAATATACAAAACATGCATCCAACCTACAAAATTACAACATCATAAACGTACACGTGGTTTTAGAAAATTCATTACAAAGCATGCTTTCAATCGTTAGTAGATAATTAACATAAATAATAACTGGTTATACCGCAAAAATCATACCACGTAACCCTAGCGCTGGATAAGATATTACCAACATAGAATACAAACAACCTGTACATCAAATCAGAAAAAAAATATTGTGTGTGTGATAATGAGTGATATTAGGGTTTGGAAACAAAAATATTCCGTATGATGATGGATTGGGCTTTATTTTTTTTTTAAATTGTTACTTTTTTTTTATCATTATATTTATGGCTTTGCAGAATATATCATAAAAATTAAGTTGATCTAGTGGTAAACACACATGTTATTTATCCAAATAACCAAGGTTCGATTCTTGCAAGACTTATTTTTTAGAATTAAATTTCGAAAATTAATGCTTAGGTAATTAAATTTTGAAAATAATTAATAATAGCTAATTAAATTAAAAAAATATTGCTTAGTTGGACAAAAAATTGCTTAGGTGGACATATAATGCTTAGGTGGCATTGAGGTGGCATTGAGGTGTCATTGAGGTGGCATTAATGCCAAATGCCTCCTGTTATATATAATATAGATATATATATATATATATATATATATATATATATATATATATATATATATATATATATATATATATATATATATCGAGGATGTGCATGATGTCATAATTCACACGTAATGCCACGTCAATGCCAGGTAATGCCACATAAGCAATGTTAAATTTGGGTGCCACGTATGCATGTGATCATAATCTAAAAAATGGACACAGGTGAGGTTCGAACCTGCATCCGTATGATACTTTTTAAACGAATCAAGTAATCAAATCAACTAGGCTAATGAATCTTTTGGTTACATACTCCAAATCATAATCTATATACACGAATGTTTTTGTAATGGTATAAATATTTCTTTCTTTTTTGTTCATATTTATCTCCTTTATTATATGTGGATATATTAGGAAAATATATATTGTGATATATGAAAATATATATGGTGATATATTATTTGCCTATATTTAGGGCCGGTTAACAATTTTATTATGTGTATTATTCTATAAAATTTTATCTTAATTTGTAAGGTATATATAATATATTGTATCGGCATTCCATACATACGTATTCAATAATTTTTGAGTCACTATATACACACAGTTTATTCAAACATGCAGCCACAAAGACAATCTAAAAGGCTTACAAGAGTTAAAGAGATGAAGAGTAGTACTTCTGTTTCAAAAAGTATTATTGTGATGTTTTATGTTTATATTATTTGTATTATTTTTGTATTATTGTGATTTTTGTATTACTGTTTGGCGTTTAAAGGTATCTAATTTTTTAAAACAGATTCACATACCAATAAGAAAGCTAAATCTAACGATGTTGAGGTATTGGAATCAGCCACATCAGGAAATCAAGAAACAGGTATTGTAGTTATTTTGTACTGTTATTGTTTCCTCAATTATTTTTCATTAATATATGTATTCATACAACCTGCATGTATTCTATGTATATGTTGTATGTTTTTGTTTTTTTTGCAAGAAAGTAACAAACAGGTATTGTAGTTAGTTTGTATATGTTGTTGTTTTGTCAATCAATTTTATCGATTGTTATATTTGGTATGGGTAAAACTGTTTTCATTATATTTTCATTAGTAATGTGTGTTTGTTTATATGGTATTTGTATAATTTATATACCAATTGTTGTTTCAGAAATTGATGATTTAGATTCACCAAATCACCCACATGGTATTTTTTTTTACTATTTAATTGTTTTGTGTTTTGTGTGTTCGTAGTATTGTTTGTTATGTTTTAACATATGTTTTTGTTTGGTTTTTTCTTAGAAGCTGTTAAAACTGGGCATCTGCAAAAACATGTTATGGGTAAAAGTATGATTGAAGGTAACTTAAACAAAAGTGTAAAAGGGTTTTCAAAAGTTATTTTGTTGATTATTAATCATTCCAGTGTTATTAAAGAAATTGTTTTGTTTTTGTAATTGTTTGGTAAATTAGTTGAGATGCCAGGAAGACAAGGTTCATGTATTATTTTGTAAATTTATTTATTTATTTTTTGATTGGATTAGTTTTTTTTTAATTAATACAAAATGTTTTCATTATATTTTAAACAACAGCTGATAAAAGTCGCAGTAAGAAAACAATTGATATGGGTAAAAACTACTTTTGAAAGTAATCCATTAGGAAGGAACTATCAAAGCCGTTCGCAGAATGTGCCAACAGTATGTGAGGGTAATATGTTTTTATTATTGTGTAATTTATATTTTTATTTAAATATTACTTTAGATACGTTTGAATTAATTTGGAATTCTATATTGTTTGGTTATAAACGCTAGATGCTTCATCTTCTGCAACATGTTCAACGGGAAACACTCGATCGACGCTTTTGGGTATGCCAATGGTAGAAAGCGACACACCTAGGAATCAATCTTTAAAATATGGAAAGGAGTTGGAAGGTATTGTCATTTTAATTGTGTTTGTTATGGTAACGGTTTAGCATTTATTATATAATTTCCCACTGCCTAATAATGTGTAGGAAGAAACAAAAACTCAAAAATGAGTTTTGGTAACCAAACATCTTCTTTACATCCCAAATCAAGTTCTGGGAAAATCAGAAGCACCATACATGATTCTAATTTCAAGTATCAAGGTAATAGTTCTAGAGTGAATAACTCTAATCTAGGGAGATTTCCATTTGGTGAAAAAAACATTCAAAGGAAGAGTTCCAATTTTCAAAGCAGTTCACGAGGTATATATATTGTTTATTACTATTAATAATAACAAGGTTTATAAATATATTTACCAACAAATATATGTGTAAATGTTTACAGGAGTAAACATACATGAACAACAAATAACTCATTTAGAGAATGTTGACCCCATGATTACTAGCATGGCAATAAAAGGGAGATGTATATATATTTGGCATTCTCACAAGTTGAATGAAGAACATGATCCATACAGTTTGGATTTTGTTTTGCAAGATGCGGAGGTAATTTGAATTTATACGCGCATAATTTATATATACTGAAAAGTACTTATCATATACTATAACATTTGTAACCATATAAACAGTCCAATCGAATCCAATTCTACATCAAAAAAGAGCTGATGTTTAAATTTGAACCACTTTTACAAGAGGCCAATGTTATATCATCTCAAAATTTGGAGTGGCCGAAAATGGTGGTAGATTACCGTTGTTACCACTTTCACAAGAGGCCAATGTTATATCAACTTGGACATATATACTTTCTATTGGTGTTAGGGAAAGTCAAATATTGGGATAGTAAGTTTTTTTATTTGTTTTTTTAATTTAGCGCACCATAGCCGCCATTAAAATAAGTATGTTTTTTCATTTATATGATTTCATTAAACTTACATATAACGCAGATACGCCATCTATACATAACGCTTTATTTGGCACAAAGATTTTTATTAACAGGGATTTGCCGCCGTTGGTTTCATTCTGGAAAAGGTAACGTGAAGAATACAAGTTTATATAAATAAGTACGTAATTTTTTTAAAGTTAATAAAATTCATACATATACTGACTATGAATCGCAAGAGGGATATGACCCTAGGGAGTTCAAGATTGAATCCTACGACCAAGTCAGCCATGTAGTTACACCAGCGGAATTCATGCAAGGATGTGTGAAAAGATTGGTAGGCATGATTCGCAGCATTGATCCGGTAAGTCTGTAAATTTTAATTTGATTATTGGTGTAGGTGTTTCCAACTGAAACGTGGCATTCTTTAAATATAAACAATGTTTGTCTAACATTAATAACACTATCAGAATACATGTTGCGTTGTTTATGCGACAGTTCACAGCATACAGTATGAGAGTGGTTGGACTTACATTGGTTGCAAAGTATGCAATACAAAAGTAACACCAATAACGGGAAAAGGAAGCTCCAGTTCAAAGAATAAGAATCAGTTATGGCATTGCAGAACCCACAGAGAAACATACGCAGTTGCATCCATGTACGAAATACACTGTGTTGAAATATATTATTGACGCTGTAAGATGTTTTCACTTATCGTATTTTAAAAATAAAATAACTTAATCATTAATATATGTGCAGGTTCAAAATCATTGTTCGAATATTCGATGAAAGTGGATCCGCACAAGTGATTATTTTTGACAAGAATGTCCATAGGATGATTGGGTTTTCAGCGTGGGAGATAATGGAAAAACAAGGCATGGATACAGATGAATATTTTCTGAATGAGCTCAATGCAATAATAGGGAAACCGTATTTGTTCAAAATCAAATACACCGAATTTAACCACAACAATAACATGCATATATATCGAAGTGAGAAAGTCACAGAAGATGCAGAAATAATCAATCACTTCAAAGATGGTTTCCTAATTGACGAGGTTTAATATATTCTTTGTAAACATAAACTAAATGAAATGGTTATAATTACAATATAATTATCACTTTTGGAATATTATTTAAAAATAACATCCTTTCATATTTTACAAAACAGGATTCTGGTGATCAGTTGCAAGGAGCTGAAAATGAATTGGAAGATTTAGAATCAGAAAATGAAGATGCAACAGAAGACTCACATATTAGTGAAGAAAAGGCCGCATGTGAAGAAGATGTAGTAGATGAAGATGAAATTGCTAATAAAAATGTGGATTACAACAACGAAGAAGCATTAGACGGTTTATATGATTTTCAAGGCGACGTGGAGACACACGAGTTTGCGACAAAAGAAACAGAAGATGAATTTACAACAACAATTTCGAATGAAAATGAGGTATGATACATTGTGTTTTAAAAAAAACTATGACACAAAGAATTACCATGAGTTTAAATCTAAATTTGTGAATCTGTTGACTAATATTTTTACAGGATGGGAAAAATCATAACGCAACTCCTGTCAAGAAAAGACCACACTCGACGATAGATCCATTAGAAAGTGGAATAGAAGATGAGAATAAAGAAAACAATTTAGCAAAAAGAATTGTACCAAACATTTTTGAGTAGTGTATTGAATTATCTTCACCAAAACATGTTTTGAATATTGTTTAAACGATTTTCTCATGGATTATTTTTAAATATTGGATATTGTTTGGTTCTAGATTTACTATGAAAACATGTGTTTAAAAGTTTATCTCATATATATTGATTGTTGGTGTTGATGGTGTTGTTGTGTCACTCCAACAATATTGGCAGTTGTATTTACAATCCTGCTATATGAAATTAACAACTTAAAAGCATTCTATTCAGTTTGTAAAATGATACAACTTATCGACTATCTGTAAATATACAAACATCATATTTGAAAATAAAACAAAACACAATATAATACACCATAAAATAAAACACAAAATTACAACTTAAACATCAAATTTTGACATAAGATTAACCAAAACGTATTTAAGTTGCATAATATCACACCTAAAATATATTCTTAATACAATTCATAAGCGTATACACACCCACTACTAAAAGTTTCTTCATGTCACCAAACATAAGCATCTAACAAAAAAAACAACCTTAAAATGTCATTTATGAAACGTATCATTTTTCCTAACAAACATAAAAAACAGGATACTCCAAATCATCATCAGAATTTATAAACATGAACTTAAACCTTATCATCTTTCCATACTCAAACAAACAATCTTCAAAAAAGTGGTTTCAGTTACCTAATGCATTCACATGATTCACTCGGTATGGATTTTCTCTATGATAATCAATTTTAATTCGCATCATGTATTCTACTGCATCATGCCTAAACAGTACAGCTTGAAAAAAATGCATAGGACGATTAACAAGAAAATCAGCTGGAATAGCCTGTTGTTTAACAATTACAAAAAAAATATATATAATTACCAATTCTACTATAAATTCATAGAAAAAAAATAAACACAAAACTTAAACTTACAAGTCTAGAGAACGCCAGAATTTCAGAAGACCTTTTGTAAAAGACATTAGTTCTCTCACCAAAATGATCAAGGTGACCAAACCATTGGAAAATGTGATGCATTCGCTCATCCCCTGTTTCAAATATATCAAAGTAAATCTTAAAGATATATGTTAAAACATATTATACCTTACAACTAATGATAACAACCGAATAAGATTATGAGATTACTGAATAACAAACAAAAAACACACAAACTGCTACATAGACAACCTCCATCTTGATCATCAAGATCATGTTGTGGAAAAAACAACTGCGTCACACCCAGAAACTGCCCCTGTATCTTTGCCCTACCATCAACACCAAACACGGTTATATTCAAGCTATTATTTTCCAATTTAGTAAAAATAATAACATCCCAAAACTCAATATCGGAACATTGAAGAGCAGCCAACCACATTTCCTCATCCATAACATACACAACATTATCAACATGACCTCACTCATGTACAAAATTAACATCCACATTAAACTCCATTCCTTCAACAACAACAACAACGATAGCTTCCAACCCAATACCAGCTAGAAAATTTGCGGGCAATGTCTGAGACAACAACATGATTCAGAATTATAACAAATAATAAAGTACACTTATTGGTAAAAAAACGTAAACAAAAATATGTAATTCTTATAAATATATAAATCAAATCACCTGTGGAATATGTGGGTATGGCAGCCTATAACTCTGAAACCTTATATGACGACTTTCTACACCAGCATATTCCTCAACTTCCAACCCATGAGAGTCATAGCCAGTAACGTAAAAAGAGTCATCACCTTCTTGACCAAAGTGTAAGATATGAACATCCATATACATGTTTTCATGAACAAATTCTACCCATTTGTTACCTAAAATCCTAATGGGACCTCCAAATGGGGCAACAATCCTTACTTTTTCTGTTGTCTTTGAATCCCAGTTAAGTATAAATGCCGATTCCCATTAAAATCAAGGTCAGCAAATACTTGAGGAAGCTCGAGAAACCCAGGGTACACAAATATGTTTGGTCGCACCACAAACTCAATTGGCATGATTACCTTCTAAAACAGTTACAAAAATAGTAAAGCTCTACTAATTTTATGAATAAGAAAGAACATTAAAAAAAGAAACGCAACAAACATGTAAAAAGTTATACGCAAAAATAAATTTATACAAACAATGGTAAAATCAAACAAATATGTCCACATAACAACATTTCAAAGGTAATAAGAGCAATAACTCCATATCGCGAAAGTGTGAAATTATTATTAATCATGATTACAAATAAAAATAAAAACAACTAATACTTCAAGAACTATATTTGGCCTTATTAACTTATAAATATTAAAAAAAATGAATATAGTAACAAATTATAGCAAACAACCAATGAGGGTAAATCATTGTGCAATTAAACTTAGGGTTGACTTTCTACTAAACCTGGCAATTTCAAAACATAATATGATAACCAAGACTCCAATACTATTTCGCCAAATTGAGAAACTATAAATGTCCACAAAAAGGTCCAATAATATTTGGTGCAATCAAACTTAACACAATAACATTTTATCAATAAAATACTAAAAAACAAAACAACACCAACTGCGAAACAAATGCATAGAACTATAACTATAGAATATGGAACAACCATGAAGAACCAACTGCATTACATGTTTCAAGTAGATGATCGGAAATAAACAAGCCCCAAATTAATGTTGATGATTCAGATAAACAGACAAGTTGGCCACTATTAAGTACAGTAACTTCTGTAGGATTTGATATGTGTGTAGTGTCAACTACTAAAAAGTGTATAGAGTAAGTTATGTATCATTTGATGTTTGTATTGTTACTTACTACAAAGTGAAAGAAATTCCCAAATACATTTTGGACTATTATATAATCAAACAAACAAAATATAAACTAAACAAAGCCCATTACATGTTAAATATTACAATCCATTTAGCCAAGTTTTATAGTTATATATCTTACAAACAACCCAAATGATATTTACAAAACTGATCCATCACACTCAAAAAATTATATCCCAAACAGCAGTCAAGTTAATTACATAGAAAAAATAATATTTGAATATACAATGTAATGACATCCATCAAACAAAAATTAATTATTAATAGCTAAATAACCAACAAATTAGGCAACACAATACGAAAACATATTACCTAAAAATATCATTTACTAATATTCCATAGAAGCAGATAAAAAAGATACTAATTTAGACACATTATAATTACATGGAGTAGTTAGTCATATAAACAAAAAGCATACCAAATGTGTGACAACTGGCAATTTAGGGAGTATATTTTAGGTAACCGTATTACGTTAAACTAAACCGAGCTTTGCCTTTATCACTATTCTTATAAACCATGACTTGATTTTATATCGTCTATTGGTTTTTACGGTTTATTTCACTATTAAATGAGTTATCGTATGAGTTTTAATTCTATTTGGTAGGCACTATTCGATTCGGCACTAGAAAAGCCTAAAACGAGAAATATTGTAAATTTTAGACCGTAACTCGAAAATTGACAAATAAATAGTCAAAACTCATGGAAAAACATAAATAATGGTGTTAGAAAGTCGAATGAACATCGTGGGACACTCGGGGGATAATATATGAGCTCGTGAATGGGTAAACGGGATAGTTTGCGAAAAATGACGCATTCGGCCCCACTTTTTACCCAAAGCCGGCCACCCCCCTCCCAAAATAGTTTTTATTTTGGTCCTTCCTTCCAAAATATATATACCCTCATTCACCCTTATTTTTACTTCCACTTTCTCTCTCTAAAATACAGACACACACCTTTCTCTCTCTAATCTCTTTCTCTCTCCTCAAGAACAAACCCTAGCCACCACCACCACCATTGGCCGCCGCCTATATCCGGCCATATTCCGGCCAAAATCCGGTGAGTGGCATCTCACCTCCACCACCATCTTGTAGATCTTTTCATCCTCTTTCTGTCCATATATAATACTCTCACTAAAACCTTCATTAACACCTTAAAATCTAAAGATTAAGATTTGGATTTTTAGGGTTTCAAGTGGGTTTTGTAATTCGTGCTTGAATAAGGTAAACGGAACATGGGTAGAGCTTGTTTAAACTATAATAACCTACGTATGGGTTAATTAGGGTTTCTACCCTATGGTAAAATTTAGGGCTTTTGGGTGAAACATGGAATCAAGTCTAATTAACATCTAAATAAACAAGTTGTTAGTGTTTGGTAAGCATGTAGTGTATCAATTTGATGGGTTTATGCATTTTAGGTCTAGTTTCATATTTTTGGTTAGAATAGATGATGGATTTTGTGTTTGGTTAATGATTGGAGGTTGATTGATTGTATTTGGAAGTTGTGGTATTGATTTAGGAGGTATTTGGATGTGAGCATGGGGCGTACGAGCCACCACACCCATGTTGGGTTGTGTTTGGGTGGCGTACGAGACCCACATGGACCTTGGGTCCGGGTAGGGTCATTTTGGTAGCTTGTTGGTTGATATAGTTGAGGTTTGGATGAGACGCGTGGAGCCGAAAAGCTTCTAGGGCTTGTTTGGTTCACGTGGTCTTAACCGTGACCGTGTCATGACCATTAGGGTCATAACATTGGTTTCAGGTATATTTGGTTGATTGATTGGTTGGCGAGATTGATTTGAGTTGGTTTGGGATTGAATTGCGCTATTATGACTTTTAAATTGAACGTGATATATAAATTGTCAACTTTAAGCTACGTCGGTGTTACTTTGACTTTTTAGTCAATAGTTGACTCCGACAAAGCCGTAACATGGACTTTAGCATAGTTTGGACTATTGATTGATTAAAAGCCGAGAAGTCATGACTCGTGCTTGTGGACTCGAAACGAATAACGATATGAGATTAATATTGGAATTTGACGAAATATATATATATATATATATATATATATATATATATATATATATATATACATGAAAATGCTAATAGACTATGAAATATAAATAATAAATGGGCTTTTGTACCAAAAATATCGATAACAAGTCTTATCTTGTTATTTACTATTTTAAATGGAAACTAACGACTAAATTAGAAATGTTTTTATATTAAATAAGTAATTAATGTTTCGAGTACACGTTTATCGAAGGATGCCAATTATGAGCATTTAATACTAGTTTAAGTATTTATTTACTTACGTTGTGTGCATGGGTTACGGATAACCTAACATTAATAGTGTTGATCCACGTGGGTAGCGGACTTATTAGGTTGACGAATCTAATAAGAGCCCGCTAGGTACGTTGAGTATCCTTATTAATGGGTGAATTATCCTTATGACTCTTTAGGATACGATTGATTTATGGGATAATAAGCGACACGAGTAAATAAATTAGTTTATCGAGTTGACGAATTCGATAAGGACTACTATTTATTCCGAAACTTATTGGACTATGGAGCTTATCGTTTAGAGGTCTCATTGTGTTGCATTGAGTTATATATTGGTTGTTTGAGTGCATTCATAGCATCATATTGAGTCGATACACCCACATGAGGATACCAAACACTAGGATTAAATGGTGAAACGAGACATTTTTGGAAATAACAAACTGGAATACATTGGGGTAGATAACGTTGATTTCGAGATATATATATATATATATATATATATATATATATATATATATATATATATATATATTAATTTGGTCTACATTAATAGGTTGTGCCGAGTCGATAGTTCTTTGTGCGTGATTTCTGTTATCTTCTGCTAGTGTTTATTCATACGTTGATTGCTTGAGGTGAGTTTCATAGCCCCACTTTTATCTATTTTTTTAATTATATTGGGGTGAGAATCATGCTACTGTTTTTGGACCGTGAAAACTATTTAGATTTGCTTATATGCTTGACTGTTTAGATAGATGTGCGGTAGTTGTTGCCTTAGACTAGGGTAGCAATCCTAACTGCTATAACTGATGCCTAGCTAAGAATAGACTTCTACCTCGACCTAGTCCGGGGTTGGCAATTGTTCTAGATTTTGCCACGACAGCGCTGGGCTAGAGTCGCTGGGCCCGAGTAATCCCTGGATGCGGGATATGGTTTTGGTTGGTGATCCGGGTAGGATCGGTATTTATCTATCTTAGGTCTTGCATAGCAATCAACTCCTACAGGTCCACTATGATTTTGTTGAACTTAAACCTAAGAACTCACTAGCGTAAGCTGACCTTTTAGCATGATTTCTCAGGTATTTGAGAGATGTTTGGAATACGTGATCGGTGGAAGCTTGGCAAGAAGGCGGGGTTCAAGGATCATTTCTGACTTTGATAAACTTTGGGGACCTATTTTATTAAATCGTGTTTTGGGCCTAATATTTACACTTTTGGGATTAAATGTTTTGAATACTTAAATTTGGGATTGGTTTTGAATGTTAAATGACTATCTTTTGCTATACTTGTGTGCGATACAAATCCAATAGTAACGCCCCGAAAACTTGATTAAGTCTTCTGCTGTACCGAGATTTTGGGGTGTTACAGATTGGTATCAGAGCCCAAGGTTATAGAGAATTAGGTATTTTATAAACCCTAAACTATAACCACTTTTAAGAAAATTGATCCTCGACCGACGCCGACGCCGCTTGCCAGTGAAGCTTCTTATTTGAATTTGGTATGAACTGCGATTTGAATTATGAGATGATCTGTTAAGGGATATTGTGAACTGATTATGGAAACGTTATGATTTGGAGATATGATTATTGATTTTGGGTAAATGAGATGTGATTATCGAGATACTAAGGAATTTGATTTGAGTAAACGGTATATTGTGATTTTGGAGTTTTGAACTCGATTGATTTGATATGGGATTATGTGTTGGAACAGAACTTATGTGTTTTATTTAAAGGCATGTTTTGAGTAATGCGGTACCTCTACTTTTAAATCTTTCATTATGTGATATATGTTTTGGTTAAGTTGATGCGCTTATTAAAATTAGTTGTTTTGAACACTTATACCTACCTTATGCCGTTGTCACAGACTATGCCTTCACTAGCTTTTGATGTGTCTGAGGAGGTCCTTGCTGTTGCTAGTTCGCCAGCATTGACTCTCATGACGGTTGCGCAGGGTGATCCTTATGAGATTGCCCGTCACTCTAGTTCATCACCATCAAATCGCCCTAGCTCATCTATGCAACCAAGGCGTTAACGTGTTCCAAAATTAATTGGTGAAACTGTTGGTACCAACCCTAATAGGTAAAAATTGCCATTTTTACCTAATGTTACTCAAATATAGTGCATTTTTTTGCCTACCCGGTCAACACAAAAGGGATTCGTCAATCCCAATAGATCTATTCAGAATATTCGCACCCACTCTCACTAGTGATTAATGATTCATGATTTAGAGACTTAAGTTTGGAAAATACGGTAACTTAGTGCTAATAAAACAATCAGATAAGTATACATTTTGAAAGAAATGTGTTCCGTTTAAAATAAAGTATGTATCTCCTCCAAGGGTTTGTAAACATTAAGTAATAGAAAGTGGGGCTATGAACTCACAGTAGTGATCAGCAGCGGAGTGTAACGATATAATGTTATCAACGTAGAGTATGACAAGATCACGATCTTTAACGATTACCTAAGAAAGCATAGTATTCGTGTTTTAGTATATTATACGATATAATGTACAAGTATATGTAGTTGGTTGGCTTATGATGTTGTACATGAAGGCTATGTTTGGCGCGCAGCATTTTGGAGCTTTTTGGGGCGATGAGCGGTGAGCAATGAGCTTTTTCATTTTTATTGTTTGTTTGGCAAAGGAGCGGTGAGCTTTGCTATTTTTTAGGAAAGCTCATTTTTTCAATGCTTCTTTAAGAAGCTGTGAGCGGTGATGTGTGCCATTGCTCACACTTCACACTTCTTGCTCATGACTCACAACACTCAAGCTCACGCTACTTTTACCAAACACACCCGAATTCTTAAGTTAAAGTATTCCTTAAATGTTGTTTGGCTATCAAAATCAAGAGGTCGTGAAGTAGTTTAACATGACATATGGTCATTTACTTAGTTTGTCCAAGTCTAGTGAACAAGTTTTAAAAACAAGTTTCGGTCATTAGACTTATACTAGCCGTGCGGCTAAGTTATGGTTAAGCAATAATAATCAAGACCATATTAAGGATGTGTAAGTTAGACAATCTCAAGACAATAATCTTGACTCAATCTTGGCTTTAAATTAGCCTCAAATGATTAATATATCACTTAAAGTTCTCACTAAGGCTGTTTTCTAGTCAACAACAAGCCAGCTTAGTTTCTACCGTTTTCAGGTTTTGTCGTTCACTTTCTGCTTATGTGCTCCAGGGTTTTTGTAGAAAAATTCATTTTGAGCAACTTTCATGTTTACACTTTTGCTGATTTCGGACAGAAAAGAGTCAAAATCAAGATTTAAAATCGTATCAGCAAGCTTTTGTTCCAACACTATATTTTCATCTAGTAAAACTTAACTAGGCATAACTTTTTAACAATAAGTCATTTTTAAGTGATTCAAAAGGCCAAGTTCATATTTTTATATTCTTTAACAGCTTCTTAAGCTTAATCAAGTATAAGGTCCAAAGTTTACCTATATCAATGGTCTAATTACAAGTATATACTTATATTTCATTGCAGAAAGTTTGGCTGCACATTCTGTCCTGCCAAAACGACCATAAGTTGAGTTCTAAAACTTTCTTTGACACGCGGCTTTCACCAAACTTCAAGTTTATGTCTTAGCTACATTTCATAAAACTGAGTAGACTTCCATAAATGACCAGAACCATGGGCTTTTCCCAAATGAAATCTGGTGTGCAGATTTTGACATGTTTTGCCATTTTGGCTCTCATTTACTCATCGGGATGAGTTATGAGGTGCGCCACCCGGCGAAACGACCATAAGACATAGTTCTAAAAGCCTATATTATTGAATTAACCTCAAGATTTACTGAGATGATCAGTTTAATCAATCTTTGGGACTGTTGCAGAATTTAGATTCATAGAATTTACCTATGACTTGTTTTAGCTTGTTTTTATAATCACAACCTCATGTACAACATCAATTAAGCCTTATTACATATACTAATTATATCAAATTACATAAAATGAATATAAATTATTACAACCATATTTAATGAATATGAAGATAAATAATAGCTTACAAGGATTGGAATAACACAAGTATCACAACTACAAATCAACACCTAAACCCTTCCAATCTTTCACCTTTCTCTTTAATCTTTATCTATATTTATAACACCTTGATAATCACCCCAAATACCACCTTACTTCAGCCCCTAACCTCTTGTATAACTCCAAATCTAACCATGGAATCACTAAAACAACCCAAGAATCATAACTAGCTACCTAAACCCTTCACTTTTGTAGTATAACTTATAGCTTGAATTCAAATGGATGATGATGATGGAGGAGGGGGGATGGGCATGCAAAACAAGGGAGATGAGAGGATTTTTGGTGAATTTGCATGTATGAAAAAATGAGGTGATAATAACTATGTGATATCTCATATAGTGGTAACCATGTAAGTGTAAATGGGACATGTGTCCTTTGACACATTCATCAAAATGCCACACATACATATGTGGTGATGAGTGTGTGTTATTTGTACTACTTTGAGTTTACGAGGTGTAGTTTGGTCCCCGGTAATTACTAATGTTAAGCCCTTAAGTCACGAAACTTAAAACTAGGTAATGTAAAATTGTAATACTTATAAAAATGTTAAAACTTATTAATATATTCTAACTAGGTATATTAAATGTGTGATAAGTCTCAGAGGGTGCGTCTATGTTGTTAAAACCTAATAATGTAGGTTTGAGTACGCGTCTTACGTAAAGAGTAAAATATATACTTAAAAATGATAAAATAGTAATAGTTCATATAAATTATGATTATTGGTGAAAATAAAGTATTTTGAACATATAAACTTATCGTAGTCTTGTGTTGGTCACAAGGAAAATTACCAGTTACAACCGGTTATCGTATTTGCTTTTACGTTACGGTAAAAGTCAAATAGTCAAAAGTCAAAGTCAAAGGTCAACTTTAAAAAGTCAAAGGGTTAAATAGTCATTTTACCTTATGAAAAATTACGGGTTGCTACAGTCTCTACCCCTTAAGGGAATTCCGTCCCAGAATTCAATGTGTTATCCGATGTTGAAGTGTTCTAAGAAAATGTGGGTGTATGCGCCGAATTTTTAATTTTTGCATTCTCAAGTTTCTGGTCATAGAATGTGTTATGTACTATTCTAAGTTTTTGGTGGTGGCTTAAGTTGATAATCTAAAGGGTGTTGTTAAAATCTTATAGAGTCCAATATACCTCAAGTTTGGCTTTTCCCGATTCTCAAAACGAATCATATCTTATTGTATTTGAGACTTTCAACAAAACCTTAATTTATAACATAGAGTTTTTGGTAAATATTAACGCCTTATATCTATGAAATTTTTGTTTTAGGCGATAGTGTGCATGACCTAATTTGTATTTGTATAGTTTCATTAGTTGTTTCGTGTGTGATCTCTGAACACCTTAGTCCAGCAAATGGTTTACTGACACTTTTGTCTATATAGTGCCTTAAATGGAATAGTTTTGTTGTTGTTACGGTAATTGTTGTTAATCAATGGTATAAGATATTGTTGATGTGAAATAGTTTATAATGATGTGATAATTGTCGTTGTAGGAAAGTCTTGATAGTGGCAAGTGGTTGTCTAAACCACTTCCAAAATCGATCATGTATTAGGAAGTTTTGAGATGAAGGCTATATCATATAGTGTTTATGTCTACTAGTGTTTGAAAGAAAACACTCAAACCATGCTTAAGATCATCTTATTCAACATACTTTTCCCATTGTTCAGCATATATCATGCCCAAATCACCATCAACATCACGAATCTTAAAATCATAAACGTTATTCACAAACTTTGCAAATAACCATTCACAGCCTCTACGATAAGTTAGCTCAAACAACTTTAGTGGGACTTTGATACCATTTTCATCACCATTTTTAAATATAACTAAAAACGACATATGTAACGTTTAACAAACAAAAAATTATTCACACGACATGGACACAAAAACCAAACTCAACCACAATATTTTCTTTCCAAAATTAATATAAATAATAGTGTCAATTACAGTTAGTACACAATTCATAATAACCTTGTTACCATTCACAACAACATTTGCAAACTCTATTTAAAAAGCATCTGTATGTGTAACAAAACAACCGAAAACCATAATATGTACATAAACACAATCACCAGAGACAAACGCAATAACAAACTTCATAAAAATAACATAAATAAACTTACATAAATAAAACGCGCACAGTAACACAAACTAAAAAATAAAACCTCACTCACGCGCTTCATCATATGCTATTTAACAAATGTAGATAAAACTTAAATTTGATATTAAATACATAATAAATAGTTCAAACACACTACAAAAACCGCAGGGAACACAGACTAAAAAGTATATATAAACTACAAACACATAAAATACCATTCACATTAATGCTCTAATTTCAAGAATCCAGCAGAAATCAGGCACAATAATTGAGGGTTTTACAAATTAGCAACAATAAACCTTGCAATAACAAAAAAAACATATACATCAAACAACATATACCAACAAACACATACATAATATTAAATTAAAACATGCAGTCTAAAAGTTAGTTTTTAACACCAAAAAAAAGGAAACATAATAAAAAAACAAATTTCAACTTTAATTAGACTAATGCAGACTAATCAAAATAGATTTTGGTAAAGAAACTAACATTGTATATTGGCAAAAATAACAACTGAATTCGTGGAGTTGATTTGCACTTCGTGATCCTAGGAAGTTAAATAGTTTAGAACTAAATATAATACTTATTAGGTGTACAAATATAATAATATCTTAATACAAATTAGGTGTACACAATATAATAATATCTAAATATAAAAAGACTACCATATTATTTAAACAATAAAAAACTATAAACCAAAAATATAACAACAATTCATAAAAAAAATGTTATTAATTGAAATTAAAATATCTTAATACAAAACTGAAAAATAATTATTCCAAAAAAAAAATAATATAACATTAATCATCCGGAAAAAAATCTATATCAATCATATAGTCATCATCAATATCATGCCCCGAAACCTGCAGCTGCTCAACTAATGTTGTTACTTTAGCCAATTTTGATAAAAGTTTTTCCATGTCACGAAAGCTGATTAGTCGATTGCCAAAATAAGCCTTTAACCCATCAACAAGCGTTCCAACATTATTTACACCTGCAAATGACATTAACACGAATAATTACTTAAGAACAAAACTATAATATTAAAAAACATACACAAAAAATACCTTCCTTATTTGGTCTTTACTTTCATTATCTTTGGAAACAATTTCGTTTGATGAAGATTTATCATCCATACCTAAAAGTTATATAAACAATACTTCACAAAGTAACAAATGTTAATATTTATAACTAATTAAATCAAAAACCCTATAAACAAAAACCGAGCTTGGGCCTTTTAACCTAACCTATTTTAAAACAAAAATACAATATGAAAATCAAATTAAGAAATTCAATTTAAACCAAAAAAATCCTAACCAGTACTGGGCCTAGTAACCAAACATATTTTACAAAAAAAACATATTTTCTTAATATAAAAAACGCTTACTTAGTCATTAAATTAATGCATCTAGGAAAACATTATGTAAATATAGACACAAAAATCAAATTAACAAATTTAGTTTAAACCAAAAACAAAAATGTATAACTACAGTTAAGTGTTACATTGAAACCAATTTAATATTTCCGTATTAATTAATCTATTAACATGTATATAACAAAACGAATATAAGTAGCAGCATAACTATCAAAATACACATTATTATGTTACAAAAAACATAAAAAACCTTACTATATGAAAAGATTAGAAAAATAACAACATGTGCAAAACTGTTTATGTATGAAAACACTATACACTTACTTAGAAACTCTTTACCTAAATCATGCATCTCACATTCATTTATTACTTAAACTATTTATATGAATATAACTCTATACACATTATTTAATTCAAAAAAACAAAAAAAATAAAATAAAATAAACATACAATATGAAAAAATAATAAACCAGGAACTAAAATTAAACAAGGAATTTATCAACAAACAACAAACGTAATGTATAAAGAAGCTTTATTTAGGATATAATGTTCATGTATAAACAATTTAATCTTTGTAATAATAAAAATCATATCACAATTAAAATAGCAAAATGACTAAATTACACTTTGAATTAAACAAGCAAGAAATCACAAGTCGTGCCCGCCCTTGGGCGGGCTTAAACGGCATGTATATATATATATACATTATATATAACAGGAGGCGTTACACGTAGATAAATCAAGAAAACGCCACCTCATTGCCATGTAATTGTCTTTAACAGCCATGTCATCACATTCTGGCCATGTAAGCAACTTTTGTTGCCACCTTAACAGCTATTTGTGCCATGTCATCGGTTTTTGTCCATGTTGGCAATCTGTTTTAATATATTTTCGTGTTATTTTTTGTTTTAAAAAAAAAGCATTTGTTGGGATTCGAACTCAAGACCTTACATGTGTTATGTGGTATCTTAACCACTGAACCATCACATTGTTTTGTAGAAATTCTATAACTCCAAATCTATAAACTTGTGCAATTAATTATTTTTGCTAATTCACATATATTTAATTCAATTCTGCGTTTACAAAACCATCAAGTAAAAACCTAATGCGCTTCAATTGTGAGCCTCTCCAGAAAACCCTAACGTGCTTCTTTATTCAACCGAGTTTACAAACTGCAGTAGATTGCCTGTTGGTAATTTTTCTCTTTGATTCGTTGTTGTTAAGCATCAATTCACTTTAATTCGCTGTTTATATTTTTAACCAGGTATGTGATTTGAAGGTTGTATGTAATTTTGTTCTCTTTTTTCTCAAAACCCTAATATGTCATAATATGTTTGTTTTTACGTTTATGCATGTCTGCTAATGTTTGTTCTTTGGATTGATCTATCTTTTTCATGCACCGTGATAACCTTTTTAATGTTTTGCTTTTATTCATGCAGAGATATATAATAGGGATGATTAAAACGGAGCTAGGCTTATCAGTAGGGATTACGAATGTGTTTCTGTTGATGGGAATAAAGTTCACTTTATCTTGATATCGATTTTGATTAAGTAATACATTCTTTATTTTTAATTTGTGTTTTGTTTTTCTTTGAATCATATTGAAGAAACATGTATAATTTATTTATGTCAATATTTTCATACAGAATTTGTTTTAGGGTATATGTAATAAAAAGGTAAATCACCTTAATGAACCAATAAGATTATTATGAGATTTTTTGTTTATAGAATATTGTAATTGATTGGGGATATGAAAAAAAAATTGTGGAATATTGTTTTGTATTTATTTTCGATGTAGAGTCGTTGAAGTAATGTCCAGAATTTGAAGCAAGTAACATCAACAATCGCAGAATATCTTGCTCCTAATGTAAGTCTTTAATTAACCTACACCATATCATGTTTTTTCTATAATGTGGTCTCATTCTACATCTCCTGATGTAAGCCTATTATTATTAATTCTCTAAAATATGAATCTACGTAGTTAAGCTCATGGCACTGATTTTGTAATAAAGGAGGAACGTAAGAGAAGCGCGGCTCCAAATGTAAGCCTGTTTGTTTATGCATTTATATGATCATAAAATGATGCAAAAACACAAAAATATTCTCAATGTACCATAAAAATTGAAAATTTAATGCACAAGATTTGAAATTAAGTTATAACATTTAATACCCTTTTGCAAATTTGCAAAAATTTGATTAATTTTTATGTAATCTAGCAATTAGTCAAAATCCCAGTTTACCCCAAATTTTGTGTTTTTTAGGGGATTGAATAGCATAATGAAGCTTAATGAATTGATAAAGATTAAGGGTATGATAAAGTTTTGATTTTTATTATTTTTGTTGTGGGATAAAGGGTGTTGGTGGTGGTGATTTGGTAGGAGATTAATACATAAATGTACCGGAATATGGTGGTGAGTGTGACGCGTGGGGGGCAACAGAGTGATGGTATTAGTGGTGATGCTGTGGTGACTCTTGATCAAGTACCTAGATGGAGTGATGGTGATTTTAAATATTCGTATGAGATTGAAGATCCGAATTTTCCTAATACTCATTTGTCTGATCCGTTAACGTCGTCTTCTGGTGTGGAAAGTAGTGGGAAAGTTTCAAGGTTTCCGGTTGATCATGAAGTTAATTCCAAGATTTATCTTTGGAGAGGGAATCCGTGGAATCTTGAGGTGGATCTTTGTTGTCAATTCTTCAAATGAAGTCAGCAAATCTAGGTTTATTATAAAATATAAATTATAGCTATAGCTAACTGTTTACTAATGTCAATTTTATTCATTACCGAACTTGGATGAAGCACATTGTAGTCCTGGTTTGCATGTTGCGGCTGGGCCTGGTCTTGCTGAAGAATGTGCGACATTGGTAACACAAACTTTCTATTTATAGTATTGGGTATCTGAAAGACTTTAAAAAACCAAGTATACGTATTTTGCTGAAATCCTCTATGAATAATTTATGTAACTGAAAGATGTCATGCAATTTTTTTCCTGACAGGGTGGCTGCAGAACAGGGATGGCAAAAGTTACGAATGCATATGATCTTCCTGCAAGGTAAGCTTTGCTGATATAAATGGTTTCATCTTGAGCATGACAGTTCAATACCTCATATGCACACTGTTTTTAGTGTTTACCTACATATAGGGTTCATATTGAAGCTATTGAACTTTATGCATAAAGGGATATTTATATGTTTATATATCATCTTTGCTTCATGATAAGAGGATGGAAAATAAAGTGGATTGATATAGCAACGTGTATCCACCTATAAAGAAAGTTAACCTAAATAAGGTCAATAGAAGGCACATTTACAATTTCTTATTAACACAAAATATGCGATAGTCAGAACACACTATAATCCGTCCCTGACATTTGTGTTATACATTTATATACAAGATATAACTACAAATTCTTCAATGATCCAAAAAGTTCAATGTTATGTTTGTTTGCAGGAGGGTTATACACACATTCGGACCTAAGTATGTTGTAAAGTATCATACTGCAGCATAAAATACTTTGAGTCAGTGTTATCGTTCTTTTCTAGAACTCCTCATTTAGAGTGGACTTCAAAGGTGGATTTAAACCCATAGGCTGCATATAAATATATTATATCTTTTCACGTAGCCTGCTTTATATGGTAACACTTTAACTTATCTTATGAAATCTGTTAATGCAACATTGCTATGGGTTGTATATACACAGAGGCAAAAAATTACCCATGGGAACCCGCAGCCCATGTGGCAATAAGTAAGAAACCCCTTATGCTTTCAACAAAGAATTATAAGAATTATAAAAGGATAAAATTAAAGATTACAAAAAAATGGTATCTTAATTGAAGAAATATTAAACAACCATTATGTTCATTGTACCTGATATAGATGACAAGGTTTCAATGTTCAGGTGCTTACATTATGTTTCATTTCCCTTTTTAGTTAGTATCTTACAGCCTCAGTTTCAATGTTCAGGTGCTTACATTATATTTGTCCAATTTTTTTTTTGTCTTGGATGGGTATCTTTAATTTTTTTATTATACTGTTCACATGTCTATATTTAATTGCATTCAGCACAGGTGGAATTAGAGCGATTTGCCTTCAATGGGAGCTGATCAGTTTGACCAAAGTGACCCCAAAGAAGCAAAATCACTTGCAAGCTTCTTCAACTGATTTTGTTCAGCATCACAACAGGTGTTGTATTTTATGGATCAGCTCTAACCAAGGTTGGGATTGGGGGTTCGGTATATGCTCCGTAGCTGTGTTAGTATCAGCTGATTTTATACTCATGGGGAAATCTATGTATCAGAAGTGTGTACCTAAAGGAAGCCCAATTAACCGCATTATACAGGTAGACTAACTTAAAGAATACAAACACAATTATTAATAAGAAATAGATAACAGATAGGGAACATTCAGGTTCGTCTCTTCTTTACAATATATTCTTATAATGAAAGTTCAATATTGTTTTCTTTGGTTTCAGCATAACCTGATAATGGTAGGTTCAATAGGATTCCTTAGGGTCTCTACATTAGTTTGAAAGAGAAGTATGGCTGTTAGACAAAACTATGTTCAGTTTATATTGATTATTTCAAATTAGTAATTAATTGATACTTGAGTTACTTGAATCTGCAGGGGCAAAGTTCTTGAGGTTCTAAAGAACTGGCATGAGAGGAGTATTCAAGTTATCATGGTGACAGATGGTCAGTGTTTCTTAGGACTGGGAGATCTTGGGTGTCAGGTACCATTAGCTAACCGTATATCCTTATTGATTTTGTTTCATGAATGTCGAAATTGTATAACTGAACTCTATAAATTTGTACAGGGTATGGGAATCCCAGTTAGGAAACTGGCTTTATATACTGCACTTGGAGGAGTTAGGCCTTTTGCTGTAAGCTTCATTAAACGTTTTAATTCATAGATTTTAGATACCTAGAGATTGCATGAGTACTTACTTTTGTATTCAGTTTATTACATAGATATCAACATCACTGGTTTAAAATAACCTTATAACTTTTCCTATCAAAATAATTGCAAAACCCATTTAATTGTAGAATTACTAATTGCTTTTAACTTGTTTATGCAGTGCTTGCCTGTAACCATTGACGTGGGGACCAACAACCAGAAGCTTTTGGATGATGAGTTCTACATCGGACATAAACAAAAGGAGGGCTACTGGAAAGGTACATATTCTATATGTTTATTGTTTCTTACTTTAATTATGTCTTTTCTTTGATATAGTATAGAGGGCAAGCTTTTATATCTTATGTTTCTGCAGGAATATTACGAGTTACTTGAAGAGTTCATGTCTGCAGTCAAGCAGAACTATGGCGAAAAAAGTCCTTGTGCAGGTAAATAATCCATGTGCCTTTCGTTTGTTACATTCGACTGTAAGAGCTCATAAGTACATATATTCGTGCACACTGTGTTGACATTTTAAATTTTGCAGTTTGAAGATTTCGCAAACCACAATGCATTTGAGCTGTTGTCCAAATACGGAACTAGAGTTGGTGTTAGTTTTTTCCTTTACCTTATATATTGCATTTTAGGTGATCTATCATATATCGACTTTCATTACAACATAATTTTTTTGTCTTCTCAGTTTGAAGATATTGGCTCATATTGGACAAAGGTATTGATATATAACTTATAGCTCAATGATAAAGGCATCTATGAACTGAACTTTGACAAAGGCTTCTATCGTTCGTGCCTTTGAATTGTCTTTTAAAGCCATTTTGATAAAGTAAATGCTACATATTAAAACATAATGATCGAACCCACAAGCGCAGCTCACAAGCAAGTTGAGCATGTACATTCACCTTTAGCATTTGATTTGAGGGTAACAAACTAAGGCCATATTTTCTTCTAAAAAAGCTAAATTGTGACTGATAGTACATATATACATACTCACGTTACCGAGATCCACATAAAGTTTTATGATGAGATGGACCGTCAAATTATTTTGTTAATAATTTAGCATTGTCTATGACTCAAAGCTTGAACTGTGGATTAGCTAACGTCCAAAGGAAATTGGTATTTTGTTTCTAGGATGATATTAATTTAGCATCCTCTATGAATCAAAGCTTGAACAGTGAATTAGCTGATGGCCAAAGAAAGTTGGTAGCTCTTGCACTTTCTGGGGAAAATTCTTAATGGGTGAACCCATTGATGACCCAATTAGCACTGGGCCCATAGGCAGTTTTCACGTAGGTTATCTTACCTTCGTGTTATGTAAAATTCAATCATTTTGATGTATCACAACAAACATCCTTATGTGTATATACTCATTTTCTGTTATTGATGGAGGCTCTATTGGGTCCAATTTGCTGATGTATCCAGAAAGAAACATACAAAATCATAAAAAGATGGAATAAATGGCTTAAGATTAACAGAGGTTAGTCATCTATAATCAACGAGATTGTTGATAATTGGTATACTACTTAGGAGGCTTTTACATGTTTTTCAGGTTCCTTGAAGGTGATTTCAAGACTTATGACACACATATTAAGCGGTCACATGTTTCGGGTGGTGAACCGAAACTACTTATGTCCTCACATATACCTAAGTACGCTATTGCAGATGGCAATACAAGTGTCCACCTCGACCACTGTAACAATTCGCATTTTCAGGATTTCTATCCATTCTCAAAATTTTACTATTCATCTCGAGAAATTACTATTCACTTTTACTATTCACTTTCACTATTCATCCCGTAAAAATTTTATTTCACATTCTCGTAAGATAAATTATTTTAGTAATATCCTGAGAGTTTGACAATCATTAGATCATCTCCGCAAAAGTTATTAAGAAAACATCGTTTTAAAGTTTCATTTTGGTCGGAACACCATTTAAACATCCCGCGCATAACGAAAACTAACTCTGACAATTTTCCACACATCAGATTAATTTTTAGATCACTCATAATCAATTAGAGAAATTTTTAAGATTTCATTTTAATATGTTACCAAATAAACCCTGAGCCGTACGAGACTAAACTTACGTTTTAAAGAATTCTACTTAGACCCAGACTTAACCATTCCTGCACTGTGTTTTCTAAGATATTTAGACACTTTTACATTTTTTGTAAAATTCAAACATATTTCCCTCCTCCATTGACCGTAAAGAAATTAACCTTGTACGTTCTACATTTTTGCTTAAATCGCGTAACTTTTAAACTTCACGTATAACTGTTAAGTTATCCCACGTATAACGAGAACCAAATTTTGACATCTCATATCACTTTTAGACTAATTTTAGTCTACTCTAAATAAATTCACGATCAATTCCCTGAAATTTCGTTCTTTTCTGATAAACTACGAATTACGCGTTTTTGACCCGTAATTCCAATTTTAAGCAGCGTTTTTGCACCCAATGAGACTTATCACCCATTTTATATTTTTAGATGGATTATAATGATGAGTTTAATCATTCCTATAAGTTTCATATTTTTACGATACCCGGTTTTACGTTTTATGGCTTAACGGCTTACAGTTAGCTATTAACGGAACCAAAACTCACTCCGTAACCAAGATAATACTAAAACTATCTACCTAAGTCATCTTATCTCTTCATGGCCGACCTTAGGGGGGGGGGAGTCATCATTTTGGTGGCATCATCCTAACCATGGTTCATTTAGATCATTACATGTGTCATAACTTAACCATAGTTAATATTTAACCCAATATATGGTTAACCAAACTTACCCTCCTATAAATAGCAAGTGAAATACATCCTAAACACCCTCATAAACTGAATTGGGTCGTTCATATCATCAAATGATCATATCTTCCATAATTTGATCTTTAAACTCCAAGTTTATGCAAAGAAGTTTCAAGTAGTAAGTTACTACATCAAATCTCTAGCAAGTTTAAGTGATCTTCTTGAGTTTAGATCCACTCAAGTCACTTAGTACTTCATCACCAAATCTTCAAGATTGCAAGGGTGCCAAGGTGTATAAAGCTAGCTGAATCCGAGGTCCTAGGTGTTCAATCAAAGTCTTATCCTTACTAAGTTACTCCTTTCTTAAGTGAAAGCCAAAAGTTGTAAGCAACTTATCACCACCATCATCTCATCTTTATTATTCATAATATTAACTATTTCATGATATATATATAGTTACTATGTTGATTCATGATGTACATATACTCAATCACATGTTTTAATTTACATATTGTCATAAAAGTAACAAACTAGTAAACTAGTCATATTCTACACATTGAGACCATTAAAATCAGTAACATATGGACTTTCTAACTTACATACTATGGTAGACAATATAAAAAGGTAACAATAGCAACTTAAATCACCCGAAACGGACAAACGAGTCAAAAGTTATAGTCAAAAGAAGTTAGCGAAACCAAAATGCCAAAACTGCCATATTAAAACTGTTTTGGGTCTGGTCGTTGTAAAAGTGGTACTTCTGGTCCGAATCATCAAAAAGTTAAAACACGAAAGTTGTCCGGAACGACGTTTTCCTTCATTTTCAAAGAATCTCGGACCTTGAAAACGCTTAAATAGGCCATTATCTTGCAAAAACAGAAACTGCCATTTTTATGGTCTCACAACTATACTTTTGTCACAACTAAAAGCAAACCAAGAGGCCTAATGGCCATAAGCCAAGAACACGGCTACGGATAAGCTCAAAGCTGAGTCTCAAGACCATGGTAGTCAAGACCAAAGTCACGGCAAGGCCATGGCTAAAGCCTCAAGGCTTATTTACCCAAGACCGTTAACTAAGGTAATCATATTTATGAAACGACGAGAACTTGTAAAAACATGATAAACTTATTTATATAAAAATCTTCACTCAAAACATGTGTTGTATCTACTAAGTGCTACAATAGTAGGGAACTTCATGTGAGGGGTTTCATTTGAGTAAAACGTATCGACGAGTTTTTGGATTTACGATTTAAAGTGTCCTAGCTCCTCGAGCGTTCTCGCATGACCTCTGAATTATGATGGCCCGAACGGTAGTACGATATCTATAAACTAAACACTTTTCACAACTAGACCATTTCTATAAAAGACATACACAACTGCCATGTACTACATCATGATCAACATAGAGACGTATATAGGATGGTTTATGTTTTCCTAAACATTATTCCAAACCTAAGTCGCAACATTCTATTTTAGGTTGCTCGCAGAAGTTCTCACGGCATATCCATCATTCTCATTATACATTTGATATCATTTACACTACGGTGAGTTCATAGCCCCAGTTCTATTACTTAATTGTTTTACAAACCCTTGGGGGAGATACATGCTTTATTTTTAAACCGAACACATTGCTTTGAAACTATATGTTTATCTGAACTGAATGTTTATTTATGCTAAGTAACAGTATTGCTATACATGAATCACATTTATATAATTATGTGCATATATAATTGTATCAGACAAAAGCGGGCTCAAGTATCATATACTTGAGGCAGCCGTATCAAACAAAATCGGGCTCGAGTATCATATACTTGAGGCAGCCGTATCAAACAAAAGCGGGCTCGAGTATCATATACTTGAGGCAGCCGTATCAAACAAAAGCGGGATCAAGTATCACGTATTGAGGCAGCCGTATCAAACAAAAGCGGGCACAAGTATCACGTACTTGAGGCAGCCGTATCAAACAAACGCGGGCTCAAGTATCATATACTTGAGGCAGCCGTACCAAACAATAATAACTATTTTGTTTTCAACATTATGGGTGTATAATAACGTAACCCACACAAACATTATGTGTTCAACTGATTTCCTAAACTCAATGAATTTCACTAAAACTTTGTGTTGACAGTTTTAAGATGTATTTCAGGTCCATATTGTACGAGGCTGGCACGGAGGAGCACAGATACTCAAGAAGGCTATAAATTTTATTATCATTCGAAAATCAATTTAATGTATTTTGTAAACATGGAACCATTTGGGACCTCATTTTTGTAAACTCTGATATTTATATAAATCGAATGATAAATCTTTTAAAACGACTCCATTAGAATTCGTTTTCTATTTTTATGACTGTTGTGCCATAAAGTAACACCCAGTTTGAATTCCGCTGCGTATCACGAAATTAGGGGTGTTACAACCAGCAGCATGCTACCACTATCAGCTGCAACACCTCACATCTCTCGCTTTGACTATACATATAGTTCCGAAACTGTGGAAACAGGTCCTAGAGGCGTGAATATACTTAGTCATGTTGCACATCCTAAGTCATCCAGCCTCTTTATAGATTATGGAATGGACAGTGGTTTCTCCAAAAAAACACGTCATCAAAAGTCCATGTAAACTATATTTTGGTTTGGGTGGATCTTGGAATTCATGGACTGCAGCAGGGGATAATTCAAAATAGTCCTGCAAATTGGAGCTGCAGATGAAGCATTTAAAAACACTATATCCAGTAAAGATAAGAAAAAATAAGAACTCCGTAACTTATTTATCCAAGTCAAAAAATGGATTAGAAAAATCTACAACTTATTTTCTTAGAAAAATCTACAACTCCGTAACTGTTCTCCAAAATAGGTGCATACAGAAGCTCAAACTTCAGGATTACAACAGATGTGACTAGACCATGAGGAACGTAAGTGCTTATCAATGTGAGGATGAATGAACTTCTCTGTCCATATAATATGAATGCAATCCGACAAGAGCCTTGAGTGGAATTCAGAATTCATGGACTGCAGCAGGGGATAATTCCAAGGAGTCCTGCAAATTGGAGCTGCAGATGAAGCATTAAAAACATTATATCCAGTAAAGATAAGAAAAAAAAAAGAACTCCATAATTTATTATTCCAAGTCAAAAAATTGCTTAGAAAAATCTACAACGTAATGCTATTTACTAACCCGTTCTCCAAAACAGGTGTATACATATAACAACCCGCATTTTCGGGTTACTTTTCATATTTTTGAAAAGTTAATATTCACTTTTACTATTCATCCCATACAAATTTTTATTTTTATTTTACCATAATGACAAGATAAATGAAACTCGACAAGTCGTCCTGACGACGTACGTCGAATCCAATCAGAACAGATTTCACAAAACCGTGTCCGAGAATTACTTTAGGGTTTAAATGTCATTCGGGCATCCCGATATGTCCATAAAACACTATAAACATTAGAAATATGTATTTCTACCATTTTACGACAATTCCACAAGTTTTGGAATTTTACGTTTTCCAGTTCTGCGTTTTACGCGAAATACGCGTTTTTGACCCGCGTTTCTAGCTTTAAGCAGCGTTTTAGCGCCCAATGACACTTATCAATCATTTAATATTTTTATATGGAGTATAATAATGATTTTCATCATTCTTACAAGTTTCATATTTTTACAATACCCGGTTTTAAGTTTCGTGACTTTACGGCTTACAGTTAGCGATTAACGGGGACCAAAACTCACTCCGTAAACTAGATAATACCAAGTTTGATCATCTAGTCACCCCTTATACCTTATGAACGTATATTATGGTGTGTCACATGCCTTGTTGGCTTGAGATAAAGCCTTGATGAGTTTTGATCATTACATGTGTTATACTTAGCTAGTAAGTCTTCCAAAATCATATACAAATTTGATACTTCTTACACATTCATTATAACCAAGTAGCAAAGTCAAGAAAACACTCTCATATCTTCCTAAGGAAGTCAAAAAGGCACATGGCATGGTTAGGATTGATCTTGGATAGATTGGTTACACATTTCAACCTTAAGACTTAAGTTTCTTCATCTTATGACACATACCAAGACTTAGCTAGTAAGTATGATGAATCACCACCCTTGGCACCTCTTTTAACTAACTAAAACTCATATAAATACCCCCTACCCTCCCTCTTGGTCGTTCATACCATCACCACACACAAAACACACTTCATTTTGCTAGTTTCCTTCAAGAATTATTCAAGAGAACAAGCTCCATATCAATTCCAAAGCTCTTGTTAAGCTTTGTTTGATCCAAAGTTTTAGTTCTTCCTTCCATTGGTCTACAAGCCACACAAGAAGTATTTCTAGTAGAAGACTTCAAGTGCTTTCCCAAGTTGGTGTCAAGAGATTGAAGAAGTTGGAAACTAGGGTTCCTAGTCTTGGTCTAATTCTTAATCCTTAAATTCCTTTCTTAATAGAAAGCCTAAAGTTGTAAGAATACTAACCACCACTCTTGATTAAAATCATTTATATGTTTCTTATTCTTATTCCATGCTATATATGCTCATATATTGGATCATGATGTACAAAACCTTTAAAAACAAGTAGGAAAGCTTATATGCTAATTTAGGATAACTAGTGTAAAAATGATGACCTTTTGTACAATTTTTCTACAAAACCAACTATATATGGACTTGGTAATTTACATATTGTTGTAGACACAATTAAATTGAAGACATAGCAATTTGGATCACCTAAAACGAGTACATGAGTCAAAAGATACGGCCAAATGAATTTACCAAAACTTCAACAAGAAAGCTGTCACAAACTTTCTGTGACAGAAACATTAAGCACGCAAAACGAGGCACTTCTGGTCTGATTCATCAAAAAGTTAAAACACGAAAGTTGTCCGGAATGACGGTTTCTTCAGAAACTCAGTAGCACGGGTCATAAAAATGCACGACCTGCGCTCTGGAGATGGACCTGTTTAAACCCGACCTTTTGAAACTTTCCAAAACTTTTTCCTAAATACCTTAGTTCCCGGCCTCGTTAAACCACGAAAATTTGTAGCTTTCTTATTATACTTTTGAATATTAGATCCATCAAATAAAATGCAACGAAAAAGTATTTTCTCAAGTGACGGGAAAAATGACCATTTTACCCTTTTTCGCCTATTTAACCAAACTTCATTTTTGACCATATTCATAAGTTATGAGCACTAATAATCAACGAGAACTTGTAAAAACTAGTTACTTATTAAAAACATGATATAACAATCTTTATTCAAAATTAGGCTTTATTAAGTTCATTCCAACTTTCGGGATTGTGTTTATCACATGTGAAAACCCGTTTTTCACATATGAAACCATACTCCAAACCAATAAGATTTCACATATGAAACCAAACTTATAATAGCCATTATGATTTCCTAATCATAACCAAACAAACATGTAACTTTTCTTTGCAAACCATATGGACATTTTCGACACTTATGATATATAAGCAAAACATATGTTTTATCTACTAAGTGCTACAATACTAGGGAGCTTCATGTGAGGGGTTTCATTTGGGTAAAACGTATTGACGAGTTGTTGGATTTACGAATTAAAGTGTCCTAACTCCTCGAACGTTTACTACATGACCTCTGAATTATGATGGCCCGAACGGTAGTACGGGATATATAAACTATAATTATTTCATAAACCACTTCAACAAACATACACTAAACCACTAAAGTACTACATCATGATGAATATAAAGACGTATATAGGCTTGTTATTTCTTTCGCATCATTATTTCAAACCTAAGTCGCAACATCCTATTCTAGGTTGTTCGTAGAAGTTCTCACGGCATATCCATCATTCTCATTATACATTTGATATCATTTACTCTGAGGTGAGTTCATAGCCCCACTTTCTACTACTTAATTATTTTACAAACCCTTGGGGGAGATACATGCTTTATTTTAAACCGAACACATTGCTTTCAAATTATACTTGAATATATTAGTTGCACTAAGTAACACTATTGCCAATCTTAAGTCCCTATTATCATGAACCATTAATCACTTGCGAGTGAACGCGAATAATGTGGATAGATCTATTGGGATTGACGAATCCCGTTTGTGTTGACCGGGTAGGCAAACAAACGCACTATATTTGAGTAACATTGGTAAAAATGGCAATTTTACCTGATAGGGCTGTTGGAATCACTCCTAAACCTTATTCAAGTGTTAGTTACTCATATGTAATAGTTAGCTTATTATGGCCTTTATGTTTGTAATTAGCCTTAGGCTTATGTAGAAGGCCCATAAGCCTAGGTCTAGCCCAATAAGGAAAGGAAGGGAACTAGGAGTGTTGCCCTAGCTTCCCTCCTATAAATACCCCTTGTAAACCTTCATTTGAAGGTTGGTTGTTCAAGTTATTCCTTTCACATATGCTCTACGCATAACCGTGTTCACTATATCGTGTGTGTGTGTTTGGTATCTTGTTCAATCGCCTCTCTATCTCTTATATAAGCTTGTGTGGTAAAACTAGTGACCTACATATCAATGCCAAATAGTTGGGTGCACACTTTTGTTTTTGAAGTTTTTGGTTTTGGTTATACTGGCGTAAAGATAGCGTGATCTTTGGTGCGCTTCAAAACTTGTTTTTACACTTTTTAATCCAAGATTCTTGTACTTTCAACGTTTTAAGGTGTTAAAATACTTGTTTTGGCAAAAAGTTTCAAACTTTATGCGTGGATAACCGTTTTGAACTTGATTTTGTTCGTGGGTGAAGTTCTACTCGTAACCCGTTTTGCCGTTTTAGTTCATCAAGATTCACATTTTTGTGTTATTTTGGTACTATTAACGCTATTCCATAACAAAAATCTGGTTTAGAAACATATTTGGGCAAAATCAAAGTTACGAGTAAACCTAAGCGTAGTAAAACCCTAAAACTACGCGTAAGTGCCTCCTTGGTTTGATCTTCATTTTAGTGGTTTATTCCGTGTTTTCTTACTTGGATAAGTCCGAAAATCACGACTTTGGATATCTCTTGCAATGTGATAGTGTAAAAGATCATTTGGGCAAAAACCTAAAATTACGCTAAGCATAAACTACGGTAGAAATCCTACGCCTAAGATCTTTCTTACGCCTAAGCTTAGTCTTACGGATAAGAAAATCCTACGCCTAACTTTCTACGCCTAACTTTTGTCTACGCCTAACTTTAGTGCTTTTCCTACTTACGCGTAAGCTAAATCCTACGCGTAACTCATTATTGTTCTGGCGTAACTTTGGTGTTTTACACATAAGTGCTACTTGGTTCTTGTCTTTTCTACGCCTAAGGATACTTCATCAACAAAGGTTCATTCGACTACAAAGATCCATTTTTACCAACACAAGTTTATCAACATGTCACAACCACCATACTCTAACTATTTCCCTTACACTTATCCTCATCCTCAATGTCAACAACAACTAACTCCACAACATCAACAATGGAATCAACAACAAGCAATTTATCAACAACAATTTAACCAACAGCATACTCCACAACTTGCTGCAAATCCACAACCTCAAATGGTTCAACCACCACCAAGTCTTCAAGCTCAACCGTACACAAATGACTTTAATCAACATCCATCAAGGATCACTATGAGGGACCCCACTTGGTTTGCAAAGATGTTTGAAACTTTAAGCGACCAACAATCAATTCATGAGGCTGGTTCACTTGATAGACCTCCAATGCTCACTCCAAGAAACTACGATCAATGGGTGATAAGGTTCTTTAGATTTTGTGATCTAAAGAAGCCACATGGAAAGTTCTTAAAGAAGGTTATCTTGGAAGGTCCTTTTGAGATGCCTCTTGTCATTGTACAGGAGATCCAAATGCCATTCCACCAAGAGATGAACAAACGAACATTGCTCTTTGTTGCGACTTGAATCCTCAAGAACTTCTACACTATGAAGCAGATGAACTTGCAATGGAATATATCCTCTTAGGATTACCAAACCTAATTCTTCGTAGTGTTGATGCTCAAAAGGCTGCAAAGAAAATGTGGGATCATATTCGTCTTCTTATGGAAGGATCTGTACTCAATCGGGAAGATTTGGAATCCAAAATTTACTTGGCTTATGAACACTTCATGATTGAACCGGGAGAGACACTCGAGTCCTATCATCACCGATTCTCAGACATCATCAATGATTTGGATAAACACAACATTCACATGCCAAGAATTGCAGTGAATACTAAGTTCCTAAGTAGTCTTGGTCTTGAATGGGAGAAGTATGTCATTTTTCTCCGTCAAGCAAAAACATGCATCGGTTTACCTACGGGATTGTTGTGCGATTACTTGAAGCCTCATGAAAAGGAAGTTGATAGGGAAAGGATTCTCCGTGCTCAAATTGCTCCACCACACATCGGAAAATCAACAACTTGCCTTATATGCTCAACAAAATTATCCTCCTCAACCAACAACTCAACCAAGCGCTTCAAACCCACCAAACGATCAATCACATCAACCTCAACAAAATCGGTTGGTTCCTTACAACAACAATGATCAAGCACTTCATAATGAGGAATGGATCCGTTGAGAGCATTGCAACAAGGATTTGCTATGATTGCTAATTCTTTTAGCCGTTATACCAACAAATCCAACAACGTATTAGTTTCTCATCTAATACAAGGAATCAAGCTATTGTAAACAATGGGCGAGTTGAAGTTGAGAATCGTGGTTATGGTCGTCGAGATGGGCGGTGGTCAAGGGTTTAATCTGTGGGTAGGAATAACAACGAGCTCAAGTGGTGGAGCAGGAAATGCTCGGCATGGGTTGAATGGTCTTCGATGCTACAACTGCAATGAGAAGGGACACTGGCTAATGCATGCCCAAAGCCAAGGACTAAGGGCGGTGCTTATTTCAAAGAGGCTCTTCTTTTGGCTCTTAAGGATGAAGCTGGTGGAACTCTCACGCAGACAAAAACGAGCTTTATGGCAAATCTTGATTCGGATGATGATATGGAGGACTTGCGGGCCAATGCGGTTATTATGTTGATGGCTAATATGCAGGGAGTTACACATGAGTGACCACAGGCCGGTGTATGACAGCGATGGCTTGTCTCAGTACCAAACAAACCATATTTATCTCACGATCTCATATCTCGCCAACATGCATCCGGCAAGGCTCAGAATGGTCAAAATGAGTCATCCACATCTCATTCCGGCGATTTTCAACTAGACCCCGTAGTTATATTTGACGATCAAGATGACCAACGGTTTCCCTTGATAATCAAATTGACTCCGTGGTTATACTTGAGGATCTCGGTAATGATCATGTTGAGACTCACGTTGAACACGCCGAACTTTGCCTCATCCAGATTTTGCTCGTTTAATACAAGACCAACAGACCATAGTGGAAAAATGTCATGCCATTAATCGGACTTGAAATGCAAAAATGCCTTTGTTAACCAAGGATTTTGAATGATTACAAAAGCAACTCAACTTTTTCAAAACTCAAGAAAAACGTGAAAGCGGTTTTGAAGCGACCTTTGCCAAATCTTATCAAAGCGAAAAATATTTAGAAAGGCAGATCGTGATCTAGCAGCGAAGAATGCTTTGTTATGCGAAATAGAACAAGCTGAAACATGAACATAAAAAGCAAATTAGCGCTCTCACCTTGGAAAATCAAAAAGCTAAAATTGAGTTGTTAACTTGTCAAAACGAGTTCTCTGCATACAAAAAGCATTCAACGAAGCGAATAGATGATCATCTTGAAGAAATCATCGGCTTGCAAAACAAACTTAAAGAGTTTAAAAGTTTTGTTTACAAACATGGTGAGTCGGTCACAACCATTGAAAAGTTTACTTTAAAACCCAATCCAAATGGATATGGACCGAATCTTGGTGATTACAAACCTAAGCTTTCAACAAAAGCATTCAAACCAAATCACGAAGTTTCGGTCGAGAATATAAAGTTGATAATTACATTTATGAATGTTGTTGAATATCATCGTCAAGAGGAATTAGATGCAGAAGGCGAGAGTCGATCAAAATTAGAAAAAGTTGTTTACAACAAACCTTTTAACTATTAAAAGTGGTCACTTCGTCACACCAGCGGATTCTTCTAACACACCAAAGTTATCATCAAAACACAGAGTCTTCTAATGTTAATCCCCCGGATTATGCACAAATTTATGGTCCTTTACCTTCCATCGGTGAAGTAAATTCAAAACCTGAAAATCGAAAAATTCTTAGATATTTTGACATCTTCATGGCTGACCTCAAAATTTTACAACATGAGATAGAATATCGGTTAGAAATCAAAATTGATCATTTTCAATGCGCCTCACGGCGAGAACAAAGAGACATTATTCAGAAAAATCTTTTACCTAATGTTAAAAATTTGAAAAATTGTGCATTAGCATGGGAAAAGGATTTTCATAAGGAACTTGGAGTGATGAAGGTGGTCGTTTGAGAAAGCGAAACATCTATTTCTAATACTAAGCGTAAAAAAGAAAATTGAGAAAAGATGTTGATCGACTCTTGGAAGATGTCATCGTGCGATGTCCATAATGTTGTGCTAAAGAATTCTTTGTCATATGCATTTGATCATACCTCTGCGATCTTTGTTGAATCGTGATACATGTTGAGAACAGCGATAATGTGCTTGGCAGTCGAGTCCTTAAAGTTGAAAACAAACGATTGTCAAACGAACTTTCAAATGCAATATGTCGTCTTAATTGGTGTCAAAAAGATATTCACGATCAACAAATTGCTTTTCAACATAAAATGCCCGATTCGCGTGCAAAATCTTGATCCTAAATTTGAGCAAGCGGATGATCAAAGCGTGTCTTTTAAGTGTCAAATCTCAAAATATGAACAAGAACTTTTAAAAGTCAAAAAGAAATATGGTGTCATATTTGATTTACTCAAAAGACTCGTGATGAAGCATCAAATGAACTTGATCATTATCTTGCACACACTAAAGAAGTTATGCATTTTCTTTGGAAATGTTAGGTCGAAAATCAAGATCGATTCACACTATCATCAAGTTAAGAGAAATGTTAGGAATGTATGAACAACTTCCGCCAACCATCGTTAAGAGATTAGCCCGAGTAACACTTAGTACTCATGCACCTAGAATCCCTACTGCCAAATCACAAGATGCTAACGTGCCTCCTTCTCTTGACACGGGAATAGTTGCATCTTTTCCAAATGTCGCACTTCACGCCTAGGAGCACTAAATCAAAGAATAGGAAGTTGCGACCTACGAAAAGATCAATCAGGAATGCTAAAGTAGAAGAACACCCTAGGACTATGAATAAGACTCACGTTGCCTCCACTATAGATATTGCGTCGGACAAATGTAATAGAAATAGTGATGTAACGAATGCTAAACCGTTAAGTACTTTTGATATTGATCGATGCACCTTGTGATATTTGTGGTAAAAGTATGAATTCTGATTGTCATGATAAATGTGTTGCTAAAGCTATCATCTCTCGTTTAAGGAATCCTAAGAACGGGAATACCTCTAGGCCCACTAATCTTTCTAAGTGCATTGCTTGTAGACCGCCATCTTTAGATTCTAAGAAAGCGATATTGCTGTCCCTGTAGCTCCAGTTTCACCTCCTAAGAATGTAGTACCACCTAGTTCATTCACTAAGACTAAAGCAAAAGTAGTTATAGATGGCAGAAATGGATATATAACACACTAGGATTTAAGTGGATACCTAAAGCTATTGATGTGTGTATATCTACTATAAGTGCTACGGAACCCTCTAACATTTCGGGTTCCAAATCTACTTCTATTCCATCTGTATGATGCAGTATTGTGTATGCGCGGTGTCTGAATCATTCTGGATTGTTGATAGCGGATGTTCCCGGACACATGACGAGGCAATCTTAAATTGTTATCAAACTTTATTGCAAAGTTCATTGGCGCTGTCGGGGTTAGGGAATGATCACTTCACAACTATCATGGGCTACGGAGACTATGTCAATGGGAACATCGAAATTAGCAGGGTTTACTATGTGGAAGGCCTTGGTCATAATGTTTTCGATAGGTGGAGTCGATTTTGTGATGGAGATTTGGAGGTTGCTTTCAGGGAGAAAACTTGTTTCATTAAGTGATCTACAAGGAAATGACCTTATGTCCGGATCGCGTAATTCTAGTCTCTACACTATCTCTATGAAAGACATGGTTGCTTCATCTCCCATATGTTTACTTTCAAAGGCAACATCAACAAAATCATGGCTATGGCACCGTCGTCTCTCACATCTAAACTTTCAAACCATCACCAACCTTGCTCGACACAAACTAGTTGAAGGACTCCCGGTTTGGTATTCTAAAGATCATCTTTGCTCGGCTTGTGAACAAGGCAAAAGCACTCGTGCTCATTTTCCTTCAAAGGTGGAACCGACTCTCGGCATGTGCTTCATCTTCTTCACATGGATTTGTGTGGCCCGATGCGCGTGCAAGCGATCAATGGCAAACGCTACATCTTAGTAATTGTTGATGACTATTCACATTGGACTTGGGTCTACTTTCTTCGAAGCAAAGATCAAGCTCCACAAATGATCATCACCTTTCTCACGAAAATACAAGTTCACTCTGAAACACCGTTGACTAATCGAGAGCAGATAAAGGCACTGAATTTGTTAATCAAACTCTTCGTGAATTCTATGAGAAAGTGGGAATTCACATCGGACATCTATTGCACATACACCGAACAAAGCGAGGTTGTCGAAGAAAAACCGAGCGTTAGTGGAAGCTGCAAGAACAATGTTAATCAATGCTAAACTTCAGTTACTTATGGGCGAAGCTGTATCTCTTGCATGCTATACTCAAAACCGTTCTATGATTACAAGCGCCACAACAAAACACCTTTCGAGCTCGTCCATAAGAGAAAACCGAATCTAAAACACTTTCATGTATTTGGATCTCTTTGCTATCCGAATAATGATCGTGATGACTTTGGAAAGCTCAAAGCCAAAGCTAACATTGGAGTCTTTATCGGATCTTGTGATAATTCCAAAGGTTTCGAATCTGGAATCGTCGTACCAAAGCGGTGATGGAAGCGATTCATGCTCATTCGATGAACTTACGGAAATGGCTTACGAGTATATACAGACTTAGAACCCGGTAACAACCGCTTAAACTTCCCCCAAACCCCATCATCGTCAACAAATGGAAAGGTTATTTGCTCCGCTGTTGATGGCGATATTGATGAGCGTGCTCGGTGTATCCGTTTTGTTGCTCAGCGATAATACTCTTTACGATACACCTGCTACAACTCTTGTTGAAGATGCACCTACACCGTTGACTCCACCACAGCAGTTGAACAAACCGCTTCCAACAATGATGAAAGCTGGCGATGATATTACGAATGTAGTACCCCCACTGCAGATTTTGATCCAAATCGTTCTTCAACCGTTTGCTAATGAGGCTAGCGCACGGATGTCGCGGAATCTTCAACAAACCATTTGAATCCTCGAGAATGCACAATGTATATCAACTTCAACCCTCCACACATAGATGGACTAAAGACCATCCTCTGGAAAACATTATTGGCGAATCAACAATCGTTACGAGACGCGTCTTCACCGCAGACGGTGAACATTGCATTTATGCACTCCGCATATGCCATTTGAACCTAAAAACATCAAAGGCGCAATGACAAAGACAAGCTGGATTGAATCCATGCAAGAAGAACTCAACCAATTCAAGCGTCTTGAAGTATGGGAGGCTGGTTGAAAGACCAATAGGAGTCTACGTCATTGGTCTAAAAATGGATTTGGAAAAACAAATTGGATCTTTGAAGGAAATGTTATCGAAATAAGTCGTCACGGTGGCTAAGGGTTATCGTCAAGAAGAGGGTATTGACTTTGAAGAATCTTTTGCTCCGGTTGCTTCGTCTTGAAACGTTCGGATATTTCTCGCGTTCGCGGCTCATATGAATATGACGGTCTATCGGATGGATGTCAAAACTGCGTTTCTCAATGGACAACTTAAAGCGGTTTATGTCGACCAACGGATGGATTCGTTGATCACGAGTTTCGAATCACGTCTACAAACGAACAAAGCTCGTATGGTCTCAAACAAGCTCCTCGGGCATGGTGCGATAAGCTATCATCCTTCCTCATTGCTAATAATTTCACCAAAGGTTCGGTTGACCCACTCTTTTTATACAATATCACGGGGCACATATCTTAATTGTTCAAATTTACGTGGATGACATCATTTTGGGTCTACACATAAAAAGTTTTCAATCGCTTTTGCAAAACTAATGAAGAAAAATTTTGAAATGTCCATGATGGGTGAACTCACGTTCTTTCTAGGACTACAAGTTCATCAATCACCCAGTGGTATTTTCTTGAGTCAATCCAAATATGCCCTTGAATTGTTACACAAATTTGGAATGAAAACCTGTGACACCTATGCCACACCAATGGCTCATACCAAGAAGCTAGATTTACGATTTACATGGGAAATTT